>BLSH010118431.1:376537-401336 GCA_018402905.1 Glandirana rugosa
CCTTCCCGTTTTTTTACTTGATTTTAATTTATTTTCCCTATCCCCATTTATTTGTAGGGCACTTGCCCTAGTTTGAAGATGATTTTAGAACAGTTATATGGCTTCTACCGTTAATTAATACTTTTCAGACACAGTTTGAAGATGATCCACATTCACCTCCATTTTTGCTTTTTTTATGTTTTATTTTTTTTAAAATATTTAAAGTTATTTCCCTGTCCCCATTTTTTTGTAGGGCACTTGCCCTACCCTTACCCCCATTTTACTTCCTTTTGCAGCCCTCTAGGGCTTTCCAGGACTTTGTTACAGCCATTTTTGTGCCTAAAAGTTCGGGTCCCCATTGATTTCAATGGGGTTCGTTGTCCGTGCGATCGTTCGGGTTCCGTCCGGACCCGGACCCGGACTTTGTCCCGAAGTTCGGATGGACCAGCAGAACCCGAACTTCCCGAGGTTCGCTCAACTCTAGTTATGACTATTAAAGCTGAAATTAAGAACTTCTAACAAGCAACATTTAATTCAGCATTGTACTCATTATCGTCAGATTTTTTTATTTACTAGCAGAAATACCCGAATGAGATTTGATGTCTTCTGTAACCCCCTGCACAGCAGCAAGACTAGGAGAGAAAGGTGTAGCAATAGAAGCCATTCAACCACAGTCACTTCACTTTTTCATTCCAGATGGCTGAATCAACAAGGGAGCAAATAAAAAGTTAGGACGTGGGCAGCTATTATCAACCATGGGCAATTTATAGTATATGTAACCCCAATCACTAATATCTCACATAAGCTTTAAAGCCAAACTCTGAGCTTATGACATCAACACCCCCAGCCCCCCCCCCCACATGTTTGACCCCTATCATTGATCACCCTTTCCCACCCTCAGATTAGGCACTACTCCACCCTTTAAAAACAATCTATATGCATCATTTTTTACAAGTGTCTTTGATTTGGTCCTGTGACGTTATAGGTCCTCTACATCCTGTTCTTTGTTTAACATGGGCAGGTTCCCGATAGGTATGGCACAACTATCTGCAGCATTCTCCTGTGAGTGTAGGAAGGGGGTGGGCCCTTGAAGCCTTGGACCTACAGGAAGAGGGTTAAATGACCCTCTACTTACCACACCTTTTTCTGCCACTTTCTGACAGATTACAACTTTTTAATTAAGGAGGGCGCCATGCTGACCGATTCACTACAAGCATAAATTTCACTCATACACAAAGAAGGCAAAGACCCTTCTCAGTGTGGGAATTATAGACCCTTTGTTCTACTTAACGTTGACTGTTCAAAAATCATTGCTAACAGATTTCTCCCACACATCTCGCATCTAATTCATCTAGACCAGACAGAATTTGTACCATCCATAATAACACTCCCAGGGTTCTCAGTCTTATTAATGCAGCCCGGTCTTCCAAACTCTCCTTGTTATTACTCTTGACGCAGAGAAGACCTTCGACAGGATGGCCTGGCATTTCATGCAGGCTATTCTGAGATATATAGGCCCCATCAGTAAGTGTAAACGAGACCCGGAGTTCTTCAACATTACCAATGGCACAAGACAGAGCTGCTCTCTCTCTCCGATACTCTTCATCCTCACTTCAGAAACTTTCCTTTGCTCAGTCAGAAATAACCCTGATATCGCTGGCTACCTTAAATCCTAGGGCCATCACAAAATCGCAGCTTTCGACCTGATCATCTTTGTGACTAATCCAAGCACAACCCTGACTAACATCCTCAAGGTGTTGAGGAGGAGCTCTCCAATTTTAAAATAAATCTGGCTAAATCAGCAGCTCTCAACATAATGCTCCCATTTCAAGATCTGCAACCTGTCCGTGACCATTTTTCCTTCCACTGGGCAGAACAGGGAATCACATACTTGGGTACCAAGATTACCAACGAAATTGAAGATCTCTACCAGGCGCATTTCGTACCCCTGCTTCAAAACATCAGTTGAGATATGAAACAATGGCATGCACTGACATTACCGTGGTTCGGACATTGCAACATTCTTAAAATTACTTTTCTTCCATGGATTCTCTTTCAGTTTCAAGCCTTGCCCGTGCACATACCCATACTTTTCTTCAAACAAATTCACTCCTTGTTTTTGGAATTCCTATGGTGCCATAAGCTGTCATGGTTACAAGCACAGCTCCTCACTCACCCCAAGACTAGAGGGGGTATTGACCTCCCAGATATTTCCAGACACTACAGGGCCATTCACCTCACAAGAATTGTGGACCCGCACTGTAATGAGCGTGCAAAGCAGTGGGTGGCTATTTGGAGGCGAGGATGCTACCATCCCTCTTGCTTTGGCTTATCTGCTGGCATCCAGTATATACAGACTCACCCAATACTAGGAAACTCGATCCCAGTAGCTCAATCTGTGTTTCGATCCACTCGCCCATAACACCCATTTTAGGTAATCCAGACTTTACGCCAAGCTTTACCAATAGGAACGTCAGACGCCTTAATTTGTCAGGGAAATTAAGGCTGGTAGACTTTTGGTCACATGGATAGCTTCCCCCACAGGCTGACCTATCTGACCCACCTCTAGACAGCTGGAGCTGTATTCAGCTCAGACACTATCTACAGAGAAATCTGATTACTCTCGCCTTTTGAAGCTATCTGTCAGAAAGTGGAACCATCCAGACACAAACTTTCCCTCCTTAACAGCTTCCTGATTGCATTGACCTATGACTCCTCTTCAAAGTTTATACACCATTGGGAATCAGACTTAGGCATGACTTGTATGCCTAAGCAGGTAGATAAGATCCTTCAACTTGTCCACAAATCTTCCATAGCAAAAAAGTACAGTATCAGGAAACAGAATATAAGATACTTGTGTTCCATATATACTCCACAAAATGGGCCGCAACATTCCAGACACTTGCTGTCGTTGTGCTAAGGAAGTAGGTACAATAGCTCATATCTTCTGGTTCTGCCCCAAAAGTTACTTAAATAACTACTTCGTTTTGTATTCTTTACTATGGAAAGGAAAAAAGACCAAAAATTATGAAAAAAAACAGATGTTCTGACTGCCCTCAAAATTGTTTGGTTTAGGGGCATAACATACACTATAACGCGTAACAGTGCAACAGTCAGGGGTCAGGCCTCTGTAATGTACAGAACAGCCTGCAGATTTCAGTGGGTAGGAGTTAGTGCCCCTTATGGTGGTGGTTGGTAGTCAGTGCACCTTTAAATGTTACTGGTCAGTGGTGAGTGCCCCTTAAATGTTACTGGTCAGTGGTGTGTGCCCCTTAAATGTTGGTGACCAGTGGTGAGTGCCAGCTTAAATGTTACGGGCCAGTATTGTGTGCCCCTTAAATGCTGGTGATCAGAGGGGAATGCCCCATAACTGTTGGTTGTCAGTGTGCCCTCTTTATGACCAATATGCCCTGTGTACCCCCATGCTGCCCACCGTACCCCCAGGCACTTAGGCAGTGTACGCCTTGCTGCTTACTGTACCCCTTCCCTTGCTTCTCATTGGTTACCAGTGGGGGCAGTTTTATTTACAGCATTCTTCTGCAGTGAAATGATTGATGGCAGAGGAATTATGGGAGGGCTCTCAAATGTAAACACTGGCAATGTTGAAATTTGTGATTACTTTGATTGGCTGTAACAGCAATCACAAGGCACAGAGACGCTCTAATTGGCTCTGTGTATTTCACCTGTGATCTGTGCTGTCTAATGCTAGGAGCATGTACAAATACTAACCAGAGTGCTGTTTTTAAATGGTGCTCCAGAAGTACAAAAATGTCCACCTCTCCATTGATTCTTTACTATATGGCGGTATTGAGGTTGTTAAAGTGATTGTCAACCCTGGACAACCACTTTAATCTACAGGTAAGCCTATAATCAGGCTTACCTGAAGGTTCCCTGCATATCTCCTAAACCTGCACGGTTTAGGAGATATACAGTGTACTGTGATGTGCCAACGTCCTTGCCATTTCTTCACTGAGATCATGCCATGACTGGCGGCTCCCGCATGCATGCACGGGAGTGACTTCACGTGGCTCAGGCCAGTCACAGAGCCGGAGATTGTGGCCCCCGGAAGGAAGAGGGGAGGAAGATGGATGCGGCCTGGAGCGGGGACATTGTGGGCTTCCAATGCAGGTAAGTGCCACATAATTGGCTAATATGCAATGCATACAGCCCATTATGCTTTTACATTGCAGGGTAATAAAGAGGAAGTAAAACCCATCAGGGTTTACTTCCTCTTTAATGTAATTTCAAATATCCAATTTATTTCTTTTAATTTTGCAGCTTTTATTGAAATAATACCGGGTTATCCAACCATAATGTTTCTTGTTCAGGCACTTCCTGTTATTGGGTGACAATGCTCTGTCCCCATCTCCTAATTGTACTCCTGCACTGTCACCCTGTAACACAGGCTTCTGGTGGAGACTAAAAGTGGCCATTTTATCACACATTACACAGACATGGTCCACTGTTGTGACTATCAGGAAACCCACCTGGGAAATGACATGTAGCATTACTGATGCTGATATACATGTATGTAGATAGGAAGTGGTTGAAAAGAGGCTGCAGGAGTTCCGCACCACTAAATGCAACAAAACATAACAAAATGGTAAAAACAGTATTTTAATTTTTAAAAAATGACAACTGCCATCAGTTCACAGTGCTTTAGAAAACCATATGTCATCTGTTTAATGTTTGCATCTATTTTAAGCATATGTCTGAGTGAAACATAGTAGCTTAGTGATGCACCTTTTTCATCCTGAGATCCAAAGATGAACTTACACATTAGCAACAGCCTATGTTTTCATCATACAAATAGCAGTTGCCCTCACAGCCAACAGAGTGTTGTGTTTGTTCCCGGGCCACCCCATAAGCCAGAGATGGAAACCTCAAGTCATATCAAAGGAATCTGTTGACAACACAAAAGGAACCTAAGACAGGTTTCATTGCACAAACCATGTTATTATCCTCTTAAACCACCTGAGGGCACCTGTTCAAAAAAAAAAAAAAATGTACTTAGTAAACAAACCTGATTGCCTCTGCTTGACGGCTCCATGGGCAGAGCTAAAGTGAGTCTCCAAAATTAACCTGGGGAAACACCTCCTGCCTACTTTGCCCTTTTGGAAATAGTATATATACTTCAGGTATTTGCTGTCAAGACAGATCTCTGCAGTTGAAGAGCACCTACCTGTTCTCCTCCTACCTGTTCTTCTTGATCTGGAAAAAGTGATGTGCCTTCAGTCAACGATGTGTCCTGCCAATAGAAGAAACTCATCTGACACTAAAATGGACAAAGCGGGAAAGACGTGGTCAACATGTAAGGGTGGCCGTCGGGTTTCATTTAAGAGGAAACCCAGAAGGGTGTTGTACCCACCTCTGGTTAAGAAATATTTGCCACGTGAGGAGAAGGACACTGCCAAGAAATGGCTGGTCATACTTGGGGTCATCGTGCTTCTTCAGATCTACTGTGAAGATGCCACTGAATGTGATGTGGAATTTTCCAGAACTACCATTCTTCCCCTGGAGACCAGACCACCTTCAGCCAAGTTGATGAAGGAGCTGTCTTCTCAACAGTCATCAAACGCTTCTATCTTGTTCTTCATGACTGCGGATCCATTAAAACTGAATGCTGTATTCCATGGAGGAACAAGCAGAGAAAGAGACTCTAATTCTTTGCAGTAGCAAGCTCCAGAGAGGGGAACTGGATTCGAAAGGTGTGTGAAGCACCTGGAATCTGACTGTGGATGGAGAACTAGAATTCAATATTTTTGGATTTTTGAGCAGTGACAGGGACTCTTTGGAGCATCTTATCCACTTAAAACCATTCAAGAACAGATTTATGGAATTCAAAGGACAATCTGTACCTAAAACTTCACCTGAGACCTTCAACATTAAGTGGTCCAATTTTTGAGTGATGAAAACAGGGACAACACATTTTGGAGACAATAAAACATTTACAACAAAGTTGTAAAGGACAATATTTCAACGGGTCATACTTTTACCGTGGACTAAGGAAATCAAGTCAAAAGGGACGGCAGGATGGGAAAAGTTGTGCCAATTCGGACTTACTTGGGCACCAGCACTGCCAAGTGCCAATGACAGGTCTGTGCCAGGAGCAGGGACGCTATGTAGCAGACGACACTGATAAAGCACTGTTGTGTCAATTGTAGTATTATATAAATCGTTATACCTCAGAAACATTACATTGTCTTTTGTATCTTTACGCTTTGCCCTGGAGGCATTGTTGAGATGTCAGCAACGTGTTTTATGAGCTTATATAAAAAAAAACTTAAATCATGCAATTAGTATGTGTCTGTGTGTTCCATCACTCACCACTCCGATGCGCGGTACTCTGTTCAGGTAATTTGCACGCCACTCAAAGTACACGTGCGTAAGGTTTATCTTGCAGCTGAGTCAAAACAAAACTACAAGGCCTACTGATTTAAAGCAGAACTCCACCTGACAAATTTGATTAGTGAAGGCAGGGTAGTTAAATGGTCAGTTATGTCAATGGTATTTATGAGGTGTTATGTTTCATTATTATCATTTTGGACTATTGAGGTATCTGCAGAGGCATTGTGAAATTTTGTTAAATGATGTTGTGAGTCTGTAGACATACCTGTGCAGTGCAACTAGGGTTCTCTACAGATCTTGAAACGTTCACATAGACCCACGCTTTCCCTGTCCAACAAAGGCAGCTGGGGATACTTCAATAAGGAAATTAGATAGAAAATATATACTGTCAAAACACAGGCTCCCTGAACACATTTATTCTGGGGCTGTGGAGTGGTTCAGACC
The DNA here is from genome assembly GCA_018402905.1 of Glandirana rugosa. Taxonomy (NCBI): domain Eukaryota; kingdom Metazoa; phylum Chordata; class Amphibia; order Anura; family Ranidae; genus Glandirana; species Glandirana rugosa. Next base: position 383,309 of record BLSH010118431.1, read on the forward strand.
CTCTGGCAGGATGTGGCACATGTGATCAAGAATACAACTGGTTTTATGGTTCACCGCACCCTAATAAACTGCCTATTGTATGACTCTAACCCCATATTTGACATCTATACCCTATTTGTTGCAGGCCTATGGGTAAAAGCCTCTAGTTGGCATATGCCACCGATCCCATTTAACCAAACACCACACAACGGACTCCTTGATACATTAGCAGGAAGTCCTCCATATCATTCAAGACACTACCCCTGAATTTCACTTTAAATGGGATAGATGGCTCTCAGACAGAAAACAGCCCTGTACTTCTTTTCCAATATTTTTATTAAGGTTTCAATAAAAGATACCAACGGTTAAACACATGGCAAATAAAACGTTTCTCCAGGAGCCCTGTACTTTTTAAAGTGATACTATACTCTGGTCTAAAAAAAAAACAGTTCTATTCGGGTGTATGTAGGGATGTAGCTAACCTCTCTTGCTCTCTCCCAAGAAGGACTATGGACTGTGGGATTATAGACTATATGGGACTATGGGGTTATAGACTATGACTATATGGGACTATGGACTATGAGATTATAGACTTTATGGGACTATAGACTATATGGGACTATGGCACTATAGATTATGACTATATGTAACTATTGCACTATAGATTATGACTATATGGGTCTATGGAACTATAGTCTATATTGGACTATGGCACTATAGACTACGTCTATATGGGACTATGACACTATAGACCATGACTATATGGGACTATGGAACTATAGACTATATGGGACTATAGACTATGACTATATGGGACTATGGGATTACTGACTATATGGGACTATGGCACTATAGACTATGACTATATGGGACTATGGCACTATAGACTATGACTATATGGGACTATGGAACTGTAGCATATATGGGACTATGGACTATTGAACTATAGACTAAGACTATATGGGACTATGGGATTACAGTCTATATGGGATTGTGGTCTATGGGATTATAGACTATGACTATAGAATACAATAGGAATAAATGGATTGAGAAAGAGAAATAATGGACTTTAAAGGCACGTATAATAAAATTTAACAATTTATTAGTCTACATTAAAAAGTTTTATACACAGTAAAACAATAGAAAAAGGCTAAAATTATTCTTGGACTGCATATGGATCCCCTAGAGCAGGGGTAGGCAACCAGTAACCCTCCAGCAGTTGTGGAACTACATTTCCCGTGAGGCACTGCAAGGCTGGCAGTTTCAATTACTCCCAGAGGCATGATGGGAGTGGTAGTTCTGCAACAGCTGGAGGGCCCCAGGTTGCCTACCCCTGCCCTAGAGGATAGGGTAACGTATATAATGCTAATAACACAGGTCTTAATACATCAGCATAAACAAATCCTTAAAATAATGGGGTACCAGTCATCCTCATATGTTTCTTTATATGTTTCACTCATATGTTTCAATCTACATGTTTCACGACTATTGGTTGCTTCTTCAGGAGCTTTAGCAGATCTATTCATATAATAACATACATTTAAGGTACATAAAGGTCAGAGACAATTATAAGACAAAATATTTGCACATACATTGCCTTACACATATTGGACACTCACTCGCACTATGGATGCCGCAACTACATCACTCATCCCCGTGGCCAGACGGGGACCTCCCAAAGCGGCCGCAAATGGCTCATTTGTCAGAATGTGGGGACACACAAAGTTGCTACGGGGATTGCAAGAATATTAGGTATTGACAGGTATTCTACTAAAATATATGAAGCATATAATCTTAGCTGTGTAATACTTACATACTTAGTATGAGGACTGTATGTCTCTGCTTGTATTATTTTTATTTTCCCTGGAATCCAAAGGACCTACAGGGTTAACCATAACAGAGCCTATTAAGTTTGATGTTAGGTCTGGCCCTTTAATGCCCCTAGCTGGAGGTAGCAGAAAAGTATACCTTAATGCATTAATAATTATAGACTATAATAGGGACAATATAGAACTATAGACTGTGGACTTTAGTATACATAGAACAATGCAGGTGACCACAACCAATGTTCACTGCTTGTTCCAAACAAACATAAGTAAGGAAAACGGATCATGAAAAATAGATACCAGGACCATTAAGTAGTGGATGTGTATGGATTATTTTTGGAGAGTAAGAATATTGTTCAGTATCATCTGAACAATATTCTTACTTGTCTACTCTACTTGTATTCATCATCCAAGATGATTAGTGTCATATTCCCGTCCTTTCAATGAAGTTACAGTTTCAGTACACTTGCACCATTATTGTATCTTCAATACTATATTTTACATACTGTTATGTCATGTCTGTCAACAGACTAGTGACCGATAACCTGCTTCCCTTACGTAACACATTGTACCTATAAAAACTGTAGTATAAGAAAGTAAACAGACAATGCATACTAATTACAGCCTAGAACAGTTCCTTCTCCAGCTCCATTCTAAAAAAAGGTATTGATATAATGCTAATGTAAAACTACGGCACATTCCAGGGCATACGCAGTTTGACATATTACACATTTGGAGCTACTGACTATTATTATTAGGATGTGACCATTTTTATATGTATGCTGACCGCCATATTTTCCAGGCTCTTTTTAGTCTACAGATCTCTAGAGTGTGCTCCAGACATATCGGGGAGTTAAACTCCCTGCTGAACAACTGCTGGGATAAAACAAATTGGTGCCGCAGCATACTGTTTCCATCAGTTGGCTATTTACTATTTGGATTTTGGCTGGTTCCCGGTGAACTGGCCAAATCTGGCTTAGTGGGTGGCCTGGTCGGCGGCCACCTCTTGCCTGATATCCTTTGACTGAAAAATTGAAGTAGCCAGTTGGAAAATTGTCAGCTGAACAATCAGATGCAGCCACTTTTTGGGTATTCTGATAGCCGCAGGTGCTGGCTGTCAGAATACAATAGTCGCAGTGCAAGGAAAAAGAAAGAAAACGCAAACGTAAGTCGCGCCCACATATGAAAAGGGTGTTCAAACCACACACGTGAGGTATCGCCGCAATCGCCATAGTGTGAGCAGTAATTCTAGCAAAAGACCTCCTCTGCACCTCTAACCTGGTAACCGTTAAAAATTTTTAAACCGTCGCCTATGGAGATTTTTAAGTACCGTACTTTGTCGTCATTCCGCGAGTGCGCGCAATTTTCAACCGTAACATGTATGGTATCAATTTACTCGGCATAACACTCTCTTTCACAATATACAAAAAAATTGGGTTAACTTTACTGTTGTCTTATTTTTTTTACTCAAAAAAGTGAAATTTTTCCAAAAAAAATTGCGCATTAACCACTTCAGCCCCGGAAGGATTTCCAGCTTTAGGATCGAAGCCCTTTTTGCGATTCGGCGCTGCGTCGCTTTAACTGAAAATTGCGCGGTCGTGCGACGTTGTACCCAAACGAAATTTGCGTCCTTTTTATCCCACAAACAGAGCTTTCTTTTGGTGGTATTTGATCGCTGCTGCATCATTTCTGATCACCGCTATAAACAAAAGAAGAGCGACAATTTTGCAAAAAAAACCCAAATTTCTTACTTTTTGCTAAAATACAAATCCAAAAAAAAAAAAATATAAAAAAACTTTTTTTTTCACCGTTTTTGGCCGATTTATATTCTTCCTCATATTTGCAATAAAAAAAATCCCAATCAGCGCTTATTGATTGGTTTGCGCAAAAGTGGCCGCGTTTACGGATGATGAGAATTCATTTTTGGGGTTTTTATTTTTTTTAATTTTTTACTAGTAATGGCGGCGATCTGCGATTTTTAGCGGTACTGCGATATTTCAGCGGACATGTGGGACCATTTTGACACTTTTTTGGGACCAATGACATTTATACAGCGATCAGTGCTATAAAAATGCACTGATTACTGTGTAAATGCCATTGGCAGTGAAGGGGTTAACCTGCAGGGGGCCCTCTAAGGGTTAACTGTGTTCCCTGGGCGTGTTCTAACTGTGGGGGGACTGCCCTAGCTGGGGAAGGGAAGTGGTCACAGCCTCCATATACAGGAAGGCTGTGATCACAGCCCTTCCCCCTTCACAGAACGGAGGTCCGTGTTTACATACACGGACCTCCGTTCTTTCACTCCGGGGGGGCCATCGCGGGTAGCCGGCGGCAATCGAAGCCGCCGCACCCGCTCCCTGCCCTCCCAGAACACAGTGAGCGCGCGGGCGCGCATCCGGCGGCGCGCCCACAGTGCGCATTATCGCAGCCGCCGTCATTTGACGGCGATTTGCGATAACGAACCACCTTGTCGCCGTCAACCTGCGGTTGGCGGTCGGCAAGTGGTTAAAGACTGCTGCGCAAATACCCTGTGACAAAAAGTATTGCAATGATTGGCATTTTATTCTCTAGGGTGTTTGAAAAAAATATATATAATGTTTGGGGGGTCTAAGTAATTTTCTAGCAAAAAAAAAAGTTTTTAACTTGTAACCAACAAATGTAAAAAAGGGCCCCGGTTGTTAAGTGGTGAAATTACTGTCATGCTACACTGTACCCAAACCAAATTTTTATATTTTTTCTCACACAAATAGAACTCACTTTTGGTGGTATTTAATCATCACTGGGTTTTTATTTTTTGCGATATAAGCGAAAAAAGAGCGAACATTTTGAAAAAAAACCTTTTCTGTTATAAAAATTTTCAAATAAGTAATTTTTGTTCACAAATTTGGGCCAAAATTTAAACTGCTACATATCTTTGGTAAAAATAACCCAAATCAATGTATATTATATTAGTCTGTGTGAAAGTTATAGAGTCTACAAGCTATGGGGCCAATCACTAAAAATTGATTACTCCTGGTAACACCTGACAGCCTTTCTCATTTCTTGAGGCCCTGAAATGTCAGGACAGTACAAATACTCGCCAAATAACCTCTTTTTGGAAAGTAGACAGTCCAAGGTATTTAGTAAGAGGCATGGTGAGTTTTTTGATGTTTTAATTTTTTCCCAAAATTCTTAGGGAAATAAAGAAATTATTTTATTTTATTTTTTGTATACACAAAATTGTCATATTAACAAGTTATTTCTCACACACGGCATAGACACTTACAATGACACCATAAAACACATTCTACTATTCCTCCTGAGTATGGCGATACTACATGTGTGAGATGTTTACACAGCCTGGCCACATACAGAGGCCCAACATGCAGGGAGCACTGTCAGACGTTCTAGGAGCATAAATTACACATCTAATTTCCTGACTACCTATCACACTTTTAAAGGCCCTGTAGCACCAAGACAATGGAAACACCCACAAAATGACCCTATTTTGGAAAGCAAACACCTCAACATATAATCTAGGAGGCACGATGAGTCTTTTGAACATGTAATTTTTTTCCACAAGTTTTTGGAAAATGTGGAAAAAAAATGAAAAAGGATTTTTTTTTTACACAAAGTTGTCAATGTATAATATTTTTGTAACACATAGCATGTACATAGCAAAAATTACACCCCAAAAGACATTCAGCTACTCCACCTGAGTATAGCAATACCACATGTGTGAGACTTTTACACAGAGGCCCTACATTCCAGGTAGCACCATCAGGTGTTCTAGGAGCATAAATTACACATATCATTTTCTGACTAACTATCACATCTGTGTAGGCCCTGGAGCACCAGAACATGTAAAATGCCCACAAAATGACCCCACGAGACAGATACTCGGGTACTCTGATGGGTCTGGAGATAGGTACTCTGATGGGCTGCAGATAAGTACTCGGGTACTCTGATGGGCTGCAGATAGGTATTCAGTTACTCTGATGGGCTGGAGACTGGTTCTCGGGTACTCTGATGGGATGCAGATAGGTACTCGGGTACTCTGATGGGATGCAGATAGGTACTCGGGTACTCTGATGGGCTGCAGATAGGTATTCAGTTACTCTGATGGGCTGGAGACTGGTACTCGGGTACTCTGATGGGATGTAGATAGGTACTCGGGTACTCTGATGGGATGCAGATAGGTACTCAGCTGGGCTTAAGACAGATACGCAGGTGCTCTCATGGGCTTGAGACAGGTACTCGGGTACTCTGATGGGCTTGAGACAGGTACTCGGGTACTCTGATGGGCTGCAGATAGGTACTTGGATACTCTGATGGGCTGTAGATAGGTACTCTGATGGGCTGAAGACAGGTACTCAGGTACTCTAATGGGCTTGAGACAGGTATTCCAGTACTCTGGTCTGCAGATAGGTACTCGGGTACTCTGGGCTGCAGACTGGTACACTGGGCTGCAGATAGGTACTCGGGTACTCTGGGCTGGAGACAGGTCCTGTTTATTTTGTGGGCAATCTGGGGACTGTGCTTTTCACTGTAATTGGTAACTCACTGTTACCAGATCTCTTCCTCACACTAGATCAGTGTGTGGGGAAGAGAAGCCAGTAAAGGCGAGTAACCGCTGCTTGCTGACATTTGTGACCGGCTGTGATTAGACACAGCTGGTCACGTGGTAAAGAGCCCATTTAATTGCTTGAGACAGGTACTCGGGTACTCTGATGGATTGCAGATACAGTGCCTTGAAAACATATTTATACCCCTTGAAATTTTCCACATTTTGTCATGTCACAACCAAAAATGTAAATGTATATTTTATTGGGATTTTATGGATTGACCAACACAAAGTGGCACATAATTGTGAAGTGAGAGGAAAATGATAAATGATTTTCAACATTTTTTACAAATAAGTATGTGAAAATTGTGGCATGCATTTGTATTTAGCCCCCTTTACTTTGATACCCCTAACTAAAATCTAGTGGAACCAATTGCCCTCAGAAGTCACCTAATTAGTAAATAGAGTCCACCTGTGTGTAATTTAATCTCAAAATAAATACAGCTGTTCTGTGAAGCCCTCAGAGGTTTGTTAGAGAACCTTAGTGAAAAAAACAGCATCATGAAGGCCAAGGAACACACCAGACAGGTCAGGGATAAAGTTGTGGAGAAGTTTAAAGCAGGGTTAGGTTATAAAAAAAATCCCAAGCTTTGAACATCTCACAGAGCCCTGTTCAATCCATTATTTGAAAATGAAAAGAGTAAGGCACAACTGCAAACCTACCAAGACATGGCCGTCCACCTAAACTGACAGGCTGGGCAAGGAGAGCATTAATCAGAGAAGCAGCCAAAAGGCCCATGGTAACTCTAAGGGCCAGTTCACACCACACGCAGTTCCGGTGCATTTTTGATACAATTTGCTATGTTCCAGTACAGTTCTGTGCAGAAAAAATGCAGCATGCTCTACTTTTTTCTGCAAACTGACAGCACTGGCGTGAACTAGAGCCATTGGAATACATGGAAAACACTGTGCATGCATTTTTAGTGCAGAAAAAAAGCGTACGGAACTGCATCTGGTGTGAACTAGCACTAAAGGAGCTGCAAGAGATCCATAGCTCGGGTGGGAGAATCTGTCCACAGGACAACTATTAGTTCTGTCCTCCACAAATCTGGCCTTTATGAAAGAGTGGCAAGAAGTAAGCCATTGTTGAAAGAAAGCCATAAGACGTCCTGTTTGCAGAAGCCAAATGGAGGACACAGCAAACATGTGGAAGAAGGTGCTCTGGTCAGATGAGACCAAAATTTAACTTTTTTAGCTTGTGTGGTGGAAAACTAACACTGCACATCACCCTGAACACACCATCCCCACTGTGAAACATGGTGGTGGCAGCATCATGTTGTGGGGATGCTTTTCTTCAGCAGGGACAGGGAAGCTGGTCAGAGTTGATAGGAAGATGGATGGAGCCAAATACAGGGCAATCTTAGAAGAAAACGTGTCTGCAAAAAGACTTAAGACTGGGGCAGAGGTTCACCTTCCAGCAGGACAACGACCCTAAACATACAGCCAGAGCTACAATGCTACAATGGAATGGTTTACATCAAAGCATGTTTATGTGTTAGAATGGCCCAGTCAAAGTCCAGACCTAAATCCAATTGAGAATCTGTGGCAAGACTTGAAAATTGCTGTTCACAGACGCTCTCCATCCAATCTGACAGAGCTTGAGCTATTTTGCAAAGAAGAATGGGCAAAAATGTCCTCTCTAGATGTGCAAAGCTGGTAGAGACCTCCCCAAAAAGACTTGCAGCTGTAAGGCGGTTCTACAAAGTATTGACTCGGGGGGGCTGAATGCAAATGCACCTCACACTTTTCAGATATTTATTTGTAAAACATTTTGAAAACCATTTATAATTTTCCTTCCACTTCACAATTATGTGCCACTTTGTGTTGGTCTATCACATAAAATCCCAATAAAATACATTTACTTTTTTGGTTGTAACATGACAAAATGTGGAAAATGTCAAGGGGTGGGAATACTTTTTCAAGGCATTGTAAGTACTCTGATGGGCCTGAGACAGGTACTCGGGTACTCTGATGGGTTGCAGATAGGTACTCTGGGCTGGAGACAGGTACTCTTTGCCCCTTTACCCTGATTGGGAGTGGCCTGTGTCCACGGGACATGCCTCATCCCCAATCGCCGCGCTGCCCGTCCCTAGGGGCGCACTAGTGGCGAGAACGAGGACAACGCATGTGACCGACTATGATTGCACACAGCCAGTCACGTGGTAAAGAGCCATTTTCATTGGCTCTTTACTCTGATAGGGGATGGGCTGTGTTCCGAGGGACACGCCTCATCCCCAATCGCCGTGATACCCACCCCCTAGCGATGAGAACGGGCGCACGTCATATGACCACCGCCTGGACGGAGGAGAGGTACCTGCCGACATCATTTTACAATGTGCCGGTAGGGACGTTGTTAATGGCTCATTCACATTTTTTGGCTATGATTAAGCGTAATCATGGAACGGTAGCCTAGAGTGGTGTATTCTTTCCTTTAATGGCTCATTCACACTTAAGGCTGCCCTTGCTGTCTCTCTGAAAGGCAAACCTTGCTGGATCACTTTTCAGAGGCAGTTGACAGATGACTGGGAGGCCATATGTCACCTCGCTGCCTGTTTTTTATTATGAAAAGCCTGCACTACCACACAGCAACTATGTGTAGGTTGGTTGCAGCACGACCCCATTTATTTGCGTGGTCAATGCCATCCACTGCAGGGGCACATAGAAAACAATTGGTTTCCATGTGCCCTGTTCACATCATAGCACTGGTGTAATATACAATGTGTTGCCTTTTCTGGAATACACTAGATGGCACCGCATGTCAATGCACTGTGGCACATCACATTGCTCCCCACCACACCTCACACTGACAGCTGCCTACACAGTAAAATTCTGCGTTTTACCATTAGGACTAAAGTGAAAGAGGCCCTAAAGAATTTCTGCAAATCTGCCTAATCTAGATGAAATTATCTGTCATATCAGTTAAAAAGAACTCCAGACAAAATGTTCTATTTTAATGCACAGAGAAAGGAAGAGTTTTTACCGTTGTGTCTCTATTGAGGAGATTTCCGCTCACGTCCTGTCTCTGTGACACCCTGTGTTTCAGTTTCCATGGGACACAGACCACTCTATTCAAAGAAAAAAAATAATAATATAACCTTTTGTCTGGAGTTGGGCTTTAATCTGATCATGACCTGCAGTAGCATGTTTAATTACTTCATAGAAGATAATCCAGAGGATTTGGAGTCACATACCTGCATTTAGTTATATGAGGATTCACAAGGAGATTATTCCTGTTGGTGGTAAATAGTGTGCTTCTATTATGTATCAGGAGGAAATCTGCAATTAGAAGCAGCAAGCACGCCTGGCTCTTTCTCAGGTCTCCACGTTTAACAGTGCGCAGTAGGAGGCTGGTTTGAGGTTCAAGGATCTGCAAACTGGGTGCACTTGTATTACCTTAGGAGCAGCACAAATGAATAAATAGTAAACTCAATATAACGCAAAAAGCACAGTTGCACTATAACGCGTTTGTTATTTATTTACTCATTTGTGCTACTTATTGGTCTACAGAATTGTGGATTTGAGTTGTGAATTTGGTGCTGTTTTTTGGTATGCTTTGTTTATTGGTTTTTGCAAGGCTTGACAAATTTGATTTGAATCTAGGAGCCAGCTAAAAAAGTTAGGAGCCAGTGTTTTTTTTAACTAACAAAGCTTACGGGTGGAACATGTAATGTGTCCCCGAAGGTGAACTTATCCTTCAACCCTTTCATAGCCAGAGCCATTTTTTTTTGTTTTGTTTTTTGTGTGTGTGTTTTTTGCACACATTTAAAAAATCATTTTAGGCCTGAGGATTACATCCCTGCAAAGTTTGCAGTCATTTTTTATGTCTTATTTTCTGTGTGATGTATTATATGTGATGTTACATATCACAGAGACTGGTAGTGTGGTAAGATTGAAGTTTATTGAGATTTCCATACATTACAGCAGGGATGTCAAACTGGCGGTCCTCCAGCTGTTGTGGAACTACAAGTCTCATCATGCCACTGCTCTTGGTAGTCATACTTGTAACTGTCAGCCTTGCAATGCCTCGTGGGACTTGTAGTTCTGCAACAGCTGGAGGGCCACCAGTTTGACACCTGTGCATTAGAGGTTTCCACCATTATTGTGTTATTGATTAGTAAGTTAGTGCTGCACTGTTTTGTTTTTTCTCATGCGGACATTTGTGACTTGTGTCACATGCTGATGTAAAACATCATGGCCCGGCTCTTTCTGTGTTGTGGCTGGGGATGTTCTCATATGCCATACCAGCACTGATTGCTGTTAGAAAGATCTCAATTATAGCAGAGTGCAGTGTGTATAATATATCATTATAGGATGTGTGTACAGATCAGTAATGATTACAGAAAGCATGTGAGGGCAATATGTTTATCTCCTGTTGTGTTTGGAGGTGGGAGAAGACATGCTTTGCATTTATAAGGCTGTAACCTATCCTGCCCTTTTGTGTGTGTCACTGGTTAGTGGGCCTGTCTGCAGAATGAAGGGAGTGCTTTATGTTGACGTGGGCTTGTTCACATTTACATGCACAGGCCTAGTGTACCTCCCACATTCACTGCAACATGCAAAGCATGATGGGAAATGTAGTTTGAGGATTGTGTAAAGACAGAGAAGAGGATATGATGCAATCTCTGTTCTAACAGAGCCTCCCTGGCAGAATACATGCAGCTTTTTTTGAATCACAATGCTGACTTCCTGGAAATTCAATCAGAATTTTCTCTTCAATGGTAAGCAATTTCACAAATGTAATAACTGTTTGGTATTTTGTGTAGGGGGTGTACTAATAGGGGATTTTTTGAAAGTGCCGGAGTTCTGCTTTAAAGTAATACTCCAGGCATTACAACCTCTGCCACCCTCCTCCCCCCCAAAGCCTCTTCTGGGGGTACAGGTATTCTTCCAGGACTGACCCCATAGAGGTGTGTACATGACAAGATGGGCTCACGGGAAATGGGCAAATGTCATTCTGCCATCCAGGGCTCTACCCACACAACCACGTCATTCAATCACAGTGATCTATGAATGAGAGAACTACAAGTACTGCCAGCCATTGCTGTAGTTCTGAATGGACTGCGAGGGAGCTTATGAGCGCTCTCGTAGTTCGTTCACAAGTCCTGCAGCTTTCCAGGCTCCTGCAGGAAAAAATAATAAATGCACATTTTTTTTCTGCAAAAATATGTTCATTTATTATTTTTCCCCAAGGGGTGAACTTAGCCTTAGGCCTAAAGCATATCTATGGTCAAAATATAAATCCACATACTGATTTCCACATTGTATTTCAATTATTTCTAGCCTACTCCTATTAATCTGAATGGTCTTGAAGTTTGTAAACTTACTTTGTGAAGATCCCCACACATGTACTTTTCTGTGACACATAGTCACACATGTCAGTCTGCATTCTGACCTAAGAGAAGAGGAGTTTCAGGAGGCGGAGTCAGTACAGGAATCACTGCTTGCAGGCAGCAAGGTACCATGGGATATGTAGTCCTTGGAAATGGAACGTAAACAGCAGATGAGAAGCTGCAAAGCATGCTGGGAATCCAGGAAGTTGCAGAAAGAGATGGCCAGGAGAAAGGCAGAACTCACTTGCTCTATGAAAGGAGACTTTTCAAGTAAGCTTATATCAGATTGTCAAAAATAATTTGCCTGTATTGCTATTAAATTGCCGATGTTATATAATGAAAGTGTATGTTGTGACCAGAGAACTCCTTAAAGTGGTTGTATAACCTGAAATGTAATTTTTACCTACAGGTAAGCCTATAATAAGACTTACCTGTAGGTAATATGAATATCTCCTAAATTTATACGGTTTAGGAGATATTTGCTCTGCATGCAGCCGCTAAAGTCAGCAGCGCATGCGCTCTGAAGATCCGCCGGAGGCTGTCAGAAAATCGGAGCTCCTTGGCAGAACGAAGAACTCCCACGCACATGCGCAGGAGTGACATCTCGCGGGTCCAGCCACTCACAGCGCCGGAGCCGCGAACCTGGAAGAAAGAACATGGACATCATGTCAACTCCCTCAGCGCTGACCAAGTCAGGCATCAGGGGGCCTCGTTCTAAGGTAAGTAGTTCATAATGTGTTAGCAACATATTATGCTTTTGTCTTGCAGGTTTGGCTTTTTCTTTCTTTTGTGCAGGTTTACTGTCGCTTTAAGGCTGGGTTCACCTATATGCAAATTGGATGCAGGATGAGAGTAAAAGTACGAGAAAATCCAAAATTTTAGGTTGTCATCAGAACAGTAATAGATGAGAAAACTTCCAATAAGGACACCCAGTTCTGGTGATAACCAAGGATTCCCTCACTTTGGAGGGAGTTTCTTTCACTTCCTGTTTTGGTTATGGGACAGGAAGTGAAAGGAAAATTCCCCAATGGGACATAGAGAGCAAAAAAAAAAAAAAAAACCTGACAGGGGTTATAACCTTTCCTTTGCCTTTAGTTCAACTTTAAGGAACAGAATGTAGTGTAGGTATCATCAGGAATCCACTGACTTTAATGGAATAAAGCCTCCAATGTTATTCCAGTGTATATATTTTTATTGCCTCGGATACTTTATGTCTATTTATATTTATAATACAATCAAGTCTCTTCTATAAATAGCGCAATGTTTCCATAAATTCATGGCGGCTTTACATGCAAGGGATTTAATTCTTTAGTCTTGTTAATCTTTTAGCCTGGAGCCAAGCCAGGAAGATTCCACTTTTCTATAAACTTGCTAAAGACACAGCTTACCCGGCAAGAGCCGATTCATGTCATGGCATTTGTCTCTGTCCACTAAATACCGAAGCTTGTTGGTATTCTTGTCAGGGCCTGACTCCCCCCAAAAGCAATACTCCCCCCTCCTCCCATTTTATCCTTCCAGCAAAAATCACCACTCTCCCCTCCAAAAAAGATCCAATACTAATCTGCACACTCACCTCATTCACCCCTCCCACAGGAATCCTCTCCCCATTCTAGCAAAAAATCTCCTACCCATACCCCCCCCCCCCCCAACACAAATCCTCTCCCCAAATCCCCCCCTAACCAAAAATCTCCCTCAGCTCCTCCCTCCCACCAATTTCCCCTCCCAGAACAACTCCAAATTCCCACTCTCAGAATAATTCCCACTCCAAACTCAAATCCACACCCAAATTCCTCCTCCCAGCAGACATTTCTCTCCCCCCTAGCAGAAATCCCCCCCACCCCTTTTATTATGAATCCAGGTGCACTGTCAGTGTCACTGGAAAGATGGATAGGTGGGAGCCTGGTACACTGTCACTGGAATGGTGGATAGGTGGGAGCCAAGTACACTGTCATTGGAATGGTGGATAGGTGGGAGCCAAGGACACTGTCATTGGAATGGTGGATAGGTGGGAACCAAGTACACTGTCACTGGAATGGTGGATAGGTGGGAGCCAGGTACACTGTCACTGGAATGGTGGATAGGTGGGAGCCAAGGACACTGTCATTGGAATGGTGGATAGGTGGGAGCCAAGGACACTGTCACTGGAATGGTGGATAGGTGGGAGCCAAGGACACTGTCATTGGAATGGTGGATAGGTGGGAACCAAGTACACTGTCACTGGAATGGTGGATAGGTGGGAGCCAAGTACACTGTCACTGGAATGGTGGATAGGTGGGAGCCAAGTACACTGTCATTGGAATGGTGGATAGGTGGGAGCCAAGGACACTGTCATTGGAATGGTGGATAGGTGGGAACCAAGTACACTGTCACTGGAATGGTGGATAGGTGGGAACCAAGTACACTGTCACTGGAATGGTGGATAGGTGGGAACCAAGTACACTGTCACTGGAATGGTGGATAGGTGGGAACCAAGTGCACTGTCACTGGAATGGTGGATAGGTGGGAACCAAGTACACTGTCACTGGAATGGTGGATAGGTGGGAACCAAGTACACTGTCACTGGAAAAGTGGATAGGTGGGAGCCAGGTAAACTCTCACTGGAATGGTGTATAGGTGGGAACCAAGGACACTGTCATTGTAATGGTGGATAGGTGGGAGCCAGGTACACTCTCACTGGAATGGTGTATAGGTGGGAACCAAGGACACTGTCATTGGAATGATGGATATGTGGGAGATACAGTATCTCACAAAAGAGAGTACATCCCTCACATTTTTGTAAATATTTTATTTTATGAAATTACACTTTGCTACAATGTAAAGTAGTGAGTGTACAGCTTGTATAACAGTGTAAATTTGCTGTCCTCTCAAAATAACTCAACACACAGCCATTAATGTCTAAACCGCTGGCAACAAAAATGAGTACGCCCCTAAATGAAAATGACCAAATTGGGCCCAAAGTGTCAATATTTTGTGTGGCCACCATTATTTCTCTTTCATTTGCCGCTGGCCGCATTTTTAAGGCCTAGGGAGCGGCCGGTGGCCATTTTTGTGTAGCCCTGTTACAGGGGTTTTTGGCCTCTAGTGTGCAGGGCGGCCATTTTCCCTGTGGTTCTACACGTGGAAGGCCTGTGAATGTTTGGGGGCCGGTTTTTGGGGCTGATTTACCCCCCTAGCACAGCGCGGTTCTCCCTAGCAGCAGCAGCGGCTCTGAGCAGCAGGAGCGGGTGAAGGCAGCGACAGCGGTGGACAGCAGCAGAAGGCAGCTTAGGGTTGCCACCTCATCCCTTTAAACCCGAACACATATAAATGACACAGGTTCAGAGGCTTAATTAATGCAGGTAAGGCACCAAGTGAGTTTAATTACCACCTTAATCAGCCACAGAACCTGTCTAATTAATATGTGTTCGGTTTTAACGGGATGAAGTGGCAACCCTAAGGCAGCTCCTCTCCGGGTCGGGTGGTAAGTCCCATCGGGGTGCCCCTTCTGCCCAGCCTTGCTCAAGGGTGGGGGGTGCAGTGGTCTCCTGACAATAGGCCTTATTTATTTGGCACTGCCAGGGTGGGTGACAGTATGGCAGCCGATGCGGGCGCTTCCCCACCGGACCTCTCAGTGCCTGCAGCCAGCACTTCAGGGGCTCTAGTAGACTCCCAGGTAGAGTCGCTGTTGGACCGCAGGGACGCCAAAAAGCGGCCCTTGCCCCCCCTTCTTCCTGGGAGGACTCGGACCGCGAGGGGGGCTCCTCAAGCTGTCGGATGGCGAGGTTCCCAACGCTCCTGATAGCGGGGATGAGACTGAGGCATCCGCTGCTGCGCATGAGAAGGCTTTTGTAGACGCTCTGATTACCTCAGTGCGTGAGACCCTGCAATTGGAAGAAGCGGCGGGACCCTCTTGGAGGGTGCCCGCCCCCTTTGGGTCACATAGACCGGGCCCTGCGGTTAAGGTCTTTCCATATGTGGACTTTCTGGATAAGTTCGTTTATAAGGATTGGGCTTGACCTCAGAGCTCCCTCCCCGTCCCAAAGCGTTTCGCAGTGCGTTATCCCTTTGAGGATAAATTGTTGAAGAAGTGGGCATGTCTGTGTAAGGCGACCACTATCCCGTGGAGGGCACGCTGTCTTTTAAGGACCCAATTGATAGGAAGGCCGAGGCTTGCGTCAGGTCCCTATTTGTTCTGATGGGATCGGCCATGCGGCCCATTGTGGCCTCTGCGCTGGCGTCGCAAACGCTCATTGAGTGGGCAAAGCGGTTGCACAGTGAGTTGAGCAGAACTCAGGCTTCTCCTGAGTGTGTAGATCTTGCTGATCGCATGGTCCAGGTAGCTCAGTATCTGTGCGATACTGCCCTGGACGCAGCCCCCCTGATATCCAAGGCGTGGCCAGACGGTGGCGTTGGCTGAAGTGCTGGTCTGCAGACCTGCCTTCTAAGAAGTCCCTGGCGGACTTGCCTTTCCGGGGGGGTGGCTCTTCGGTGTCCTTGGACGAGATGATCAAAAATCTCACTGGAGGGAAGAGCACTTTCCTCCCGGAGCCTAGGAGGAGTACGGACTCCCGTCGCCGCCAGGGGCTTTCCTTTCCGGCCTATAGACCACGCAGACATAGTACGGATGGTGGTGGACATCCGCTGGTGGCTCCCGCTTCACGAGGATCTTCTGTCCCAGTGGCCCATCTTGCATCCTGCTTTACCCTCTCTGGCTTTAACAGCCTGGCTATTGAATACCAGGTGTTGAGGGATCAAGGGGTGATTCCTACCATGTTGAAGGCACGTCAGGCCACTTCAGGTAAGATTTACCACCGCACCTGGAAGGCTTACATTGCCTGGTGCGAATCCGGGGGGGGGGGGGTGGAACCCTCGTTCCTTCTCGTTGTCTTGGCTTCTGGCCTTCCTACAGAAGGGCCTCGACCAGAAACTGGAGTTGAGCACTATCAAGGGTCAGGTTTCTGCTCTGGCGATCTTTTTTCAGCATCCTTTGGCGACACATTCATTGATTCGTACTTTCATGCAGGGGGTTTCGGCATGTCGCCCCCCAGGTACGGTCGCCTTTGGCGCCATGGGACCTCAATTTGATCCTCTCGGTGCTTCTGTAGCCGCCTTTTGAGAATATCAGGGAAATCTCTCTGGAATTGCTTTCACAGAAAGTGGCTTTCCTGGTGTCTATCACATCCGCTCGGCAGGTGTCTGAGTTGGCGGCTCTGTCTTGTAGGTCTCCTTATCTGGTCCTACATAAGGATAAGGCGGTCTTGCGCCCGTCACCTTCTTTTTTGCCGAAGGAGGTGTCATCTTTCCACATCAATGAGGACATTGTCCTTCCTTCGCTATGCCCACGCCCGGCTCACCCTAAGGAGGTTGCTTTGCACTCCCTGGATGTTGTTCGGGCCCTGCGGGTGTATCTGGCGACCACGGCCTCCTTTCGGAGGTCAGATGCTCTCTTTGTCGTGGAGGATGGTCCACGCAAAAGTTTGGCGGCCTCATCGGCCACTATCTCACTTTGGATTAGACAGACGGTGACCCAAGCATGTTCGGGGTCGGGAGCCTCCCTTTCTGGTCACGGCTCACTCTACCAGGGCGATTAGAACTTCCTGGGCTTTTCAACATCAGGCGTCTGTGTCTCAGGTGTGCAAGACAGCTACTTGGTCCTCTGTGCACACCTTCTCAAAGTTTTACAAAGTTGATGTTTTAGCAGCCTCGGATGCTGCGTTTGGCTGCAAAGTTTTGCAGGCGGCCGTGAGACACGTGTTGGTTCCTCACTGAGGGTTCGGTTGGGTGTAGTTCTGTAGTTGTTCTGTTACCCACCCCTTGTTTTTGGCACTGCTTTTGGACGTTCCACTTAGTCCTAAGAGTCGCTGTGCCTGAACGAAAGAGAAAACGTGATTTTTTGACTTACCGTAAAATCCTTCTCTCTCAGTTTGTCGACAGGCACAGCACCCACCCCTCTGGATGTTGCACTGCTTGTTATGAACTGAGCTAGCAGAGCTGTGTGCGGGGTTATCTGCCAGTGGGGACTGCCCCCAGGGAGGGACTGTGTCTGCCAGCGGCGGCTGGTGTGGGAGGGGCGCTGGGGCACCGCCTCCCCGCCGGCAAAAGAAGAAAAAAAAAAGTCAACCCCGCCCACCTGCAGGTGGCGCCGGTACATTGACTTTCTTTTTTTTTTTTTTTTTTCGGCTCCCGGACAGCTGTTTGACTCTCTCTTCCTAAAATGCCATTCAGTTTTTTAGTGCAAAAGAGAAAGCAAGTCCGTGTCGCTGAGAATCCTGATTCACCTTGCAGGTTTTCGTCACGGTTTTTGTTCCCCACCC
>BLSH010118431.1:425935-437252 GCA_018402905.1 Glandirana rugosa
GCCATATGACCAAATTGATCACGATTCAGCAACCAATTCTTGGTCCAGCAACTCCTCTCTCTCCTTCTCCTACGTTGGTTTCGGGTCCAAGCCAGAACTCCTAGGCCAACAGCAGCGAGATTTCTCTCTCGAGAAGGCAACATGGTTGACGAACGAGCGTCCAGAAACGAGCCAAAGAACGATCCAAAAAGAACGATCTGAAGAACGATCTGAAAGTCGCGAATCAACACACACCAAACTTCAACTAACACGAGATTAGATGAAGGAGCCCAAAGGGTGGCGCAATGATACCAGCACTTCCTCTTTATACGCGCGTTCGCGTCATCACGTTCGACCGGTCGTACGTTGTACACACGACCGTCGTGTGCATGTCAGTGGGCTACATACGACCGTCAACGTACGATTCAACACGGTCGTACGTGCGATCGTCGTCCCGTGTGTACGGGGCATTAGGGCACCAGCGTTTTAGCAGAAAAAAACACGATGCTTGTAAATGCAGGTAATGCATTCAGGAGTGACAAACACTTGGGTGTTAATTCATTCATTTCATTGACCAGAATAATATTCACCTAAAATCAATATTTCAGTGTTTATTGGATGCTGGACAATTAAACCCCTGACAGTTTCTCTTGAGGACTATTGGTGAGATCTCTATGTTGTAGACCCGGAGGTCTACACGACTAAGGCTGGGGATTGTGGAGTAGAGTAGGGGACACGACTAAGGTTGGGGATTGTGGAGTAGGATAGGGAACAGCAGCAGACCCAGTAGGGGATGACGTTTTTTGAGGGGGTCGGGGGGCACTGTGGGACACCGTTGGAGATGGAGGCTCTGCAATAAGACTGGGAGCACTGTCATTGTGGGAGGTTGGGGGACACTGTAGAGGCTGAAGGCTGTCAGTGGGCTTGGGGGTAGTGTGAGGAGGGGCAGGTTGGAGGCCACTATGGTAGCTGGGAGGCTCTGTAGTGGCCGAGGGCCCTTAGGGGTCCTGGTTGTGCTCCGTGTCTGTATGGGAGTTTGGAAGGCAGTATGGGAGCTGGGAAGCTCTGTGGTGGCTGAGGGTATAAGGGAGTGCTCGGCACCCCGCTTAGGCGCTTACACCAAACAGTGCCTCCTGTCCTCCATACCGTTTCAGTAGACAAAAGGTGGAATCAATTTATCTTCATAGATTTCTTGAGGGATATTGTTGATAAATATTTCTGTCCCAAGTGAAGAAGCCTCTCCAACCCAGTCTGCAGGAGGGCCACCAAATTCCCTCTTACAATTAATCTGTACAGGATTAATATTACATCCTCCCATCCACTCCAGAAGGAAAGCTTTATTGTCTTTATTCAGAGAAGTAATCCAAGCTTTACTCTCAGCGTCCATTACCTAGTTGTCCCTCATTATAGAATGATCTGCTCTCTCCATGGGCCATAATCTTTGGGTAAGAAGCTTGCTCCTATTCCTCTTCAAAAGCCCCTGTCCTGGTTGGGTCTGTCACAGAGGGCTCTTAGGGGTCCTGGTTGAGCTTGGTGTTGCTATGGGAGGTTGGAGGGCAATATGGTAGCTGGGAGGCTCTGTAGTGGCTGAGGGCTCTTAGGGATCCTGGTTGTGCTCTGTGTCTCTATGAGAAGTTGGATGGCATTATGGGAGCTGGGAGGCTCTGTGGTGGCTGTGGGCACTTAGGGATTCTGGTTGTGCTCTGTGTCTCTATGAGAGGTTGGATGGCATTATGGGAGCTGGGAGGCTCTGTGGTGGCTGAGGGCTCCTAAGGGTTCTAATTGTGCTCTGTCTCTCTATGGGAGGTTGGAGTGAAGCAAGGGAACTGGGAGGCACCATGGGTGGTTTATGGATCTGCAGCTGGCTGGAGGCCTGGGAGAAGGGAGGCTGCAACCTGGCAATGGGCCGCTACCCAGTGGTTGAAAACCCTTTTGTTAGAGTAAGAAGTTCCTCATATTACATAGTTTGGTAAATCTAATGGTAATAGTACAAAGATTGCATGGTTAGATTGAAGTATGTATGGAGACCCTAAGCCCACCAGGCTTCACCTATAGGTAGGGCTTAAGCCAGCCATACATGGATCAAAATGTGACCGGTTCAGCAGGTAACAGCTGAATTTCAATCCATACAAGGACACCCTGGTTATATTGAAGTTGAAACCCTCTCAGGGCTTTTTGAATGATCAGTGCTGCCGGTTATAGGGAAGGCTCCACAATAGTGCACCGGGAGGATTCCCCCATAAATCTCGAATGTGTATATGGGGAAATTGGCACAATTTTGTTTTTGTTCAACCCCCTGGTTGAAGGTAACAAATGCATACTGTGTGGCCCCAGCCCGCCCTATCCTTTAAAAAGGACCCCTAATTAGTTTCCTTTACAACTCAATTTAAACGCATCAGAAACACGGACATGTCTCTTCATGTCGGCAATTTAACAAGGTGCCTTTGATGGCATTTCAGCTCGCACTCACAAACCGCCTACGCTTTATTTTTTTCCATACATTTACAGACACAACATAAGAAGCTATTAGAGTTGTAAAGATTTCATCAGAGACCTCTGGAATGATAATGCCGAGTTATGAAGTACACAGAAATTTAGGTTCCAGTATAATTTAAGCAGAAAAAGGAACCTTTTCATGTCTTTGAAGTTGGTGTCGCCTTGAAGCTCCAATGCTCGGCTTTGTTATACTCAGAAGACGTGGCCTTCTGGTAAATGGAGTCATTGACCTAAGAGTCCCTTTTCACCTGCCAGTCATGGTAAAGTGCCCGTAACCACTACAGTGGAGCTACGAAAATATCTCAAACGTGTTTACAAAGTCATTGTGTGACAGCAACACTAAAATAAACCGTGTGCAAAAAATTCAGCGTTGACCTCACCGCCATAATGTTATAACAGTCACACCAAGTTTAATGACGCTATAAAAGGAGACTGGATTTAAACAACGTCATAAGGTAACATCAGGAATGTTCATCTTTATTACCACATATGATGCGGTTTCAAAATTGCAAAAGCGACATATAAGATAATGCTGCTAAAGCAGACCTAGATTAGAAATATTGAAGTTATGTGGTCTATGTATAAAAATTTGCAACAAATCTTCACCATAATTTGCTTATTCGCTTTTTTTTCTAGGATTGTCAGCGCCATCTAGTGACAATAATGCAGTATTTTCCCTGAAATACCTCAATCAAAACAAATACTGCATTATTGCCACTAAATGGCGCAGATGGAAATAAACAGGCTAAGCAAATTACAGTGACAATTTTTTGAGCCTGTGCAAATGATTAACACATTTTCACAGCCATTTTTTTACATAGATCCCAAAGTGTATCTAAAGCCAAGAACAAAAATGTAATATATTTCAGCTTACCAGACCTTTTTTGGGATTTTTTCACCTGGTGATCCTGCCAGTAATGCACTTCCTATTCTAGGGTGACAACGCTCCCTCACTGTATTGTATCTATGGACGAGCAACGTTGTCACCCTAAATGCCTCACTCCTGATGTGGACTACGAAACACCTCTCATCTGTAGTGAACTGGGCAAGAGTAAAAACATTGATTGGTATTTCAGTGCACCAGAGGCACTGACCATGCTGCAGCTCAGTTTCAGGGTCTTGGCAATCTTCTTATAGCCTAGGTCATATTTATGTAGAGCAACAATTCTTTTTTTCAGATCCTCAGAGAGTTCTTTGCCATGAGGTGCCATGTTGAACTTCCAGTGACCAGTATGAGAGAGTGAGAGCGATAACACCAAATTTAACACACCTGCTCCCCATTCACACATGAGACCTTGTAACATTAACGAGTCACATGACAATGGGGAAGGAAAATGGCTAATTGGGCTTAATTTGGACATTTTCACTTAGGGGTGTACTCACTTTTGTTGCCAGTGGTTTAGACATTAATGACTGTGTGCTGAGTTATTTTAAGGGGACAGCAAATTTACACTGTTATACAAGCTGTACACTCACTACTTTACATTGTAGAAAAGTGTAATTTCTTCAGTGTTGTCACTGTTGATATGTCTCATGACTTAGATGTCCGTATACCCCTGAGGAAGATCAAGATATGATCGAAGCGCGTTGGAATCTCCTCCTGAGCGATAGCATTCAATTAGAGTTATATACTTCTTGTGTATTGATGTTTGCCAGTGTTCACTTAGACATCCAATTGTATCTGAATATCATGCATACCAGAGCTTATGTTGTTTTTAATGGATGTTTCAAACTTACAATTTGTATCAATAAATAACTTTTTATACATACAATATACAGCGGGACCTTAGATTATGGTCATAATCTGTTCCAGGAGGATGCTTATAATCCAAATCACTCGTATATCAAAGCAAGTTTCCCCATAGGAAACAATGGAAACTCAGATAATTTGTTCCACAGTCACTGCTTGTCAATGCAGTACTGTATGTGGCCAGAGGTCCGGGGGCGCTGGTGTATGCAATACCATATGTGGCGAGAGGTGTGGTGGCGCTGGTGAGGCTGGTCAGAAACATTCGGAAACGTTCAGGAACTGTTTACACTTTCAGTACTTCCGAATGCTTTGAGTGTGTCCGAGGCTCACCAGCGCCCCCACACCTCTGGCCACATCCGGTATTGCACGCACAGAGGCTTAATCCTGCTCATTTTGCGAGACAGCGTTCGCAAACCGAGTCTGGACTTTTAAAAAAAAACTGCTCATATTTCGAAACACTCGTTAACCGCGTTACTCGCAATCCGAGGTTCTACTGTAGTTTATCCTTTTCTAGCTGTGTAAAAGCCCTTGGGAGCCTTTCTCTTTTACCAAAACTCTTTTTTGTTCATTGGAATCCATGATGGACGCGGCCAGCACCTGGTCTGTGTGCTAGTGGAGGTGGAGATGGGAGACTGACCTAGAGTGGTGTTCACACACAAGGATTAAGGTCTCTGCTTCCACTCCACCCACCCAATGTAACTGGGGACTCTGATGTAAAGGAGCTCTGATGGGAAAACTGATGTATGTGGGACACTGATGGGGACCCTGATGTAAGGGATGACTCTAATATAAGGTGGACTTTGATGTAAGGGGGGCACTAACAGGGACCCTGAAGTAAGGGGGGACTCTGATGAAAGGGGGACACTAATGGGGACCCTGATGTAAAGGCTAATTCTAATATAAGGGAGACTCTGATGTAAGGGCGGACTTTAATGTAAGGGGAACTCTGATGGGAACACTGATGTAAAGGGGGGCTCTTATGGGGGTTTTTTTGTGCCACAAATATTTGTAAAATTTACAATGTGGCCCTCGTACTAATATGTTTGGAGGCCCCTTGGTCTAAGGACACTGGAATAAGCAATTATACTTACCTTATTCCTCGTTCCTCTAGAATCTGGCACACTTTTTTTTCACTTTCCATCATCCTGGGATAAGGAGGGTCCTTGACATCCTAAGTTCTCATGCTGATCTTATATTTAACATGGGGGGAGATTTACTAAAACTAGAGCAGAATATGGGGCAGCTGTGCATGGTAGCCAATCAGCTTCTAACCTGGGCCTATTCAGCCAAGCGTTGACAATAAAACCTGGAAGCTGATTGGTTTCTTTGAAGAGCTGCACCAGATTTTGCACTCTCCAGTTTTAGTAAATTTCTCTCATGGTGACATCAGAAAGCCTGCAACGGGAAGAGCGGCGGAGAGAGGTGGGAAGGGTGTTTTTTTCCATCTCATTCTCGGCTCTACTGAAGTAATTATCCTAGGGAAGTAATGAGATGGTTCCTAATACAGGAGCTTTGTGTTTATTTGGAGAAAATCCTCACACCTACATCAGTCATCATGGTTCCTGACGGTTTTCCCAGGCGGTGACGCAGGTAAGGTGTCAATCACAGTGATTGTTGGTAATGGATGGAAAGTGACAGCCACTGCTTTCATGGATTGCTGTGATGGTGGACCTTCTGGACCAGGGTTCCTCCAGAGGTTGCTAGGGGTTCCTTGGGCAATGGTCAATTTCTACCTCTCAGATAAATTCCCAGTGACATCATTGATCTTTTTAGCTATGTGTAAGCTGGACCAGGGTTCCTCCAGAGGTTGCTAGGGGTTCCTTGGGCAATGGTCAATTTCTACCTCTCAGATAAATTCCCAGTGACATCATTGATCTTTTTAGCTATCTGTAAGGGGATAATTCTTCTCAATGACCACAAGTGTAAGGAGCATTCTTCCCATTGACCATCACACTAATGGATCATGAGTTGTTTACCCTCTATATATATGCCCTCTGCCATACACTGTAATGCACCCTCCAATCTAACACCATATATGTGATTTAATATACTGTGCTTCTCATATCTGCTATGCATTATATCAGCGCTCAAAATTTCCACTCGCCTGCTCAAATTAGGAGAGTGGAAATAAGCTGAGGGCGAGTGTGGAGTCGCATCGGGGGGGGTTGGTGGGCGCCGCCAGTAGGTAGGGTTTAACGGGAGCAGATTCTCCTCTCCACCCCCTGACATTCTCTTAGGAGGGCCTGGCATACAATGGGAGTTGGCAAAGAACTAGCTAAGGTGGGGAGGGGGGTTGGGCGGGATCTACCAAAGTTTACTTTTATTGTGAACAAGCTGGTGATTGAACCGCCTAACAACCAATCACCAGCTTCTTAATAGGAAAAATTTACTTTGGCAGCTCCCGCTCCGCCTGTCCAGTGCTCTGCTACACTGTAAGGCTCTCTGCACGTGATACTCCTATTTGAGCATCTACTTTTTCAGACTTTTTTATATGCATTTTCACGTATATGCATTAGTGCGCACTCACGCAAATGTTCAAAAACGTATTCTCGCGTTCTCCATCTGCACAATATGTAAACGGGCATTTGTGCACATTCGCACGCATTTGCACACGTGAGGCGTAAATTACTGACTAAAAAAAGTAGATTCTTTTCTTTTTTTTTTTACTGAAGAATACACGGCGCTTATTTACACGCCTGTGTTTATAGGCACAATACAATTAATGGGCTTCTTTATTTTAGGTCAGTAAAAAAACTGTACTGAGCTTTTTCAAGCTAAGAGGCCTAAATCAGTGAAAGTGTCATTCATTGGTTTTAATTTTTATATTAATATTTATATTTAATATTATATTTATATTTACTTAACAATGCAGTAATGATGTGCCTATAGTAGTCAATCATATTTTATCCTTATTTAATTTATAAAAGTCAGATCAATGAAATATGATTGCTGATTGCTGGAATTGGTTATTTTTATTTTTTTCCTTATTCAGTGTAATTATTATTGAATAAGGAAAAAAATAAAAATGATCAATACCAGCAATCGGCAATCATATTTCATTGATCTGACTTTTATAAATTAAATAAGGATAAAATATCATAATTTATGAGGGCATGTTTAGGGATGGAATTAGGGGCAGGGTGGGGTAGGGGTTGGGTGGGGCAACTGGTGGTGAGTAACTGGCTAGTAGCTCAGGACTTTAAATGTTGAGCCCTGCATTATATTCTCTATCACATACTATGCTGTACTCTCCAATTTACACCATATCAAATATTCTGCTGATTATCATATCTGCACCCTGTGGGATACAGTGCAGAGCTCTCGGACATGTCCTTGTAATGCTGATCCTCATACCTGCAATCTATAATATACAATATACTGTATATTGTTAATCCTTACACCCACACCCTGTGATATACATTGTACAGCACTGATCCACACACCTACACCCTGTGATATACATTGTACAGCACTGATCCACACACCTACACCCTGTGATATACTGTACATTGTACTGTACTGAGCATCCCTGTTCTGATCCTTATATCTGAACCCTGTGAAATACACTGCAAAGCTCTCAGATATGTCTCTGTGCTGCTGATCCTCATACCTACAATCCAAGATATACACCATATATTGCTAATATACACCCTGTGATATACATTTCACACCTGCACCCTGCGATGTACGTTGCACAGCATTGATCCTCACACCCACAACCAGTGATATACTTTATGCACCCCTCAGACATGTCCCTGTTTTGATCCTCATCCTTAAAATATGCTGTTCATTGTTGGATACCAGATCACAAAAAGGGATATCTGGGAACCGGAGAAAGTGCAGAGAAGGGCAACCAAACTGATAAGAGGCATGGAGGAGCTCAGCTATGTGGAAACATTAGAGGAACTGAATCTATTCTCTCTTGAGAAGAGGAGATTAAGGGGGGATATGATCAACATGTATGAATACAGAAGTGGTCCATATAGTGAACTTGGTGTTGAGGTATTTACTTTCAGGTCATCACAGAAGACAAGGGAGGAAAAGAGATTTAACCACTTCCATACAGCAGGCCTTCATATGATGTCCTCTTCTTTCAGTGGTGATATCTGGATGATCCAGATATTGTTTTGTTCAGCTGGTGATTCCTTACACCATAAAAACAATCAGAGCGGCTGCCCTTCCGGTGCTTCTCTAGGCTTGCCCGGGCAATCGGCGTGCCGGAGAAGGAATTGGCCATCGCCGGAAGGAAGTCATAGAGAAAATCAAGGGTCAGATGGTCCCCGGCAATCTCTATGACTCTCGGAGGCCCGGCCATGACGTTATGACGTCACGTCTGGGGCAGCGGAAGTAAACAAAGCTAGGGACACAGCAGGAAAGCCTGAGATCCTTCGTTTTTTTTTTCAATCTCAGGCTTTCCAGCCTGGAGGAGAGATGTGGGGTCTTATAGACCCCACATCTCTACATAAAGAGGACCTGCCACGCACTATTCCTATTCCAAGGGATGTTTTTATACATTTTATATCTCTGATCCCTGCACTCAGCATACATTGTATATCTCTGATCCTTGCACTCAGTATACATTGTATATCTCTGATCCCTGCACCCAGTATACATTGTATATCTCTGATCTCTGCACCCAGTATACATTGTATATCTCTGATCCCTGCACTCAGTATACATTGTATATCTCTGTTCCCTGCACTCAGTATACATTGTATATCTCTGATCTCTGCACTCAGTATACATTGTATATCTCTCATCCCTGCACTCAGTATACATTGTATATCTCTGTTCCCTGCACTCAGTATACATTGTATATCTCTGATCCCTGCACTCAGAATACATTGTATATCTCTCATCCCTGCACTCAGCATACATTGTATATCTCTGATCCCTACACTCAGAATACATTGTATATCTCTGATCCCTGCACTCAGCATACATTGTATATCTCTCATCCCTGCACTCAGCATACATTGTATATCTCTGATCCCTGCACTCAATATACATTGTATATCTCTGTTCCCTGCACTCAGTATACATTGTATATCTCTGATCCCTGCACTCAGTATACATTGTATATCTCTGATCCCTGCACTCAGCATACATTGTATATCTCTCATCCCTGCACTCAGTATACATTGTATATCTCTGTTCCCTGCACTCAGTATACATTGTATATCTCTGTTCCCTGCACTCAGTATACATTGTATATCTCTGATCTCTGCACTCAGTATACATTGTATATCTCTCATCCCTGCACTCAGTATACATTGTATATCTCTGATCCCTGCACCCAGTATACATTGTATATCTCTCATCCCTGCACTCAGCATACATTGTATATCTCTCATCCCTGCACTCAGCATACATTGTATATCTCTGATCCCTACACTCAGAATACATTGTATATCTCTGATCCCTGCACTCAGCATACATTGTATATCTCTGATCCCTGCACTCAGAATACATTGTATATCTCTGATCCCTGCACTCAGTATACATTGTATATCTCTGATCCCTGCACTCAGCATACATTGTATATCTCTGATCCCTGCACTCAGCATACATTGTATATCTCTGATCCCTGCATTCAGTATACATTGTATATCTCTGATCCCTGCACTCAGCATACATTGTATATCTCTGATCCCTGCACTCAGTATACATTGTATATCTCTGTTCCCTGCACTCAGTATACATTGTATATCTCTGATCCCTGCACTCAGTATACATTGTATATCTCTGATCCCTGCACTCAGTATACATTGTATATCTCTGATCCCTGCACTCAGCATACATTGTATATCTCTGATCCTTGCACTCAGCATACATTGTATATCTCTGATCCCTGCACTCAGCATACATTGTATATCTCTGATCCCTGCACCCAGTATACATTGTATATCTCTGATCCCTGCACTCAGCATACACTGTATATTTCTGATCCCTGCACTCAGAATACATTGTATATCTCTGATCCCTGCACTCAGAATACATTGTATATCTCTGATCCCTGCACTCAGAATACATTGTATATCTCTGATCCCTGCACTCAGAATACATTGTATATCTCTGATCCCTGCATTCAGAATACATTATATATCTCTGATCCCTGCACTCAGCATACATTGTATATCTCTGATCCCTGCACTTGGTATACATTGTATATCTCTGATCCCTGCACTCAGAATACATTATATATCTCTGATCCCTGCACTCAGCATACATTGTATATCTCTGATCCCTGCACTTGGTATACATTGTATATCTCTGATCCCTGCACTCAGAATACATTGTATATTTCTGATCCCTGCACTCAGCATACATTGTATATCTCTGATCCCTGCACTCAGAATACATTGTATATCTCTAATCCCTGCACTCAGCATACATTGTATCTCTGATCCCTGTACTCAGGCCTGTACTGGCCATCGGGACTACCGGGAGTTTCCCGGTGGGCCGATGGCTCAGTGGGCCGGTTCAGTGTCACTGTGACATCCTACAGCCTCTGTCATAGTAATGGCTGCGCAGCCATTACTATGAGCACCGCTGTACACTGGGCCGATCAGCAGAGCGGGGAGCCGCCGAAGCCCAGAGGAGTGCCACAAAGGAAAAACTCTTCTGTCCCTCTCCTCCCCCCCCCTGCTCGAGCCGCCGCTGTGAGTAGAGGAGAGGGCTGTTTCCTGCCCATCCCCCCTCCTCCTTCGGTCAGTAGCAGGGGGGGGGGGGAGTGGCTGTGTCTCTGTGTGGAGAGAGAGAGAGCAGCTGCGGGCTTTTCATCCCCCCTCCCTCTCCTCCTCATGCTGCTGTGCTCTGGAGAGGGGAACGGCGCCCTCTCCTTACCATTGGGCAGGAAAACAAAAAAGACCACAAAGGAGGATCATGGGACATGTAGTCCTGAGGCCCATCGTAATCCTAACAGAGGAACTGCAACCCCCAGCATACCCATCTTTAGGGAAGGGAGAGAAAGAGAGGTGTGTCTCTGTGTCGGTGAGGGGGGGGGGGGACGATGACTGGCTTCCTCCTCCCCCCTACCCGTCCTTTGTCGGGAGAGGAGATGAGTGTCGCCGCCGAGCTCGTCCCCCCCCC
>BLSH010118431.1:478373-505754 GCA_018402905.1 Glandirana rugosa
ATCTCTAATTTTTGCTATCTGTCCTCAGAGCAACAGCACAGACAGCAGTAGTAAAGTAATCTATCTCAGGATGCAGGATCAGGTCTTAAAATGTCTCAAATCTCTCCCTCAAGCTTTCAGCTTCCTTTCCCTACACTAACCCAAGGAGCATGTGACTGCAGCACTGTGACTCCAGCTTATAAAGAGGCTGGGTCACATGATGCACTGGCCAATCACAGCCATGCCATTAGTAGGCATGGCTGTGATGGCTTCTAAGGGCAAACCAGTGAAACGCTTGTTGATTGTCTGCCCTGCAGCTTCTCAACACGTGGAGTAAAATAGCAGAACCCCGGACCGAACCCGAACGATTTTTGAAATGTCCGGGTCCGGGTCCGTGCCACGGACACCCGAAAGTTCGGTACGGACCCGAACGTTACAGTCCAGGTTCGCTCAACACTAGTCCTTAAATCAATTCATCAGCTCCAGAAGATTCAGGATGGAGCCAGTATATACAATATCAGTAGTGCAAACAGGGGATTGGCTAATTTCAATCGATTTGGCAGATGCCTATTTACATGTCCCGATTCACAAACACCGTCAGAGGTACCTCAGATTCACAGTAGAGGAATAGCATTATCAATTCAGCCGTTTGCCCTTCGGCATCAACACAGCACCCAGAGTCTTCTCCAAGATCCTGTCAGCGACCATAGCATTTATCCATTTACAGGGGCTAAAAATGTTTCATTATCTAAACGACATCCTGGTCATTGCACTTTCAAGTGAGCAGTTTGCGCTACAGCGCGACAAGGTAATAGGGATCCTGTCCAACTTTGGATGGCTGATAAACAGTCAAAAGAGCAACTTCCCTCCTGCTCAATGGATGGAGTATTTAGGCATGGTATTCGACACAGGGTGGATTCTTCTGCAATATCGCAAGGCGACTGAGCTGAAAGCATGTGTCTATAGGGTGATGGAGGCTCAGACGTTATCGGCAAAAGACTGTATGATGATGTTGGGGATATTTTCCGGCTATCCCGGCGGTACCGTAGGCAAGGTTCCACATGAGAGCTCTTCAGATGTCCTTCCTGAGGCAATGGGACGGCTGGTCATTGGACCAGAAGATCTGGATGCCAGTATGGGGGTGATGGAGTCTGATCTGGCCAGATAGTAGACCAACTAAGCCGGAGGTTCCCAGCAATGGGGAATGGTCAGTCAACGGACACTATGTTCAATCTTTGCCAAAGGGGGGATACCCAGCATAGACCTGATGGCGACACTAGGGAATGCGCAGGTGCCAGAATTCACAGCAAAGTTCAGATACAACGAGGTGATAGTCCAGGATCCCTTCTCAATCTTATGGCAGTTCCCCCTAGTGTAATTGTTTCCTCCAATCCCATTAATCATGAGGGCTTTGCTGAAGATTGCGGAGGAGGTGCATACCATCATAATTGTACCCTTCTGGCCCAGGAGACCAGGGTTTCCTCTGCTCTTGCAGAGGGCGTCTGCCCCACCAGTCTGCCTACCTCTAAGGAGGGATCTGCTACAGCAAGGAGAGTGGATTCACCTGAATCCAAGGCTGCAGCTGACCGCCTGGCTGTTAAATCAGCCAGATCGCATGCACAAGGCCTCTCAGAGGAAGTAGTCGCTACATTACTGGGGGAAAGGAAGGCTACAACAAATGCCACATACTCCAGAATTTGGAGAAAGCTTGCAGACTTTGCATCGCAACAGTTTCTCCACATTAACTTGAAGTATTGCGAACATTTTAGAGTTTATGAAAACGGCTCTGAATGTTGGCTTGGCATATAACTCTATTAAAGTGCAGGTGTCGGCCCTGTCTTCTTTCACTGGACATAGATGGGCTAATGAGCCTTTAATAAAGCAGTTCCTCAGAGCCGCAATAAGGGTGTGCCCCCCAAGGAGGAGCCTCATCCCAACCTGGGACTTGGGCATGGTCCGAAAGGCACTGTTACAGCCCCCATTTGGCCTGGCGGAATCATGTACACTTGGCTTTCTAACAATGAAACTGCTCTTCCTGAAGGCCATTTCAATGGCCAGAAGAATGTTGGAATTGTCAACCTTTTCCTGTAAAGAAACGTTCTGCATTGTGTATCCGGACAGAGTGATCCTGTGGCCTGCTTCAGCCTTAGCCTCTTAGGTGGTCTCAAAAATTTCAGGTAAACTGAGAGTCAGTGCTACCTTGTTTCACGCAGCCTCCAGATCAAAGGAGCCAGTTAGATTTGAGACCCCTAGACTGGGCCAGTTTAATATCAACATATCTTCAGAGGGCACAACAGATACGCAAGTCGGGTAATCTGTTCATCTTCTCATTGGGACCCAGGAAAGGGGAGGCAGCACCTTCAAGGATCTTATCCACCTGGATTACGAGGACTATCTCCTAGGCATACAAGCAGCAAGATCATTCTACTAGAGGGATGGCAGCTTTGTGGGCATCCATGGCAAAGGTCCTGGTGGAGGACATATGCAGGACCGCTAGCTGGAGTTCCTGTGAGACTTTTGCTCGGCACTACAAATTGAATGTTGTCGCCGCTAGTCCTTCGATGTTCGGAGCGGCGTTAATGTCAGCTTCTTTGTTCAATTCATTAAAGTATGGTGAAGCATGGAATTGGGCGAGTTGTTGTTTCTTTCCCACCCTATATTGGCTTGGGTATATCCCATAGTGTGCTGACGGGAGGACGACCAGGAAAACTGAAAATTGTTATCAATACTCACCGTAACTTTACTTTTCTGGTCCGTCCTCACGTCAGCACAACTTTTACTTCCCTCCCTAAGGAGCCTGTTGCTGATAAACAAAAGAACACGAGGGGGAGGGCAAGACAAGGATTTATTGCGCTGCAAGAAGGTGGTCCTGGAGGTTAATCAGGGAGAGTTAACCCATAGTGTGCTGACGTGAGGAAGGACCTGGAAAGGAAAATTACGGTGAGTATTGATAACAATTCTCCGTTTTCTTTTGGAAGTGTCAGTTTAGTAGATTATACATATCTATATATATGTGTATATATACACACACACATACATATTATTTATATATATATATATATATATATATATATATATACACATACACACACACACAGTATGTCACAAAAGTGAGTACACCCCTCACATTTTTGTAAATATTTAATTATATCTTTTTATGTGACAACACTGAAGAAATGACACTTTGCTACAATGTAAAGTGGTGAGTGCACAGCTTGTATGACAGTGTACATTTGCTGTCCCCTCAAAATAATTCAACACACAGCCATTAATGTCTAAACCGCTGGCAATAAAAATGAGTACACCCCAAGTGAAAATGTCCAAATTGGGCCCAAAATGTCAATATTTTGTGTGGCCACCATTATTTTCCAGCACTGCCTTAGCCCTCTTGAGTTCACCAGAGCTTCACAGGTTTTCACTGGAGTCTTCTTCCACTCCTCCATGACAACATCACGGAGCTGGTGGATGTTAGAGACTTTGCACCTCCACCTTTCATTTAAGGATGCCCCACAGATGCTCAATAGGGTTTAGGTCTGGAGACATGCTTGGCCAGTCCATCACCTTTACCCTCAGCTTCTTTAGCAAGATAGTGGTCATCTTGGAGGTGTGTTTGGGGTCGTTATTATGTTGGAATACTGCCCTGCGGCCCAGTCTCCGAAGGGAGGGGATCATGCTCTGCTTCAGTATGTCGCAGTACATGTAGGCATTCATGGTTCCCTCAATGAACTGTAGCTCCCAGTGTCAGCAGCACTCAGTGTCTTCAGTGTTGTCACATGAAAAGATATAATAAAATATTTACAAAAATGCCAGGGGTGTACTCACTTTTGTGAGACACTGTATTTATATATATACTACTAAAGTATTATACTATATATATGTAACCAAGTTAGCTTGCATGAAGTACAGTACAGAGGATGGTGACGTTGCATGATGGAATATATCCTACATGTTTCGCCAGAATACGGCTTTGTCAGGGATCTAGCCAGCCACCAAAAATGCTAAATGCCCATAAGGCTCTTTGCCATTCACCATAGCCTGAAATGTACCAGAACCCGAGCCACCATGCCTGTCACACCGGGGAGGAAGAGCGATGCATACCCACAGACGGCCCCGAAGTACCCAGCAGATTCAATACAAAATTCAGTGCAAGCAGTGTCTATAGATGAAATCTAGAGGGCGCTGTGGAGGCCTTGCCGCCCCTAGCAGGCTGGAGTAACACCAGCGGAGGTGAGCCAAGCGAGCGGGAGGTATGCACTGCAGTGACCCTCATACAGCCAGACCAGGCTGGGTACTTCGGGGCCGTCTGTGGGTATGCAGCACTCCCCCTCCCCAATGTGATGGGCATGGTGGCTTGTGTTCTGGTACATTTCAGGCTATGGTGAATGGCAAAGAGCCTTATGGGCATTTAGCATTTTTTGGTGGCTTGCTAGATCCCTGACGAAGCCATATTCTGGCAAAACATGTAGGATATATTCCATCATGCAATGTCACCATACTCTGTACTGTACTTCATGCAAGCTAACTTGATTATGTACTGTGAACCTTTGATTGGTACTGCACCATTGTGTCAATATATACTTTTTAACATTTGTATTAATAAAAATTATACTTTTTATAAACTCCTTGTTGTGACCTAAATCACAAGCACCGTAATAATCCCCTATTCCCTATACATTCCCCTACCCTTGTTCCCCCTTCCTCCCCATTACATACATATATATATATATATATGGGCTGAGGTGCCTACATAGAACTGTGCTACCACATCACATAACCTAAACAATAATACTATATATATATATATATATATATATATATATATATATATACCATATATATATACATTCAGCTCCCATTGGGTTCAATAGGGTTCAGATTTGCCACCCAAACTTTAGTAATGTTTGCTAAACCTGAAGCAAACTGAACCCAGGCATGGTCGGCTCATTGCTAATTGTAACCCAATCCCTTTGTCCCTCATTACTCCTCAGATGTCCCTCTTCCTGGTTTGAGGTCTTAGCAGCAATATGTTATACACACCACAACAAAGAGATGGGCCAAACTCTGATGGCATCACAAAAGTTCAAAGTTTTTTGATAAACAGCACACACTCCATACTTCCACCCTAGGTCCCTTCCTCTAATGAGTTTCACATATCAGGGTTTAATCGCAGAGGTGGGCGTAATACATTAGAGGGGCAGACCTGGGGTGGAAGGATGTAGTGTGAGCGATCCATCAATAAGCTGTTGAATTTCTGTGAATTCATCGGGGTGCAGCCCCTGTCTTCATTGTGGTAGGTATTACATGGAGCAAGGATGGGCTACCTGGGCTTAGGCTACATTGTAGGACGACAATCAGGCCGCTTGATGCAGTGATGATCCTGAATTCTTTCTACCAAATATGTTCTGGTGTAATAAAGCTTTCATACAACATCTAAAATAATGGATATTATTATTTTGGATTATTATGTGTGGTTTTATCCAATTATTTTTGTGTAAACGAAGGTGTAGCAAAGTATTTTGCTAATGTGTGTCCCTTACGGACATACATTATGCTAAAGGTGTCCCTCATTGCCAACTTAGAAAGTTGGGAGGTATGTCGATGTAACTGTAAATTAATCCAAATGGAGGTTAGGTGGTGGATACAAATCCTGAATTGTACATAAGAGGTCTTTGAGGCCAATGGCTTAGGGTTAGCAGCTCTCCACAAAGCAGGGCTCCCCTGTGGAAAGGATCAACCAGCTTAAAGGTGTATGTAAAGTTCAGCTGGAAGGAGCACCAAGCAAACAGGAGTCCAAAAAAATTATTTTATTACTTCCACAAATGACAACACAAGGCAGCCAACATGTTTCAGGGCCAAACATTCCCCCCTTTATCAGAGCAACAAAAAAACAGAGAGTAAAATAATATATGTAAATAAAGTTGATATGAACATTGATTTAAAAAATCCTGTTGTCATTTGTGGAATTAATAAAATACATTTTTAGATTCTCTTTGTTTGGCTCTCCTTCTGGCTCAGCTTTACATGGAAATTTAAAATAGGCATACATTTATAGGTTTAGTTTAAGTGATATGTTATGTAAATGATGTACGTACTGCTAATAAAAGCTCACTACGCATCTAAGAGTGTGTTAGGGATGCCAAATGTAAAAGAAAAACGGAGTTTGGAGTTCTTTTTTAAAATTTATCAGAAGCAAAAAAAAAAATGTTTATTAAAGGGACACAAAATTAAACGTGCCCATGGACTCCTGAGAATCCATAGAGACAAAAATTCATATTAACATGATGATAGAAAATGTATCTCCTTATTAGGAAACTAAAATGAGCTTTATGACAAATTATACTTCACATTGTATCATTGTGGGTTGCCAGCTCATGCCCTTAGCGATTGACATGTATGAATTACACAGGTTCTATGACTTAATGCAGGCAAGGCAATGACTGAATCTAACACCCCACAGAATCGGTATAATATATATGTAGAGCTATGAGCTATCCCTACCTCAACTATAAAGTACAGGGTGGGACATACAGGTAGTTCCTATACCATGACGGGATCCCTGGAAAAGAGAATGAAGCTATAAATGAATGTAAGCCAGGTGAAGACACACAGATGACGCAGTCAGGCCCTCAGGCTTAGGCAGGTACACGGCTAATGAGA
Source organism: Glandirana rugosa (assembly GCA_018402905.1). Taxonomy (NCBI): domain Eukaryota; kingdom Metazoa; phylum Chordata; class Amphibia; order Anura; family Ranidae; genus Glandirana; species Glandirana rugosa. The sequence continues at coordinate 485,010 of BLSH010118431.1, forward strand.
CGCCTGGAATTCTGCAACACAAGACTAAATAGCAACCACACAAAGTGATCACTGCCCACTTCAAGGCACAGAATCTAGACCGATTGCTGGACATGATAGGAGTGGAACATGGGCGATACTGCCAGTGATATGGGAATAAGACTATAAAATGAAACTATTGTCTCTAATGTTTTTTCAGACATAAATGTAAAAAAAAAAAAGATAAGCATGTTTTAAGATCCATGAAAGACAAAACCAGAGAAATATTCCAAGCTCAACTTACCAACCAGTCTGCTAACCCAGTGGTTCTCAACCCTGTCCTCAAGTACCCCCAACAGGCCATGTTTGCAGGTTTTCCTTTGTCTTGCACAGGTGCTTTAAATCGGAGTCAATGGCTTGGTATTTTGAACAGCTATTTTATCTAAGAGAAATTCCCAAAACATGGCCCGTACTTGAGGACAGGGTTGAGAACCATTGTGCTAACCAACCGAATGAACCTGTCCAACAGTATGCGTTAAAAACAGGGGATTAGTTAGGACACATTTGCAAACGCATGCATAAGCTGCAAGGCCTCTTCATGGCACCCTTTGTATAGCTTGCAGTACTATCACTACTGAATTTTTGAGCAACTCCACAATGGAAGCACATGCATTCTGATAGATAGATGAGGGACAGGTGCTCTGGAGGTAGCTCAATCCCCCTTAAAGGCACAGGAGCACATTGGACACCCAGCATATAGCGCAATGGCAGTGTTACTGGTGTAAATTTGGAGAGGGGACACACTGGGCACCTTTGCTGCCATTGTGCAGTACAGTTACAATACAATAAAATACAAGAGGGTTAGGAGGGCATGATTCCCATTGGGTTCCATCAGAAGATCATGGGCTATCCAGGGGGCAGGGAGGGATCACGGGATTCCTGATTTGAGGTTCCTTCTGAACCTTGAACATGTATAAAAGTTATGAGTTTTGTTTACTGCATACTTTTTCTGGAACAGTGAGCCAGAAGTATTTCAGCCAGTTACAGCCAGATGGCCTTTTCAAAAGCAATGGCAGGCATCATATATCTCATATGTTTATTTAAACAACATAAAAAAAAGTTAAAATTTACATTGAAGTCCCTATTGTGGTCGCGCAGAATTTTAGAATGTTAAAATAGAACTATGGGCAAAACTGTTTTTTTTTTTCATTTTGAATAGAGTAGGGAAGGGTTATAACCCTTATCAGATTTTTTTTTCGCCATCTCTGTCCCATTGCAGAGATTTCCCTTCACTTCCTGTCCCACAGCCATACAGGAAGTGAGAGGAAATCTGTGCAAATTAAAGGAATTTCTTGGGGACCCCCAGCTCACCAGAACTAGTGTCCCCATTGGAAGATTTCCCCTCTATTACTTTTCTGGGGACAACCCATAATTTGGGGTTTTTACTTTCAATGATAATGGTAAACAGGACAAATAGAGAGGGTGAATCTCCTAAGCAGGGGCACAGGCAGCAATAATAATTGACAGGGGCTCTATCCAAAACTAAAAAAAAAGGATTGCCTTTAGTTATACTTTAATATATTTAATACAAGGGGGTACAGCACAGAGATCATATTGCTAATAATTTAATTTATTGCCTGATGATGCCGGGTTATCATTTAATAGGGAAATAAATTATGCTCTCTGTGCTGTGACCCCCTTGGATTTTATTTTTATTTTGGTGTTTTTGGGGACACACCTGGTTACATGCATAGACTACTAAATGTATCTATTGGTACTGTCCATCCGCTAAAACTGTATATATTATGTAATATACTGTATTTCTACCCATTGAAAATTAATTGAAAGTCATTGACTTTGGAAGTTGTTTACTCTGAGCAGTGAGAGTTTTCCTCTCATACGTCCCACTGACTTGGAACTTGTTTATTCCACACACTTTGCACTGTCATGATACAGCCGAATAAATGGAAATATATTCAAAAGTGATTTCCTGTTCCACTTGGCCTCCTGATTGTATAATATGTTTACCTCTCGGCAATCCCTTTTATTTAAAAAAAACGCCTCCAAGAGAGGATACAAGGCCTGACCACATAAAACAATGAGCTTCCGCTTCTGCTTACATTTCCAGAATAACAACGTTCCTCAGACCATTCCAATGCTCCAGAAGAGTAACTAGACAGAGCACATTTCATTTATATACAGTATCTCACAAAAGTGAGTACACCCCTGACATTTTTGTAAATATTTTATTCTATCTTTTCATGTAACACTGAAAAAATGACACTTTGCTACAATGTAAAGTAGTGAGTGTACAGCTTGTATAACAGTGTAAATTTGCTGTCCCCTCAAAATAACTCAACACACAGCCATTAATGTCGAAACCACTGGCAACAAAAGTGAGTACACCCCTAAGTGAAAATGTCCAAATTGGGCCCAAAGTGTTAATATTTTGTGTGGCCGCCATCATTTTCCAGCACTGCCTTAACCCTCTTGGGCATGGAGTTCACCAGAGCTTCACAGGTTGACACTGTAGTCCTCTTCCACTCCTCCATGACGACATCACGGAGCTGGTGGATGTTGGAGACCTTGCGCTCCTCCACCTTCTGTTTGAGGATGCCCCACAGATGCTCAATAGGGTTTAGGTCTGGGGACATGCTTGGCCAGTCCATCACCTTTACCGTAAGCTTCTTTAGCAAGGCAGTGGTCGTCTTGGAGGTGTGTTTGGGGTCGTTATCATGTTGGAATACTGCCCTGTGGCCCAGTCTCCAAAGGGAGGGGATCGTGCTCTGCTTCAGTATGTCACAGTACATGTTGGCATTCATGGTTCCCTCAATGAACTGTAGCTCTCCAGTGCCGGCAGCACTTATGCTGCCCCAGATCATGACACTCCAACCACCATGCTTGACTGTAGGCAAGACACACTTGTCTTTATACTCCTCACCTGGTTGCCGCCACACACACGTGACACCATCTAAACCAAATACGTTTATCTTGGTCTCATCAGACCACAGGACATGATTCCAGTAATCCATGTCCTTAGTCTGCTTTTCTTCAGCAAACTGTTTGTGGGCTTTCTTGTGCATCATCTTTAGAAGAGGCTTCCTTCTGTAATGACAGCCATGCAGACCAATTTGATGCAGTGTGCAGCGTATGGTCTGAGCACTGACAAGCTGACCCCCCACCCCTTCAACCTCTGCAGCAATTCTGGCAGCACTCATACATCTATTTCCCAAAGACAACCTCTGGATATGATGCCGAGCATGTGCACTCAACTTCTTTGGTCGACCATGGTGAGGCCTGTTTTGAATGGAACCTGTCCTGTTAGACCCCTGTATGGTATTGGCCACCGTGCTGCAGCTCAGTTTGAGGGTCTTGACAATCTTGTTATAGTCTAGTCCTTCTTTATGCAGAGCAATTATTCTTTTTTTCAGATCCTCAGAGAGTTCTTTGCCATGAGGTGCCATGCTGAACCTCATTCACACCTGAGACCTTGTAACACTAACAGGTTACATGACACCGTAGAGGGCAAATGGCTAATTGGGCCCAATTTGGACATTTTCACTTAGGGAGGTACTCACTTTTGTTGCCAGCGGTTTAGACATTAATGGCTGTGTGTTGTTATTTTCAGTGGGCAGCAAATTTACACTGTTATACAAGCTGTACACTCACTACTTTACATTGTAGCAAAGTGTCATTTCTTCAGTGTTGTCACATGAAAAGATAGAATAAAATATTTACAAAAATGTGAGGGGTGTACTCACTTTTGTGAGATACTGTATGTTTCCCAGATACAAATGAAACCTTGCGATACATCCAGAGCCACAGCTGACCTGCTGAGAGATGTAATACATCGGACCATCTTCTACTCATATTGAACCTGCAAAAGTAGAAAAAGAAGAACCAATTATACCAGCTAACGGGTGCCACCAGGGAGCTGCACATTGTATTAGATTCTCTGTAGAGCACCCCTAAAACAAGGCGCAATCTCCATTGCAATAAACCAACAAAGCTTCCTGGTTGGTGGCACTGGCCTAGCGCTTTCTTGCATGGGTCCATCACTGTAATGGGCACCCTTGGCAATCTATAGGTAAACTGAACAGTGTCTTCATTCTCCAAAAATAATCCATACACATCCACCACTTAATGGCCCTATAATCTATTTTTCATGAAATTGTTTATTACTGTGATTTTTGGCCTCCTTGTAATGTCCTCCATGAGATCCAAAGTCCCTAGTCCATCTTAACCACTTGCCGACCGCCCGCCGCAGCGTGACAGCGACAAGGTGGTTCATTATCGCGAACCGCCGTCACAGGACGGCGGCCTCGATAACTAGCACTGTGTTCGGGGGGAGCCAGGGAGCGGGTAGGGCGGACTCGATCGCCACCCGCTACCCGCGATGGCTCCCCCGCACGGAAAGAACGGAGGTCCGTGTATGTAAACACGGACCTCCGTTCTGTTGAAGGGGGAAGGGCGATGATCACAGCCTTCCTGTAAGTGAAAGCTGTGATTATCCCCTTTCCCCAGCCAGGGCAGTCCCCACACAGTTAGAACACGCCCACGGAACACAGTTAACCCTTAGAGCGCCCCCTGCAGGTTAACCCCTTCACTGCCAATGGCATTTACACAGTAATCAGTGCATTTTTATAGCACTGATCGCTGTATAAATGCCAATGGTCCCAAAAAAGTGTCAAAATGTTCCGACATGTCCGCTGAAATATCGCAGTACCGCTAAAAATCGCTAATCGCCGCCATTACTAGTAAAAAATAAAAAAAATAAAAATCCCAGAAATTAATTCTCATCATCCGTAAACGCGGCAACTTTTGCGCAAACCAATCAATAAACGCAGATTGCGATTTTTTTTACCAAAAATATGAGGAAGAATATAAATTGAACAAATCCGATAGAAAAAAAAGTTTTTTTATATTTTTTTTTGGATTTGTATTTTAGCAAAAAGTAAGAAATTTGGGTTTTCTTGCAAAATTGTCGCTCTTCTTTTGTTTATAGCGGCGATCAGAAATGACGCAAAAAGAAAGCTCTATTTGTGGAAAAAAAAGGACGCAAATTTTGTTTGGGTACAACGTCGCACGACCGCGCAATTGTCAGTTAAAGCGACGCAGTGCCGAATCGCAAAAAGGACTCTGGTCAGGAAGGGGGCAAATCCTTCCGAGGCTGAAGTGGTTAAAGTGGTTGTAAACCCCCCCTGTGTAAGTTATACCTATAGGTAAGCCTAAAATAAGGCTTACCTATAGGTACTGTAAATATCACATAAACGTGTGCCGTTTAGGAGCTATTTACTGTATACTGCACTGATGATGGCATCGGCGCATGTGCTGTGAAGAAATGGCCCCCCGTCCCATTTCTTCAGGAGCGGGTGGTGTGACCGGTGGCTCCCACATGCATGTGCGGGAGTGACATCAAACCGCTCCGGCCAGTCCGATAGCAAGAGGGGCGAACATGGATGTGGCCTGCAGCGGGGATGGCGCGGGCTCGGTTTCAGGTAAGTTTCACATGATGTGCTAGTATGTGATGCATACTAGCACATTATGCTTTTACGTTGCAGAGGGAAAAATGAAGAAAAACCTATCAGGGTTTACTTCCTCTTTAAGAGCCAGCAAGAGAGAGTGTCTACATTCCTACATACAGTGGGGCCGAGGTGAAGGAACATTAACCACCCTCTAACAGAAAGTCAGACCTCAGCAGCAAATAAAAGCAGCTTGGAAGAGTCTAAGGACAACAGAACATTTCTGAGTTAAGAATACATACTTCATTTTTTTTAAACCAGAGTTTAGTGTCACTTTAAGACAACTTCAACTAGAAGAGGCAGGGCCAGCACCACAGACAATTAAGCTTGTGTAGTGCAGGTGGTACTTTTATTCAGCCCTCTGCTTTAGCTTCACTTAAAAGGTCTAGTTATAAAAAAATTGGTGAATGAAAGTAAAAGCATTCGCCCATTCTTGATGAATCTTGACCTCATTTTACTCAATATATATATAAGTGGAATTTCTCCCAAAAGGGAAGTTCTGTTCTTCCTCCTCCTCCCCCCCTCCTCTGCCACATTTAGTGAAATTCTTTTTTTTTTTTAGGGGGGGGGGGGTTGTTGCTGCTGACTTTTAATTTTTCCAGAACTGACTGAAGCTCCTTTTTAATGTCTTAATTGACCTTTTTTCCACACTTTAAATGTCTTTTTAAATGTGACTGGTAACAGTACCTGAATCTGACTTTGTATCAGCCTTATAACCTCCTGTGCAGTAAACTCAGACTGGGATCGGTAAGGATGGCAATAGGGTCCCATCAAACATGCTGTATTGCACATTTCCAGCAATGAGCATGCTAACAATACAATAAAATAGAGGGATGAACCCATCAGTCTGCTGCTGCACCTCCATTGTCCAATCACAGGCTAGGGCAGGAGGTGACCTAGCTGTATTGTTGGAAGCAGTTGAGACAACTACTCATGTACAATTATTTTAACATTTAAAATAGCTCCTGCATATGCATTTTTATTAAGCAATAGCAGTGGCGACTGGTGGTATGTTTTTGGGGCGGCACACATTGTATCCACAGCCTCCCCCCCCCCCAGTCGGTTGGGTTACCTGCAACCCACCCACCCCACAGTGGGTCGGTCGGGTCCGCCGCACACATCACCCCCCAGGGTTGCCAGTTGCCACATCATCCCTTTAATCCAGGACACATATGAATTACTCAGGTTCTGAGGCTAATTTAATGCAGATGATGCACCAAGGGAGTTTAATTACCATCTTAATTGGCCACAGAACCTGTGTAATTAATATGTGTCCTGGATTAAAGGGATGATGTGGCAACCCTAAACATCGGTCATTCGGGTCAGGTGCTCTTTCTCCCTGCCAAAAATCTGATGTGCTTGTTCTCTCTCTCTCCCCCATAGTGCGGGCGTCTGCTGTACCAAGCAAAGGGGATGTCCAGGTCCATCGATGAGCCCTGCACTTACCCACGGGCAGCGCTTCCCTCCAGGCGACGGCTTCGACCCTGCATCTCCTCCAGCGGCCTCCACGTCTCCTCCCTCTTCCTCTCTCCTCGTTGCGGCCCAATAGAATCGCTTCTTCTTTTGACCAATCAGGAAACAGGTCTTGCTTCCTGATTGGCCGGGAGGAGAATAAGTGTAACAATAGCGAATATTCATTCGCTATTGTCACACAACTGGATGGGCTTTGGGCTCAGTGCTCTTTGCCCCAAGCCCACCCTTTTTTTGAAGCCTATTAGAGCTTCTGGCTCTAATCTCGTGCTTAACCCCCCCCCCCCCATTGGAATCCATAGTCCAGCTCCCTGCATGTAGATTAGGGGGCCGGACGTATGGATAGGGGGCAGCGCCCCTAATGGACCCCTGAGCAATTGCCTGGAATCCAGCTCCAAAATTTACAGCTTGTTCAATTGTCACTCATATTTGGATGGCTTGGCCTGCTGGAAAAAGTAGAAAATAAATGAATTCATATACAGAATTCTATTATTGTATGTATTATGATCATACGGTTATCAAAATATAATTTGGGGGATTAATTAAGAGTCTCTTGGGTTGATTTACTAAAACTGGAGAGTGAAAAATCTGGAGCAGCTCTACATAGAAACCAATCAGCTTCCAGTTTTTTGTCAAAGCTTAATTGAACAAACTGAAATTAGAAGCTGATTGGCTACCATGTACAGCTGCACCAGATTGTGCACTCTCCAGTTTTAGTAATCATCCCCTCTGTGTCACTTTATACAATTCCATCAAGCCTCCATATGACAAATGTCAGTGTTTCCCCCAAATCATGTACCTTCAGGTATATGAATGTGGGCTAGCGCTGACATTTGTCATGAGGAGGCGCACTGAGGTCAGAGTGTCCCTATGGACATTCCAGCCTCAATGCAGCTGAGCTCCCTCCCCACCATTGCCGCTGTCAGTTTTGCAGCAAGGTAGGCGGAGACACTAGTTCCCCACCAGGTCACTCTCACCTTGTGATTGAAAGCTGTCAGTGTACAGATTACACAGCCAATAGACCACCTGCTATTGGCTATGGAAACGGGCACTATTAAAGGGGAAGTCCACCCTAACACTAAAATCGCTACATCTACAGGCATCCATGATCTAAGACTAACCTATCTAGCCCTGTAAAGAAGAAATCGCTATACATACCTTTTCTGAAGCCACTCCAGTCCGGTCTCCAGCGACGGAACATCTGCAGAGGAGACCTGTGAAATGAATAGGAAGTGACGTCACTCATAGACTTTCTATGGGACTTCTTTTGTGGGGTGCTTCTCTGCACCCACCTACACAGCAAAGCTCAGAGTGGGACCGGACCAGCTTCAAAAAAGGTATGTATAGCGATTTCTTCTTTACAGGGCTGGATAGGTTAGTCTTAGATCATGGATGCCTGTATATGTAGAGATTTTAGTGTTAGGGTGGACTTCCCCTTTAAGAACTAGCTGAATCTGTTGCACATTTCAATAAAGCTACCGAAACTTGCAGGAGGGCTTTTTTGACTTTTTAAAGGGTTATACCACCAGTAAAGTGGTGCAAATACTTTATTGAATCCCCCCCCAAAATGTTTCAATAGCTTTCTTTACTGCTGTAAATTGCAATAGAGTTTCAATACAAATATTGCCTAATGCAGATATCATAATCTGAAAGAGATAAAATTGATCAAAGAGATGATAAAAATGTGGTTGTCTGGTTTCGCAAAGTGTTTTTAACCAATGAAAGATCCGGAGCTCCCTTCAGCTGAAGGAAGTTCCATCATCATTCCTGGGATGCCTGTGCTCTGTACTCACCTGTATGTCAGTGTATAGAGCTGCATTGCCTAAGCATTCCATTGTGTGAGTCTAACGTTATATTCAGATTACATTGGACTGTGCTATCTCTATGCTGACACATTCTTACCTAACTGTCTGACTTTTCTCAATTACACAAAGCTTGGCAGCCAAAACCCTTACGGGCACCTGAGACATCAAACAATGTCAATCTCTGCGCTTTATGATATGAACAATTCATTTTAGAGATCAAGTCAACTTGCACAGTTCCGCGGCATATAAATGTCAGGATTATTCATTATCCTTTCATGTGGCATGCAACTCAGATGAAATGTAACCTAGTTAAAGGCAGATCAAATGCCAACATTGGTCACGTTTATCTGCTCTGGATCTCTCTAATTGACTAGCAAATATCCACAGTAATATATTTGCTATGCACGCACATTTTTATTGTGAATGTTCATTTTAATTATGAATTTTGTAATAAAAGATGTAATATTTTTTATGAAATTTTGTATCCTCATTCATACGGTACCATTAAAGTCCACCTTGGCCTCCTAAAAAACTTCTCTCCTGTACCATGTCTAGGGACGAAGGTACCTTTTCTGTACCTAATTAATTATCCCAGGCACCTCCTATTCAGTATCTGCTCTGGATGAATTTAGAGGAAGAATGAACTAGAAATAAAATTAATCACATCGGAAATCTAAAGGGTACCTACCAGTCAAAATTGAATATTAGGACTTGAAATGGATGCAAGAGGAAACGCCTGCCTGTGTCAAAAACTCAGCCTTGCACTGGCCATACAGATAAAAAAAAATATTTATTTAAAGCAGACCTTCTGTCTAATCAAATATAATCTGAAAACAAAAGCCATATGTATTTCTACTTGAATCTTGGTGGCCCTAGTGCATTTCTTCCAGTAATCCACCATGAAGCAACTCCTCTGTTTTGCCTCTGTGCAGGAACTTCCTGCAATAAAGACCAGTCACTGCTGCTCTCTCTTCTTGTGCAGGGTGACTGGTCTTGTCTCCGCCCCCTTTAGTTTTCTGCTGGCAGCCTGTAGTGGATGGAGCCTGCTAGGCCCCTCCCACAGCACTGCTCTCTGCTCGGGTTATGTACAGCACAATGATGATGTCGCTGCTACTTTTACAAAGTATTGTCAGGGTTTGCAAAGGCATGTGGTGCGCACAAAGTGGGTTTATACCCTTTGAGATGATTAATACATACATTTAAGTGAAAGCTTTGATGTTTGGAATTCAGTTTTGAAGTATCAGATAGCAGAAAAGTAAACCAATTGCCCACTTACAGATTTCAGTCTATACTCAGTTCTTACGCTAAACTGCAGCTATAGCCATAGTTCTTGGGTCATCCACTATTCAGGGTTTGTGTTTAAAGCTTTTTTCCAGCTAAATCAATTTTCTTATTTGGACAGAGTGGAGTCCTGGTAGAACCCTGCTAGGTTTTGCTTTTGTCTGTGACCCCATAGGATACATTTCTCCTCACTTCTTTACAGAACAAGAAGTAATGGTAATTTCTCAATGGGGACACAAAACCCCTTTTCCAGTAAAATGGGTTAAAACCTCTGTCAAGTAATTATTACTTACTGTTTCTTCCTGTCCTGCCCTTAGTTTCCTGTCCTGCTGCCTTAGAGACAGGAAGTGAAAGTAAAAGTGATGTCTACATTTTAAAAATTGTGATCCAACAGGCACTTTATTGCAGAAGAGACATGCAATGTATTTTCTGCAATAAAGTAAACCAACCTGTCTGCTTGCAGTCTTATTTAAAATGCAGACTAAGTTGCGCATACATGGCTCAGTTAACATTCTGGCATGGCGCCCATGTGCCAGGATGGTTGAACACCTGCACATGTGCCATCACACGCCAACCAATCATGACAGTCGAAGACTGGCATCTGGAAGAAGCCAAGGGGAAGGGGCTGGTGCCAGTAAGGAACCTTGTGGATGTCAGACCATTGAAGTAAAGGTAAGTATTGTGGACTTTAATTTTACTTTACAGGGTAAGTTCACCTTTACCAAAAAACTGCCTGTGCAGCTTTGACTAAAGTTGAATAATGCCCTTGTCATTGTGCTGTACCTCTGCGTGGGTGAATGTTTGTTAAAATGGTATACTTATTACAGTGAAAATGATTGTACTATAATAATGCCTTTGCTATAGGTGTAGGCCATTTATGTACCTTATGAAGTCTGACTTCACAACTCCCAGGACTTTGCTGAGAGAAGCGCCAGGGCCAGATTAAGAGCATCATGGCCTGGTGCTGATGATTTTGGTAGGCCTTTCATGCTCCCAACATTTTGGGAACAGTTTGGGGATGGCCCCTTCCTTTTCCAACATGACTGCGCACCAGTGTACAAAGCAAGGTCCATAAAGACATAGTTGAACGCATTTGGGGTGGAGGAACTTAACTGGCCTGCACAGAGTCTTGACCTCAACCCTATAGAACACCTTTTGGCTGAATTAGAGTGGAGACTGCAAGCCTTCTCATCCACATCAGTGCCTGACATCACAAATGTGCTTCTGCAAAAATGGTCAAACATTCCCATAGACACACTCATAAACCTTGTGGACAGCCTTCCCAGAAGAGTTGAAGCTGTTATAGCTGCAAAGGATGGGGCAACTCAATATTGAACCCTACAAACTAAGACTGGGATGTCATTAAAGTTCATGTGTGTGTAAAGGCAGGTGTCCCTGGCTAGTGTCTTGCCTAGCTAGTGTATCTGCCAAGATTTGCAATGGTGGTGGAACCCTCCTACACATAAATACTACATTTAGACAAGGCCCTGAGTCAGGAGTTATGTTTAACAACATAGAGCAACATCTTTACATGACATGACATGTTTGGGATTCGAACTCAGGACCTGAGCAATGGTAGGCAGAATTTCTACCTTGTGAGCCACAGGGCTGCTGCATTTGGAGTCCTCCTACACATAAATACACAGATAATGCATTTCTTGGACTATAAAGGGAATACATTAGTCAGGAGTTTTTCTTCTTGATTTATTCTGTGATATTTGGTGTTTCTTACTGTGTGAGTGTAGAATAGTAATGTTATCCTCAGATTTTTGGGAATTACATTTTTATTTCTGATGTTGGTACACATATCACATTTTTTGGGCTCAAATAAAGTGGTTGTCAACTCTGGACAACCACTGTAACCTACAGGTAACCTTACCTGTAGGTTCCCTGCATATCTCCTAAACCTGCACGGGTTAGGAGATATACAGTGTAAGTGCATGTGCCGACGTCATCAGCACATGCACAATGAAGAAACGGCCTCCGTGCCATTTCTTGACTGAGAACATGCCGCGATTGGCGGCTCCTGTGTGCATGCACGGGAATGATGTCACGCGGCTCCGGCCTGACACAGAGTCGGAGATCGCGGCCCCAGAAGGAAGAGGGGCAAAGATGGACACGGCCTGGAGCGATGACATTGCGAGCTTCCAATGAAGTTAAGTGACACATAATAGACTAGTATGCGATGCATACTAGCCTATTATGCTTTTAAATCACAGGGTAACAAAGAGTAACTTTAAGATTATTTGGAAAGAATAAAAAATAAGAATACATTTCCATAAGCAATGGTATTGTTTTTGGTTTGTAAGGACACCTGTGTGAGTTTGGGGAAATATTTTTGTGAGCTAGATATCAACAAGTGAAAGTGACAGAGAAAAAAAATATTTTACCAAAACATGAAAAGATTACACAGTCTACCATTCTTAGAAACAAAATAGATTATCAAAATTGCAACATTATTACAAGGGCAATTTCTTTGATAGAAAGATACATTTCATCTCAACATGAAAAGGGTTTCTTTGGGGAAGTTACAATTGTATTAGAATGAATGGCTGAAAATTGCATTGGGCTGCATTGATCCAACTTTTACTCCCACAAAACTCTCACAGCTCTCATTTTGGTATTTACTATAGCACTCTGTAATTACTCCATGGATGGTTGTGCTCAGCTGTGTTCTGCACCTAGGAGTAAAGAGACGGGGAATGTATCTCTTCTCAGACTTTTTAAGATATTTCAGTGTAGAAATCACTTTTTCACACAGTTCAAAAGTAGATTATCTCGCAAATTTTAGTACAATTTAGGTGATTATATCATGCTCTAAACATTATTTCCATGTGCACATCTCCAGGTCTTAACTGGAGTAAGGATTTGGGTGCTATCTGTTGCCTGGGTGCTATAGTGAATACGGTTTTGGCGTTATTTAGTGCCATTTGCTGTTTTTGGCACTAAATAGCGCTCAGTACCGTAAATGTGCGCCTGAGCGCTATAGTAAATAAACCCTTACAGAGTAATTGTTTTCTCTCTGTACTTATTGAATCCTTCTTCCTAAAGGTATATACAGTATCTCACAAAAATGAGTACACCCCTCACATTTTTGTAAATATTTTTAGAGACGATCTGTAAAGAAGAGTTGACCACAATCCCTCCTGAGAGGTGTGCAAACCGGGTAACAAACTACAAAAAACGTCTTACCTCTGTGCTTGCCAACAAGGGTTCTCCACCAAGTACTAAGTCATGTTGTGCTTGGGGATCAAATACTTATTTTACTCACTGAACTGCAACTCAATTTATAACATTTGTATTACCGGTATGTGTTTTTTTCCTGGATTTTCAGTTGATATTTTGTCTCTATCATTAAAAATACACCTATGATAAAAATTATAGACCCTTCATTTCTTTGTAAGTGGCAAACTTACAAAATCTGCAGGGGATCAATTCATTATTTTCCCCACTGTAAAAAGGCTCTTCCTAAGTCTAACAAAATTAAAAAATAAAAAACATTGGTTGGAGTTGGGTTTTACATGCCTCTAGTCATTGGAGAAAGGATACAAAGGGATGGACAGAAAGAGAGGGAGGAAAGGAATGAAAGAGATGGGAGGAAGGAAGGATAGAAGGAAAGGAAGGAGGAAAGGAGAGGAAAGGAAGGTAAGGAGAAAAGGAAGGAGGAAAGGAAAGGAAGGAGGAAAGAAAAGAGGAAAGGAAAGAGGAAAGGATGGAGAAAAGGAAGGAGGAAAGGGAAGGAGGAAAGGAAAGGAAAGGCAAGGAAAGGAGGAAGAAAGGAGGGAGGAACAAAGGAAGCAACAAAGGGAATAAGAAGTAAAGGAGGAAGGAAGGAAGGGAAAAATTAAGGAAGGAAGGACATGAAGTATGAAGGAAAGAAAGAAGAGAGGAAGTGAAAAGGAAAGAAGGAAGGAAGAAAGGACAGATGTAGGAAATAAAAGGAGGACTGAATGATTTGCCTATGCCATGTTCCCTTATAATTCTAATTCCTCTAGATCTCTGGTGCTGGGTCTGCAACTGTGACAGCCACAACCTGAACAGGGGCTTTTGGAGGGGACTAGGGGCTAGCCTTCTACCCACTGATTATGGCCATGGAGGAGACAGGGGACTTTGTCTGCTTCTCCCAGTCAGAACATGGAAAAGAGCTCAGTTCAGTCTCTGATCCCATGGAGAGAGCAGATCATTCGCTATGATGGACAACAATGTGATGAAAGCTGAGAGCGAGGTTTGGATTAATTCTCTGAAGACAATAAAACTTCCCTTCTGGAGTGGATGGAAAGGTGTAATATTAATCTTGTACAGGTTAATGGTCAGAGGAAATATGGTGGCCCTCCTGAAGACTGGGTTGGAGAAGCTCTTCCACTTGGGACAGAAATAATTTTCAAAAATCTCCCTCAAGAAATCTATGAAGATAAATTAATTCCACTTTTTCAGGCATTGTATGAGTTTTGTCTTATGATGACTTTTCTAGAGGACAGATTACACAAGAGAAAGCCAAATACCTGAATGACAGCATGTGTAATGTACTTTGTGTATCCAGGGCTGTGGACTTGTCGGATTGTCTGGGGTGAGCTCCCTGACTAATCAAAGCTGGTCTGGGTGCCTGGATGTTAATTAGCTCACTGTTAATTAGTTCACTGTTTAATTAGGTTACTGTTAGCTGTTCATTAGATGTACTGTTACATGTACTGATGATATTGCTGTTTAAAGTTTGCATTGTTTAGGATAATGTGATCAATCTCTTCTCTGATTTTGTGTGGTATAAATTCTGTGTGTATTTACAATAAAAGGGTTCCTGTTTACACCTAAGCTAGTGTCATCTGGATGCAATTCCCAGGTATAATACCTTGTTCCTGTGTTCCAGCAGCAAGGAAGCACTGTTTGGCGGAGGCACCCAGGTGGGGTGCTGGGTGGTCCATCACAGCAATTATCATTGAAGTGTGGACAGGGCATTAAGAGGAGGAAATAATGTAAAAGTATTTTACTATTCTACACTACTACTTACAATACATGTCTATGACTGTTGGAAACATAGGGGTCCTATTAACATTAAACGTCCTTCCACATATAGGGCTGTTGTAACTTCCTTAATCACAGTTAGTTTATGTTATGTGACCAGTTTCCCTGTACACTGCTTAGTAGGGTCCTCTTTAACTGCCAGGGGAAAAAAAATATTTTTTCTTTTAAAGCTTTGTCTGAATAAGAATAGAAGTTGAATATGAAGTCATCAGCTATTATCATTCTATTTTTGCTTTAAAATAAAAAAAAATGCCTATAGCATAAAAAGAACAAAGCTTTACTGAACGCCACCCAGTTATGCACACAGAAGGTTCGCCTGACACATTGCTGGCAGGATTGTAACTACTGCGACAAACATGCCGTTTGTAAGGCTTCATTCATACCTGGCAGCTGATGTCACTAGGCGTGGATTTGTGGTATTGCTGGATCAAACGCACAGGTGACTCAGCAGAAACCTGCATTGGCATCTAAACCCAGAGGGGGACCCTGGGAGTGTCCTTCTAATCTCTTTAATTATATTTGATTTCCCCTAGGCTTCTTGCATCTTGGATACGATATAGATAAGATCTTTCTTCCGGCAATAATTCCTAACTGTGTTCACCTTCACCTGGAAGTTATTAATGTTTCTGCCCACATTTGTGTGTTCAATCTTCTCTGGTTTCCTTTTGCGTTCTACAAAATAAATAATCCAGCACAGAGAGAGTATCCCCAAGAAATCCAGCGTAGAGAATGGAATGCATATAAAAAAAACAACCCCACCAGGAGAAAGCACCTCAAAGGCTACTATTGCAGTATAAAGTCAGTACAAACCTTTTGACCGAGTCAGTCAGCTACCCAATGAGGGGGAACCCAGCCCCCAAACATCCCGCGAGTATGGAGTATGGAATGCCCCTTATAATGATCATAGGAGGTTTCCCCAAAAAATTAACTGTGCCCAGTTTCCTGCAACAAGGTCAAATGGGTTGACTAACAATGAAAATCCACTTAATAAATCAAACAGAAAAAAACAGTAAAATTCACCCAAAAAATGCTTACATATAGAAGTCACTTTTATTTTTTACTTCCGTGCTGCCATACCCAAACAGATAGCAGTGGAAAATAAGCTATTTTATCTCCTTTTATTGATTTCTATAAGCAGAGCGTAATTAAGGCCATAAGGGGCCATAGTCAGGTTAGCAGCTTTGAACCCCCAGCCCTCTTGATTGTTTTTTATAAGGATTGCAATAGGCACAGAGAAGCCTCTGAATTTGTTTTCTCAGTACTCAGGATGCCCTCCTCATCAGATACCCCCTGCCTACAAGTATATCATTCTCTATTGTGAAGTGACAGGCAGGTGCACAGCTTTGACCAATCCTCTGGTTTACTGCAGGTCTCAGAGGATGAAGGTTGTAGTTGGACCTCCAACAGGCCCTAGTCTCCTACGTAGGTTGCTTTGTGCATGATCCTGAAACCTAGAAGGAACAAGGAGTTCTGAACACTTCCCACAGCACGAATAATTATTTAAAATCACACAATCTAAAATTAATAGACCATAACTTTAATCCAGTCAATGGCAGACTCTAGGAACACTTTCATTCATTAAACTACTAAACCTGCGTCTGCCTCTGTTGGAAGCTCTTCATTTTCTAACCAGTCCTAGCTATTAGCACGTGTTTTCTTATTTAATTGAAATCAGCTCACTAAACACTAATGGCTTGGAGGGGGTCTTGCTTTTTCAACTGCACCTTGCGTCATTCTTGGAAAAGAATATGGAGATATGGGGACCTGTACAGGAAGCCAATGAAACAGCCATAAATCTGTGAATTATAATGAATCCTGCTCTGCATGAAGGAGCCAGGACAATATGTTGAAAAACAATAACAAAGGTCAACACGGTTCCCTTTAATTGCATCAATAGGACATACGCAAAATAACACGCAGTTATATGGAACATTGGTATTGAAGATCAAGACATTTATTATAAGTCTTTCATTTGGTATGATGGAAAGATTGGTGTTACGGCAATACATACCTCAGCTTTTCATAAGATAAGTACGGGTAGATTTGTGCATATTGTAGGAATGTTGGATAACCTACCCATGTAACTGTGCCAAATGTTCTTTTGCATCACAGTTGTCCTTAAATGAAATCAGTAATGGGAGTGTATGCAGGCTGCCACTGCTAGCCTTATTCTAAAATTGCCTGGTTGTCTCTTGCTTCAACATATTTTAATTCTCTGACCTAGAATGACTAAGAAAATCAGAACTTCTGATCTGAAGACTTTTTCCAGGTAAGTGCTTCAAACGCATTGAAGCAACTGGATCAGAATGACAACCATGACGGGTGCCTCTCAAGATTGCAGGTTCCATATCAAAACAATGAGATCTCCTCACCGTGAGAAGATGATCTGCATGCTTGTAGAGTAAGTCAGACCATGGAATCCATATCAGATGAATTCCTATTGAAAGGAATAGAATATAGTTAAAGGACTGTAATCAGAGATTTCAAAATGCTAAAAATGAACGGAATTTCCATCTGACTAGATCGGATCTTTTACAAGTATTTGCAGTCTTGTAGAAAATGATATTCTGTGAAGCAGAAAAGTAGAAAAATAGCAATTCCCCTAAGCATAGGTGTGCACCGTCTATTGCATTAGGGTGTGCACCCCAAAGCTCAAACACACATGCCTTTCTCTGCAGCCTCAGCTGCACTGGACAGTGAGTGAATGTGCTCTGTGCTGAGCGGTTTCCTGTTCATTCATAAACCGAAGCATAGTAAACACAGCTTACTATGCATTCATTATGAATGAACACAGTGAGTGAGTGTGTTCAATTAGAAAAGGAAGTAGCCGGTAAATTACATATTTACTACAGTAGCCCTATCCCCCATAACAGTCGGGGGGGAGAGGAGGGAAGCCAGCAGCTCTGCGGGGCGGTGGGGGCCAACAAGAGGGGAAGGCTTGGGCAGAAGGGGGAATTGGCATCACACATAGTGATTATGGTGTGCCCTGGCACACCCCATGCGCACACCTATATTTACACACAGTAAAGCCACACACAGCCATTACAGTGGCTAACTGGTTAGCACTTCTGCCAAGCAGCACTGGGGTCATCAGTTCGAACCCCAACCATGACACTACCTGCCTGGAGTTTGCATTTCTCCCTGTGCCTGTGTGGGTACTCCGGTTTCCTGCCACACTCCAAAGACATGCTGGTAGGTTAATTGCATCCTGTCTAAATTGGCCCCAACATGTATGAATGTGAGTTAGGGACCTTAGATTGTAAGTTCCCTGAGGGCAGGTGCTGATGTGAATGTACAATGTATATGTAAAGCTCTCTGTCAATTGATAGCGCTATATAAATACCTGTAATAAATAAAATAATGTCTAAGGGTGGCTGTTCACAAAACCTGTATTTCCTGGGCAGAGGAAATACATTGCATGAGTTTAGGTGCCTATATATATTTATTAGTATCACTGTGTACAGTAATATCAATATTACTATGTACACTGGTGGTTTTGCATTGCAGAGAGCTGCAATCAGTCTTGCAGCAAAGAGGAGCAGCTTAGAGGGATCGAATTTACAGGGAGGATGAAGCAACTCTGAACACCACAAGGGTTGCTTTCTCCATTGCCTTGAGTAAGCCTTTAACCACTTGACCTTTGAAAGATTTACCCCCTTTCATGACCAGGCCATTTTATACAATACGGCACTGCGTTACTTTAACTGACAATTGCGTGGTCGTGTGACGCTGTACCCAAAATAACGATCTATTAATTTTTTTTCCCACAAATAGAGCTTTCTTTTGATGATCACCTCTGCGGTTTTTATTTTTTGCACTATAAACAAAAAAAGAGTGACAATTTTGAAAAAAAAAAAATTTCTTTTACTTTCTGCCATAAAGCACATCCACATTTCTTTATCAACTTAGGCCAATATGTATTCTGCTACATATGTTTGGTAACAAAATCATAATTGGTTTGCGCAAAAGTTCTAGCATCTACAAACTATGCAATTTTTTTTCTTTACTAGTAATGGCGGTGATCAGCGACTTATAGCTGGACTGCGATATTGCATCGGACACCTAACTGACACTTTTGACACTTTTTAGGGACCAGTGACACTAATACAATGATCATTGCTAAAAATATGCACTGTCAATGTACTAATGACACTGTCTGAGAAGGGGTGATCAAAGGGTTAACTGTGTGCCTAGCCAGTGCTTGCTCACTGTGTGGGAGATGATTTGACTAGGGGAAGGCAAAGATCCTCAATACCTTCCCTTCGGACAGAATGGCAATCTGCCATGTTTACATAGGCAGACTGCCGTTCTGCCTGTGTACTATGTAGTCAGCGGGTGCCGGCGGACATTGAGTTTGTGGTACCCGCCGCTGGGCTTCCAATGGGTGTGGGTCGTTGCCAGCGCACGCACACGCCCCAGACCCAGAAGTGTCAGATCGCATAATAGGTACTTGATCTGCCACAGAGCGGACAGCCTGCTGCAGTATATCTACGGTGGGCAGTCCGCAAGTGGTTAGTATAATAGCAAAAACTTGAAGGAACAAGCTTGTGAAAATATGAAAGCCATTTAATAAATTACTTTACTAATTAACCGCAATAATATTTCATAATATGCACTTATTCAATATATACCCTGAACTTTCCAGATGAGTTATTTCAGTGTAAACAGTACAGTATAATCCTTGCTTCAATGAGAACTGACCATTCTATCAGTTAATGATCTCTAAACGACAAGTTCAGTAATAATTAGCAGAGCATTATTGTGCCAAATTCCAAATACAGCTATTAGAAGGCAAAGTAGCCCACAAAACACTTTGAAGAAAAAAAAACATTGCTTTAGAGAAATGGAAAGCACAGGATGTTATGCAATCCTTCAAGCCTGTGCACATTACTCCAGGGCATCTCATTTTCAAAAAAAGACGTGTTAAAAAGATTTACAGTTAAACAGGGTGTATTTGATTTAACCACTTCAGCCCCGGAAGGATTTCCAGCTTTAGGACCGGAGCCCTTTTTGCGATTCGGCGATGCGTCGATTTAACTGAAAATTAGGCGGTCGTGTGACGTTGTACCCAAACAAAATTTGCGTCCTTTTTTTCCCACAAATAGAGCTTTCTTTTGGTGGTATTTGATCCCCTCTGCGTCATTTCTGATCGCCGCTATAAACAAAAGAAGAGCGATAATTTTGCAAAAAAACCCCAAATTTCTTACTTTGTGCTAGAATACAAATCCAAAAAAAAATATAAAAAAAAATTTTTTTCACCGTTTTTGGCCGATTTATATTCTTCCTCATATTTGCGATAAAAAAAAATCGCAATCGGCGTTTGCGGGTCCCTTGTATCAATTGGGAATCTCGCGGGGGACGTCCAATTGGGGAAGTGACGGTTACCGTAAATGTGTCATTAGTCACGTAAAAATATCGTGACTAGAGACATATTTACGGTTACCAGGGTTTTTTCACAGTTTTACCAGGCTGTACAGGCGACTTTATAGCGTCATGGCGATTTTTAGCGTCTAGCGGTGGTAATGATCATTTTTTTTTTTTTTTTTGGGTTTTTACTTAAGAGTAGTAGGCATTTGCGCTGGTGAAAACGCGTTTGGTTAGTTATTTGCGGCTAACGCTAAAAAAAAATAGCGTTTATACTCCTTCTTATATTTAGCCGGTTTTTGCCACTTTTTTTAAAAAAAAATATA
>BLSH010118431.1:505764-517078 GCA_018402905.1 Glandirana rugosa
TCCCGACACTAGTGTCGGAAGGACATATGCTTCCGACACTGGTGAAGGGAAGGGGTCGATCCCGTCAGGGGGGTGTCAATC
This sequence comes from Glandirana rugosa, assembly GCA_018402905.1. NCBI lineage: Eukaryota > Metazoa > Chordata > Amphibia > Anura > Ranidae > Glandirana > Glandirana rugosa. Next base: position 505,846 of record BLSH010118431.1, read on the forward strand.
TTGTGCGGGTCCCTTGTATCAATTGGGAATCTCGCGGGGGACGTCCTATACAGAGATCAGTGCTATAAAAATGCACTGATTACTGTGTAAATGCCATTGGGAGTGAAGGGGTTAACCTGCAGGGGGCGCTCTAAGGGTTAACTATGTTCCCTGGGCGTGTTCTAACTGTGGGGGGACTGCCCTAGCTGGGGAAGGGAAGTGGTCACAGCCTTCGTATACAGGAAGGCTGTGATCACAGCCCTTACCCCTCACACAGAACGGAGGTCCGTGTTTACATACACGGACCTCCGTTCCTTCGCTCCGGGGGGGGGCATCGCGGGTGGCCGGCGGAGATCGACTCCACTGCACCCGCTCCCTGGCCCTCCCCGAACACAGTGAGCGCACGGGCGCGCCTCCGGCAGCACGCGCGCGCTCACTAGGCTCGATCCCGCGGCCGCCGTCGTATGACGGCGATTTGCGCAGGAGAGCCAGCTTGTCGCCGTCAATTGCCGATCGACGGTCGGCAAGCGGTTAAATCAAGTCAATTTAAATCATAATTTTTAAAGAAAACTGTCATCTCTCTCCCGCAGCGGCTCCTGCTCTGACCCGCAGCTGACTCCTCGACAGTCCCATTCACTTTAATGCTGGTGCTGCTGCAGGGACACAACAAGGTGAGGGACGTGGCGGCAGCAGGTGAGTGGATGCCCACTGAAGAAACAAAAAAGGCATACAAGGGCGCACTGGCCTAAAACATACTCACAAAACATCTTGTGTAACAAGCATCAACAGTATTGGAGTGGGTCACATCAATTCAACCGTCTCCCACTGGTAGCCTGGATGGACTGGCTGATGCGTTTCAAGGCTCTGATGAAGAGGCCACGGCCTTGAAACGCGTCAGCCAGTCTATCCAGGCTACCAGTGGGAGACGGTTGAATTGATGTGACCCACTCCAATACTGTTGATGCTTGTTACACGAGATGTTTTGTGAGTATGTTTTTATGATTTTTATACAATAAAAGTACAAAGGATAATGCGCTAGGCCAGTGCGCCCTTGTGTGCCTTTTTTGTTTCTTCAGTTTGGGATGACCCCAGTCCATCAGGAGGCAGCAGGCCAGCACGTTATCCAGCTCTGACACTACCAGACATCCCCTTCCTCACCACTGCAGAGAAGCCACTCTCCTGGAGCGCGGAGGAATAGGATTTTTCTTTGCACGAGTGGATGCCCACTAACTGGCGCTGCCATGATGGATCTGAAATGACAGGTGCTCTTTAAATGTAAGGACTCATTCTTGCCGGTAGTTAGAATCTTTAATATTTGCAAACAAAATGAAGGTTTCCTATGTAGAATAATAAGCTGTCAGGTTAGTAAAACAGCGATATCAGAACCGATTCAATCATACAGTTTGTATTGTACATAGATTTGCAAAACAATGGGATAAAGGAATATTCCTGAACTTTGTTTTATCTCATGGTTACTGTGAAATTGTGTGAATGCATCAATGCAATGCTTGTTATCTCCGCTTGCAGAGCTTGAATTCATTGAATGAGTTTACCAAAAATGTAAATATTGCAGAGTATACAGCCTCATGCTACATAACTAAGCTCTGTTTCAGATTTTTACTCCAAAAGCATTCTATTAAAATACATTTTATAAAAATAAAAAAAAATCCAATTTAAATTTTAAAAAATCTGATTTAAATCGAAAAAATCCTATTTTTTTTTTTTAAATCATCAATTTTTATTCACCCTGTAGTTAAACTGTGTATTATATTTTGACTCCCTAGGGCACCAAGTGCATAGTTCTATTCAATCTCCTTGCTTAGTTCCTAAGCAGCATGGCTGGACAGGTTCCCTCCATTCCGACAATGACGCTAGAAAGGAGACAGATTTGTGATGGGCAGTTCTGGTCTTTGGCAGCAGGGGCCTGGAACTCCGGGTCTAACTCCTGGAACATGTGACATAATCTTCCCAGGGTGCATCTGTAAGGCCAGGGTTACCTCACCAGTGCCTCACTCAACCAGGAAATGAAAAACGGTAATTGTAAGTAAAGCAAAAAAATGTTTGTTTAACTAATGAATGTAACATTATTTCATATCAGCATGCAGAGCTGCATGGTGATGGGATTTTTAGTGAAAAGGGGCAAAAGGTCTACACTGGTCAGATTCAATTTATGGCTGGACCTGGCTTCTGTGTAAGTTAATTCCTTATGGATGCCATAAACCTTATTATTGTCTGATTATGTGCCTGTGTATTTGTATAAATGAATTATGTGGTTTTGATTCAGAAAATGGGCAAAATGGAAGTTGTGTGTGGTCCAGGCCACTGTAATCACACAGACCCAGGAATTATTGACTTTCTCTCCTTCAGCCCTGTGTATGACTATCTTTAACACCGCTCTTTAATAAATGATGCAGGCTCATTCAGTGACTAATTAAAGGCAGGCAGGGTATGGAGTAAATGGTTTAATGGGAAGAGACAGGGATTGGTAGGGAATGGGGAGTCTGCCAGATAGGAAACCCTTTCCCCTTCTTCAGGTAAGGCTCTAGTACAAGACAACAAATACAGTATATGGGTTAAGCCCAATGTCTTCTTCTAAAGGTCAAATCTGTACTTGGTGGGAAAAGATCTTTACTCCAAGAGCAACTGTTTATATTCATCTGTGTAAGGGCTGTGCCTACTGAGCCCACAACTAGCTGTGTGTGAAGCAGCCATTTTGTTTGTGTCTCGGCTCCCCTCAGCCATATTGTCATGTGAAGGGCATACCACAATTACCTTGCCCCCTCACCTTTTTCTTTCAGTTATACAATACACAAACTGTTAACCGAGGCCGGGATCTTATGAATCCATTGATCAGACACACAGACCTTTCCATTACCCAATCCACAATTTAAGTCTGGAAAACTGTCACCCTCTCCGCAAGCTGAGCAACCCAGAGAACTAACAGATACTGGTCATAATAGCTCAATCCATATAAGTGCAGACAGTTTAGCAGTTATAACTCAGAAACTTCAGCATATTTCATAACTCCTGAAATAATAATAGCACGGCCAAAATATTGACATATTTACTTCCCTTTAACTTGTAATGTTTCAGGCCAGACATCCCTATGCCAGACCAAATGGGTGACCACTGGCACCCCTTATCCATCCTAAGTGAAGTAGACATCGGAAGCCTGCCATATTTATGTTTGTTTTGACGCAAATTTGACGCTGGACAATAATCTGCTGGATCTCAAACTGTAAACTAGAAGATATACAGAGATATGAATACTTATCACAACTGTACCTGGGTCATGAACATGGTGACCATCCCTCAGAGGCTTAATTGGTCAGATGGCCTCTGTCAGCTCCCCTTTGTTTCCAAATAAAAAAGGAATGCCAGGAATGTCATGACAGTTTGACAGTTTGACAGTTCTCATGTACCATCAATCAAGAACATCTGTCAAGTTTGAGAACCGATAATACCTGGCTCATCCACTCATCGACTTAAACCCAAGGATACTGCAAGTATTCTGCCTTCTCAACACTGTCTTATTTCTCTGTTGCTGTATTATGTCTTTATTTCTTTGAAACACTCTTTTTTTCTGTAAATATTTCCACATTGAGTTCAGACCAAAAACCACATATCTAACATGCACATAAATGATCATAGCACAACTATATATATATATATATATATATATATATATATATATATATATATACACACACATATATACAATCCATAAAATATTTCACATCAAATTTTAATTTTGTTACGTTTTTGTTATGTGAAATTAACATTACCGGACAAGGAGCACACTGTATTTCCTCCGGCCAAGTCAGGAATGCTAGAAGGTGTGTGGATGCGAAAAACGTTCAACGTCAAGGAGGAGGAGGCCCCACCTCCTAGCCAAGACAAGGACACCAGGAACAGGGAATGGATACCAAGGACCGTAGAATGGTTAAATTATAACCACACAAGAAAAGTATGTCACTAATAAAAGAGAAAGACAAACATAACTATATGTCTGTCACCATTATGCTGCATATCAGCACAGTAGATCTCAGAAGAGAAACTAAACTAAGAAAATGCACAAAAAATTACATAAGTAAAAAGCAACGAAAAGAAAGTGCAAAAGTTCTTCTTAGTATGCATATGATTACCCATTGGCACGTACCTCCTAAATGTTTCCACAGTACATATACAGCAAACACTCCAGTGAATAACTGCAACCCCAATATGGAATCTGCAATAGCACAAACAGGGGGTCAATGTACCACCAGAGATGGAGGAGAAGTTCCTCCATATCTACCATATAAGCGAGCCAAAAGATGTAAAAATATCTGTAGCTGAGGAAAGACTGTCACTGATGGATACCATTAATATCACAGGGGGGTGTGTGTCTCCATATGAGTCGCCTAAAAGGATATGCACATCAGGCCCTTTAACTAGGGCAAAAACGCTGTTCCTGTGGTGCCTATAGTAAAAATAATTTAAAAAAAAAAAGTCAAATTTATGTTTAAAGTTTAAATGTTTTGGACAGAGTAGGGAATGGTAAAACACCTGCCAAGTTATTTTATTTATCTATTTATATATTGCTGCATGTGTCTCTTTAAGGAGATCACCCTTCACTTCCTGCCCGTGATGCACAAGAGGAAAACTTTCTAACATGAGGGCAAATCCCCTCTTGCACAGTTGTCATCAGAACAGACGTCTGAAGATTTCCCCTCCATTCCTGTTCCCGTAAAGTCTTAACCTTTTCCTATTCTAAAGTTTGGCTGTGGCTTGGGATGACATACAGCAGCATCGGTTCACACAAATGTGGCAGACTGTTGAGGAATGATGCAGCTATACATGAAGTCACTGTTGGCACCTTTATTCTGTATATTTAATGCATAGTTTTGACCATTTCAGCCTATCCAAGCCCCGAATGAAAGAAGCTGTGTGCAGCTAGCTATGTGCCATGGTTGGGAATCCTGTCTACTTTCCAGGCTTTAAAGGCCTCTTTACTGTTATTTCAGACTGCCAATGCTGAGCACACATTCCCGTCACAGTAAATGGAAAAATCAGATTACTGCATTGTGTAGAGAGACGGCTATGAAAGGTTTTCGCTAGAGCTCCGGAAACTCCACATAGAAGAAGCAATGAATAGATTGCGTTTTATGGGAATATTCAGACCATGAATTTCCTTTGGCGGAGTCTTTAATATTATTTTTTATCTCATTTGGCTCTATTTCTGTAGCAGACAGGGCAGCTAATAAGTAAACAAACTGATCTCCTAACCCAGGCAACACGAAAATGCTGTCTTTGTATATCTGCGTTATAAGTGAACCTGTCAGTCAAGCTAAACATGTAAAAGCCTGGCGCTTGGCCGTGATGTGAATGGGACAAGACATGTGGTGCACTAGCTCCGATCCTGCTGGCATCCTTCTTTATCCTTGGGCGCATTTTTCTAAGCCTTACACACACCCGCATACACGTTGGGTCCCCCGCGGCAGAATCGCTTCTCTCCAGTGGCTCGCATGTTTCCAAAAAAGCAGCGCTACAAGAAAACACAGGCCAGTACTTCTCGCCCCTCTCCTCACCCCCGCGGCCATCTTGACCAAAAGGACTGCAGTCATGTTGTTGGCCACACAGACAACTATGGGGGAACCGACGGCAGATGGCCCTACAAGTGCAGAGATCCTGGCAGCAATTACAGCTTCCAAGGATGTCCTCACAGCCAAGATTTATTTCCTGGCAACGGATATCAGTCTTATCAGACATGATCTAGTAAAATTCTGCTCTCGTATGTCAGAAGCAGAAGAACGTATTTCACAGGTGGAAGACACGGTCAAAACCAACTCCAAAGACATACGTGCCTTACAGGTATAGATAAGAGCACTCCAAGAAAAGGCCATAGACACAGAGAACCGCCTCCGCCATAATAATGTGCGAATTCTGGGGTTGCCTGAGCGAGTGGAGGGACCAAAGCCTACAGAATTTGCTGAGACCTTCCTACCACAACTACTAGATTTTGCAAGACCTCCCTCCAGCATTCGTGGTTGAATGGGCCCATAGAGTCCCCTCTACTCCGCCAGTGCCGGGCGCCCCAGCAAGGCCTTTCCTTTTACGCATGCTTAACTATCGAGACCACGAAAGGATCCTGGCAGCAGCAAGAAACAAACCTGATCTCCAATATGAAAATTCAAAGATTCTCCCGTTCCCGGATTACTCTCCAGAAATTCAACAGCATTGCAGATCCTTCACAGAGGTTCGTAGATGTCTCAGGGAGAAGGGCATCAAGTTTAGCCTTCTTTATCCGAGCAGGCTTTGGGTTATCAATGGGGATCGTACGTGGATCTTTGATCCTCTTGATGCAGCCTCCACCTGGCTGGATGCACGATAAAGCTGGAAATCTATCTGCCGCTCCTGGGAGCTCCAGTTGATGTCCTAATCCTGATACAGCAAGTACATCAGTTTTCAACATTTTGTTTCTCTTTGCTGGTCTAGTTTAAGGGCCTTACACACATTTGATTGCTTCTTTAGAAGTGATCCCATGAGACATGTGAGCCACATTCTCGCTTCCTCGTCCATGCCGGGGGGGCCTCGGACTATGGCATATATTCCCAACTACAGAAGACCCACTTGCAGGAGCGTCTGATGCATCCTCCTGGAACCTTTATTCAGCTAGTACTCAAAGGTTCTACTGAACAGCCCTTTCAACTGAACAGCCCCTTCCATCTTGCCTCCCGGACCCTTGGTGCCCCCCACACTGGACATAGTGTATTGATTGCGCCCAGTTCTAGTATACTGTTGTTTTTTTTTTTTTGTGGATTAAGGTCCCTACATGTCACCCTTCTTGTTTTTGAATGGGGTCAGGTATGGACAGGGTATGCACGATTGTGCCTGGGTTGTTCCTAATGTTAGTTTTGTATTGTTTTTTCTGCTTGCATCATAACGTCATGGCATTGGCTTGTGCCCCTATTGCTACTCATGAGATGTACCCTACCTCTAGAGTCTTTACCGCCTCTACCACACTCCCAGATTTTCTATAGATGTGGCCACAGGTACCTTTGAAAAATGGAAAATCGTATCCTGGAATGTCAGAGGCTTAAACTCGAAATTTAACCAAGCTTTATTGTTTAAGTATCTCAAACTTCAGACCCCACATATCATCTTATTCCACCAAACCTATCTCATGGGCAGCAAAATAATGGTGTTGAAAAAACCCTGGATACAAAAGGCTTTTCACGCCACATACTCAAATTATGCCAGGGGGATTTCCATCCTTTTTAACATATCTCTACCTTGTTTAATTGATAGGGTAATCACTCAACCCTATGGGAAATACTTGGTACTAACAATATGGCAGCAAAACAATATGTGATAACGGCCTTATACATCCCTCCTCCCTTCTCCCCTGGGATATTATATTCTGTTTTGGAGAGTATTAACCCTTCCTGCCCAGTAAAGTTGGTAATTATGGGTGATTTCAACTCCATTTTGTCGCCTGATTTGGATAGTCCTAACTGGCCAAAAGTCACCCAGGAGACTTATCCACCTGGGCTCTGGCTGCCGGCCTCACCGAAATATGACGTTGGAAATACCCTAAGGGTAAAGCATACTCTTGTTTTTCTACTACATATAAAACCTCTTCCCGCATTGATTTGGCTTTTGCCTACCCCTCCTTTTTAACAGGTGTCTTAGAAGCGAATTACTTATCTAGTGGTTTATCTGATCAATGTCCCCTAGAGCTGCTCCTCTGTGCTCGGCCCCATCATAATGGGTCCCTGTGGTGATAGGGAACTCACTGGATATCCCATCTCAGAGAAAACCCCTCCTATTCTGCAGCAGTATTGGAATGTAAATATGGGTTCCTTCTCTCCAAATATGGAATGGGATGCCTTTAAGGCTTTTAGCAGGGGTCACTATATTGCATCTATAGCGGTTGTTAAGAAAGATCAGGCTGCTATGATGTTGTCTCTCTAGGACAAGGTAAAGATCAAAACTGACAGCTACAGTTGTAATCCCAATGCTGACAACTTTGATTTACTAGAAGCTGCAAAGAGGGAGCTTCATTTGCATCTTGCTGGGGTCACGAGATTGGATCTTTCTAAGAGTAAACAAAAATTAATTGTGCAAGGCGATAAAAACAGCGTGTTTTTAGCCATGTTATCATAACGCGAAATGCCTCTTACCTTAATCCCTGAGATCAGGTCTCACTCTGGCAGAGTAGTGTCCTCCCCCGATTACATCTTGGAAGAATTTAGAGCATATTATACTGAACTATATACTTCCTTACCGTCAGCGTTTGCACCATCTGATATGTCCTCCTTGTTGGATTCCATCACTCTTGGCTGGTTGTCTGATGCCGAAAGGTCCTCTCTTGTATGCCCAATTTCCACTGAAGAGGTCATTTTAGTTCTGCAGTCCTTTCCTAATGGGAAGGCGCCGGGGCTGGATGGTTTACACATAGAGTTTTATAAATTGCCCAAAGAACTTCAAGTTCTCGCCTCACACCTAGCAACTTTATTTACCCAATGTTGTGCTGTTGATACACTTCCCCCCTCTATGAGCGAGGCTCAAATAGTCCTTATATTCAAACCTCCCAAGGATCCTGCAGCCTGTGCCTCAAACAGGCAGATAGCCTTATTAAACTGTGATCTCAAGATCCTTACGAATCCCCTTACTTGCAGGCTAAATGTTCTCTTGCATTCAATGATAGATGCAGATCAAACAGGGTTCATGGCTCATAAGACCACTGATATAAATTTACGTAGGCTATTTACAAATGTTCATGCTTAACATATCAATAGTAGAGTTGAGCGAACCCGGACTGTAAAGTTCAGGTCCGTGCCGAACTTTGGGGTGTCCGGGACCCAGACCCGAACCCGGACTTTTCAAAAAAAGTCCGGGTTCGGGTCCGGGGTTCTGCTAATCTTATTAAAAGTTCTGAAAATGGCTGTAAAAAAGTCCTGGAAGGTCCTAGAGGTCTGCAAAAGGATGGAAAATGGGGGTAAGGGTGGGACAAGTGCCCTACAAAGAAATGGGGACAGGGAAATAACTTTAAATATTTTTTAAAAAATAAAAACATAAAAAAAGCAAAAATGGAGGTGAATGTGGACATCTTCAAACTGGGTCTGAAAAGTATTAATTAACAGTAGAAGCCATATAACTGTTCTAAAATCATCTTCAAACTGTGTCAAAAAAGTATAAATAAGCCGGAAGAACCCATATCACTGTTCTGCAAACATCTGGAAAATGTGTGTGTCACTTTAAATGAAACCGGGAATAAGTGAACATCTGTTCTGCAAACATCGTTAAAGTCTGTGTGTCACTTTAAATATAACCAGGAATAAGTGAACATCTCTTCTGCAAACATCTTTAAATCTGTGTGTCACTTTAAATGAAACCGGGAATAAGTGAACATCTGTTCTGCACACCTCTGTAAACTGTGTGTGTCACTTTAAATTAAACGGGGAATAAGTGAACATCTGTTCTGCACACATCTGTAAACTGTTCAGAACACTTTACCTAAAACTGGGAGGAACCATACACCTGTTCTTCAAACATCTGGAAACAGTTTAGAACACTTTACCTAAAACTGGGAGGAACCATACACCTGTTCTGTGAACATCTGGAATCTGTGTGTGAAACTACAGCATAGAGAAGAACAGGCATATGGTTTCGCTCTTCACACACAGTTTGCAGATGTTTGAAGAACAGTGATATGATATCACTGTTCTTCAAACATCTGCAATCTGTGTGTGAAACTACAGCATAGAGAAGAACACTGTCAAAGGGTAGGGGGCTTTGAGCCCTCTAAAAAGAAGATGCTGGAGGGCCTCCAAAGAATTCAGCACTGCCGCCCCTAGAACCGTGGCGATATTGGATACTGTCAAGGCCTGGAATCTGGGTTTAACATTGGAAGATCGATCTAGTGGTACCATTTCCCCAAATACTCCATTGTGGGGTAACCTGAACTTATCTAATTTCTATACCCTACTGGATCCCCAGGCTTGGGCTAGATACAAAATTACACTTATTTCTCACATAATAATAAATAACTCCCTAAAGCCCTTCGCCTCCCTCATAGAGACTTCCCTCCTCTTTACTTATTCCGATACTTACAGGTATCCCATGCCTTTGGTAACCAATTTCCAGGAGTCTCCTTGGAGCAGTCTGAGCTGGAGCATTTACTCCGAACGGGGTGCTTTGAAAAACCTACCTCTGTGCTGTATAATCACCTCCTCTTTGCTTCCCTCCCTGACCTCTGCGTTTTTAGGCAGAGATGGACAAGGAATATCCCTGACTTGGATGATGAGGACTGGGAGGACGTTTGGGATCTTCCCTTCCGTCATTTGGTTTCCTTATGGAACAGGCTCATTCGGTTCAAAATAGTTCATAGGGCTTATTATACCCCATATAGACTGCAAAAATGAACCCATCCATCTCTCAGGAGTGTTGGCGATGTGATCACTCACTTGGTGACTTTTCACACGTGTTCTGGGGTTGCCCCATCATCTCCAAATACTGGGTGCAAATGGTATCCTTTATTGATGAGGTTGCCAAACTTTCTCTGTCATCTACCATTAGGGTGTGTCTACTGGGTTTGGTGGAGGAGCTGGATCCTACGGTTGCAGAAAGAACCCTACTTAGCCTGCTCTTCTTTTCTGCTCGAAAAGCCATCACTATGTCCTGGAAAAAAGCTGCACCTCCTCTCTCTCCTTTTGGAAACACTTGATTAACTTTAACTTACCCCTGTGCAAAGAGCCGTATGCAAATAGGGGCTGTCTGAAAAAGCACGATAATGTATGGTCCAAGTGGCTAGCTGACCCAACAATGGCCTTCTATGATTGATAGATCATAATTATACAGGTCTCTGAGGTTCTTAATTAAATTTTCTCCTTTTTGTTTTTGGGTTTCGGGAACATCTCCATTTTGCTAAACAAGTTTTGGTTTCATGTAATAATTCCTGCAATGTACAGTAAGCCATGCCATACTAACTCTGCCAATCAGACAACAGTAACCCTGTTTATTGAATTGATAAGAGATCTTCTTTTATCGTTCCTGTGAGGGCGTACTTTGTCCTGTACAGATTGGTTTGTTTATTGTTGTGTTTTGTAATATACTCATCACCAGTGGCGGCTGGTGAACTTATTTTGGATGGGGGGGCGCCAGACCCTGCCCCTCTTTTTTGACCCATCCCGCTTCTTGTAAGCCCCGCCCCTTATAGATTTGACTCTCCCCCATTACCCCCTGCCTGTATCTGTTTGGTTAGACATGTCCT
>BLSH010118431.1:517088-531518 GCA_018402905.1 Glandirana rugosa
CTGTATCTACACCCCCCACTACCCCCTGCCTGTATCTACCTCCCCCCACTACCCCCTGTCTGTATCTACCTCCCCCCACTACCCCCTGTCTGTATCTACCTCCCCCCGCTACACACATGCACACACACATGCACGCACACACGCACACATGCACACATGCACACATGCACACACGCGCACACACTCACACATACACACACGCGCACACACGCACGCACACATACACATAAGCGCATACACGCACACATACACACTCACCCACATCCTCTGCCTTGGGTAAACATCAGAAAATGGCAAGGCCTCACCCACCTTGCAGTCTGCAGCCGGCCTGGATGTCCTGCTGTCTGGTCAGACTCTGGTATGGCTGCTGTGCTGGTACCGTGGTGGCTGGCAGTGGTGGCTGCTGGCACAGGAGTGCTGGTAGAGTGGTGGCTGGCACTGGAGACGAGCGATGGGCGGCACCGGCACAGCGGCGGTTGTCTCACGCTCACTCACACTACTGTGTCCCGTCCTTCTCTCTCCTCGTGGTGTGTCCTGGACTGGTGGAGTGCTGCACTTGTGTGACTTATCATGCAGCCAGCACGTCCGCCATTTTCCCGTCCCCGTCCACAGCAGCCAATGACAGAGAGTCATTGGCTCTGATGGCTCCGGGGGCATCCAATCAGACCCTGTATGTGCGCCTGGCCAGCGCACACACATAGACTTTAATTGCTGGCCAATCGGCTCGCTACTTTCTGTCAGCTGACAGCAAGAAGCCAAAAAAAAAAGTCAATGTACCAGCGCCTCCTGCAGGGGGCCGGGCTGACTTTTTTTTTTTCTTCATGTCAGCGGTGGGGAGGCGGCGCCCAAGCGCCCCTTATCCACCAGCCGCCACTGCTTATTACTTGAAAAAAAAAAATGAACATGTAAAAGCCCTGCCAACAGACACCCCAAACATCTCCTATTACTCTTTTGAATTCTTTCACTTGCCTCCAATTTGGAATTCATTTTATTTTGTTACTTAGGGCCTTATTTTCTAGATGTCAGGACTAAGCCCCAACAAATGACACCCCCCCCCCCCTTCCCATCTAGTGGAGCTTAGCAGTTTTCTTTGACCATTATTCATTGTTCTGATTGCTTAAAATTGTTTAAAAAATGTGGCTCGCTGCACTTATTAATATCTTTTTCCCTACTAATATCTATTTTTGTGACTATGTACTTCTGTGGGAACACTGAACAGGTACAAGGCGACACAGGTGAGTATTCAACATAAACACAACAATAAAAGTATTTCAACACAAGAAAACAACTACATGGAAGGAATGTGATCTGTGATAACAAGCCCATATTCCTTGTATATGTCACAAAAAGAGAGAGGTTTGCCAGCTGTATCCTGTCTATAAAACAAATATTGAAAATGCGACTTATACATTCACTAGAGGCCAGTGACATCACGAAGAATGCAGCCTATGCATTTTGTATAGACCAGTGACATCACTGAAAGCATGGCCTATATATTCACTAAAGACTGATGACATCACTAGTATGTAGCCTATCCCTTCTCTAGAGACCAGAGAGGGCACTGAGAATGCAGGCTATCAATTCAGTAGACTGGTGACAATACTGAGAATGCAGCCTATCCATTCACTAGAGACCAATGACATCACTGAGAATGTAGCCTATCCATTCACTAGAGACCAATGACATCACTGAGAATGTAGCCTATCCATTCACTAGAGACCAGTGACATCACTGAGAATGCAGCCTATCCATTCACTAGAAACCAATGACATCACTGAGAATGCAGCCTATCCATTCACTAGAGACCAATTACATCTTTGAGAATACAGCCTATCCGTTCACTAGAGACCAATGACATTGCTGAGAATGCAGCTTATCCATTCACTAAAGACCAATGACATCACTGAAAATGCAGCCTATCCATTCACTGGAGACCAATAACATCTCTTTGAATACAGCCTATCCATTCACTAGAGACTAATGACATCATTGAGAATGCAACCTACCCATTCACTAGAGACCTATGCCATCACTGAGAATGCAGCCTATCCATGCACTAGAGGCCAATGCCATCACTGAGGATGCAGCCTATCCATTCACAAGAGAACAATGACATCTGTTAGAATCCAGCCTATCCATTCGCTAGAGACAAATTACATCACTGAGAATGCAGCCTATCCATTCACTAGAGACCAATGGCATCACTGAAAATGCAGCCTATCCATTCACTAGAGGCCAATACCATCACTGAGAATGCAGCCTATCCATTCACAAGAGAACAGTGGCATCTGTTAGACTACAGCCTATCCATTCACTAGAGACCAATGACATCACTGAAAATGCAACCTATCCATTCACAAGAGAACAATGACATCTGTTAGAATGCAACCTATTCATTCACTAGAGACCAATGACATCACTGAGGATGCAGTCTATCCATTCACCAGAGACCAATGACATCACTGAGAATGCAGCCTATCCATTCACCAGAGACCAATTACATCACCAAGAATACAGCCTATCCATTTCACTGGAGACCAATGGCATCTTGGAGAATACAGCCTATCCATTCACTAGAAACCAATGGCATCTCTGAAAATACAGCCTATCCAATTCACTAGAAAACAATTGCATCTGTTAGAATAGAGCCTATCCATTCACTAGAGACCAATGACCTCTCTGAGAATACAGCCTATCCAATTCACTAGAAAACAATGACATCTGTGAAAATACAGCCTATCCATTCACTAGAGACCAATGACATCACTGAGAGTGCAGCCTATTCATTTACTAGAGATCAATGACATTGCTGAAAATGCAGCCTATCCATTTGCACTATGTGCAAAGACTTGTGTTTTCTGCACTTTAACAATGCAGGTCTCTGTAAAAGCACACAGAAAACAATTATTCTCTATGTGCCTTGTTCACACCAAAGAAACATGCAACATGTCTGCATTTTTTTTCCACAATGCAGATAAATGCATGTAAAAAAAAAAAAAAACATAACAATGTGTAAACATGCAACAAAAGTGAAAGTAAAGTAAATGTAATAACACAGAGAATTGGAAAAATGTGTGAAAAAATGCACATTAACAGATGTCAACACACATAGAAGCCGCATCGGAGCATACAGTACATGTAAATGCAGATGAATGCATGTGTTTTTATGCTTATGATGGAGTGAACAAGCATGTATAAGGTGAGTGTTGTAAGATAAAAAATGAAGCACTCATTTGATAAAATGTTTGTACCATCATCTCAAAATAGAACCATCTGCATCATTCCCAAACCTTTTATTTTCTTATCTGCAACACTTTTTATTAGACATTTTTTCTTGTGTTATAGAAAGATTTTACAAACAAAGCAAATTCTAAATATCTTGTAATTCCTCTTTCAACAAGGATTTCTTCCGGTTTCAGCTTCTATGGAAATGCAGTTGAAGAGTTCACCATCAAAGTGTCATTTAATTTTATTATCACATTCCTTCAGGTTACACACTTACATGCTGGAATCTACAAATATGTTACCTTTAAGCAACCTAAATGTTTGAAATAACTGCCCTTTGTGAGTTTCTAAATAGCTGTTCCTGCAGCAGTGAATGGAACGACGTTACAAAATGCAATAAGTCAGGCAGACACATTTATTCCACTAATAGCATAAAGAGCAATAGTGATGTGCTAACTGCTCTCATGACAGTTGGACAAAGATAATTTCTGATTGGATGTCACTGGTTAGGTCTGATTATTGCATCAGTTTATTATGATTCTAGAGCAGGGGTCTCCAAACTGTCTAAAAGGGCCTTCAGACTTTAGGGGGGCCAGAGTGTGGTCAATGTCAAATGATAGCAGGCCGCCGGCCCGGTCACATGGAATTGACAGCCCTGTAGCTGCCCATAATAAAGGAGCTGGGATGTTAGTGACGTCATTGACATACTATCACCACATGGCTATATTTGTCCAGCTATGGCTATGTGACCATACTAGGTCAATGTTGTCACCCCTTTGTTATGTGTGACGGCAAGGTAGGAAATCCCAGAGCCATAGCTGATTGGGCTGATGGTCTACTATCATGTGACAATTTCTCATGGGTTTGGGCCAAAATGTTTTCTGCTGAACCTTAGCTCATCACTACTGAAGAAATTTCTTTGCTTATCCAAGCTACTTGTTCTGTTCTAACGAGTGTTTAGATGATACCCCAGCATTTATAGCCATGAGGATCAGTTACTATAATCCAATGTATATACAGTATCTCAAAAAAGTGAGTACACCCCTCACATTTTTGTAAATATTTTATTATAACTTTTCATTAGACAAGACTGAAGAAATGAATCTTTGCTACAATGTAAAGTTGTGAGTTTACAGCTTGTATAACAGTGTACATTTTCTGTCCCCTCAAAATAACTCAACACACAGCCATTAATGTCTAACCTGCTGGCAACAAAAGTGAGTAGACCCCTAAGTGAAAATGTCCAAATTGGGCCCAAAGTGAAAATTTTTTGTTTGGCCACCATTATTTTCCAGCACTGCCTTAACCCTCTTGGGCATGGAGTTCACCAGAGCTTCAAAGGTTGCCATTGGAGTTCTCTTCCACTCCTCCATGATGACATCGCTGGTGGATGTTAGAGACCTTACGCTCCTCCACCTTCCATCCAGAGTGAGAGCGATAACATCAAACTTAACACACCTGCTCCCCATTCACACCTGAGACCTTGTGACACTAACGAGTCACATGACACCAGGGAGGCAAAATGGCTAATTGAGCCCAATTTACACATTTTCACTTAGGGGTGTACTCACTTTTGTTGCCAGCAGTTTAGACATTAATGGCTGTGTGCTGAGTTATTTTGAGGGGACAGCAAATTTACACTGTTATACAAGCTGTACACTCACTACTTTTACATTGTAGCAAAATGTCATTTCTTCAGTGTTGTCAAATGAAAAAGATATAATAAAATATTTACAAAAATGTGAGGGGTGTACTCACTTTTGTGAGATACTGTAAATGCGCAGCGCTAAGTAAATATCTAATAAAAACACATAAACAAAAATTCATATAGTGTGAAGTGATAATACACTAATTAAACCAGAGTATATGTAGATGCAGCACTGGGAATAAAACCTCAGTCACTGCAAATGTACAGTGCAAAGTGTATAGTTTCATAATATAACAAAATACAAAAGTGCATATAGTGAGATTCATAGATATGATATGATATGACATAGCCATAAACATATATAGAGAAAATTGACTGATATTGATAGTGAGATTAACACTCTGAAAATTAAACTGGAATCTTTTAAAGGGCAAGATGAATATCCAAAGAGGTCTGAGAGCCTTAAAAAACATCTTGAAAAAGAAGAACAGGATCAGAAAGTAAAAAAAAAAGCAAAAAATATATCAGTGATGCCGAAGATTATAAGAATAACACTGTTTTCAAATGACAGATCAAAACTACCATCAGTGTTAATTCGGGAGCGGCGGTTTTGCCAGCTGTTGAACCCCCTAGACGACCACCCCCAGCTCCCTCTTTGGCACCTCCTCGTGCTACTTAACTGCATTAGGGAACATATGGGGTTAATTCCTCTGGTTCTTGTACTAAGTGGGGTGGAAGGGAAGGGTTCAGGTAGAATTTTATATACCACTATGGCTCTATACCATTGTTTTATCCCTTATACTCTAGAAGCCCCATCAATCACCACATGAAGATTCTCTACATCATTTTCCCTGCTATCTGGGGTCTACGGCCTTAGCCCTGGCTTTTCTCTTTTTTGGTCCCCTCTTCAGCTCCCGGGATGGACATGTGCGGCCGACCTTAGGCTTGCGGCATCACGCGGGGTGTTATTCGGTCCATACGTGAGTATCTACAGGTACGGCCAGTCACTTTTCTATCCATTTTCCATCATATCTAGATCTAATTGGTTACCCTCATCTTTCCCCCCTTTTTTAGAACACCGATGCATTGCTCCTGATGAGTGGATGGAGGTCCACGAAACGTGTCGAGCCTACTCTGATGCATCCATACTATACCAACATTTGGTTTTTAACCTTTACTGCTAAATTTGCACCATATTCATTTTGCAACAGGGGGGAATATTGGCCATATTTTCCTGTTATGTTATGTGCTATGTCGTTATCATAGTTACTATGTTTGTATATTGGACCGTTTTATTTTCTATGCATTATACTGTATTGCACTGTATTTTGTCTTGCTATCACCTTGAATAATAAACATATTTATGTTTTTTACCATATGGAATCATTGGTTAAACCGCTCACACCTCATTTAATGTCCCAACCTCCCCCCTTTTTTTGCAGGTAGATGGGGAAAGGGATGTTCTGCTCAGGCAGCACCTCTTAGTACATACAACAGATACAACCCCTTAGAGTATGAGGAGGATGATTGGGGTGGTGACAGATATATTGTACAGCATCCTTACAATCACCCTCCGTGAAATTATCAATTCCGGCATTATGAATTGGGATAATGGGAATAGATCATTTGTCAGGAATGATAACTATTATCTAGAGCAGCCTTTCTCAACATGTTCAACACCGAGGAACCCTAGAGATAGTTCTCCGGTCTCGGGGAACCCCTGCTAAAAATTAAAAATCTGCAACTCATGATACATTAGTGTGATGGTCAATGGGAAGAATGCTCCTTACACTTGTGGTCATTGGGAAGAATTACCCCTTACAGATATCTAAAAAGATCAATGACGTCATTGGGAATTTATCTGAGAGGTAGAAATTGACCATTGCTCCCCTAGCAACCTCTGGAGGAACCTTAGGGTTCCACAGAACCCTGGTTGAGAAACCCTGATCTAGAGTCTAATCAACAGCCTGTTCAAAAAAGTTTTTTCCCAGGGAGGCAGGCAAAAACAAAAGAAATGTGGACCAAAATGAGGCACCCGAGGGGGGAGGAGGAGGAACCGGCTTAAAAAGAAGGCAAACATAACTGAAGGTGGCTTATTCAATCTAAGCAAGGGGGATTGCAGAGGAAAAGTATGTACTTAATCAAGGGCTCAAATTTGCCCCTCCTCGTCCGCTGAATAAGTTCAACATGTTTATAGATATCCAGAAATATGTTCATAAATTGAATGTCCAAAGGTATTTAATTACCAATCCTTCCCGTAACATTCTAGCTAATACTGATGGTTTTATGTGTAGCCATGTGCTCCCTTGAGAGTGGCTGATAGTAATGTTTCACCTGATAACTGACCTCAATCGCACCATATATCACACATCCGGAGACACTGACCAGGCTGGCTCTTGTTGTTGTTGTTTAATTTAGGGGAAATAACTTGAATAGGGAAAAGGGGTAACTGTGGGATGAAGAATTATGGTACATGGATTACATATACAGTCCTGTATATGCACACTTGCACTGCAGACTCTCCCTCTGCAGACTATTGCTCCTCTCAACTCTCCAGCACTTCACTTGCTGCTCATTTCTCTTGCAGTTCTCTCTCTACACAGAACTTGCAGCTTTACACTCCTTTGCTTCTCTCCAGCTCAGTACTTAGTTTCCAGGCTGAAGGGAAATTTATCAGGTTTCTCTATACCTTCCTCTTCACCATGGTTAGCACATTATGATGCCTACCCTGTTTCAGCAGGACCTCAGGAACACCCATTGCAGGCCAGCGATCACGGCTCCTGTATGTGCAGCAAAGCAAAACTGGGCCTTTGACGGACTACAACTCCCGGCCCATTTCTCCTCCAGGTCCCATCGACCTGCTCTCTGGTAGTGACTCTCCTTTCCCTTGACTGGCTCCCAAGGCTCCTACAGACTGTCCACCATTCCTCTCCCAGCCTGCTCAAGCACTTTCTCCTCCAGTCCCAGGGACCATTACTCACCGCACCGATGGATTATTTTAAAGTCTCTCTCCTCCTGTAGCACCTCCGCTGTTCTCCTGTTCCTCCTGTGCGGCTCCAGGAATTACTCTCCTTCCTGGCTGCACCTGAATCCCCAGGCCCCAAGGTCACCCTCCCCAGACTGGGACGACCTTCCAGATAGGGGCCTGCACCACAGCGCCTCTGCTACATCTCCAGACTTCCACCCGACACTACTTCTCCCAGATTGGGCTGACTCTGAGTATTTAAGGAGGCCTGCCCCCTGCCAACCCTGCTTGGGGATTGGTCAGGGCTCCTTAGAACACTCCAGATGGCTCCACCTATCTCCCAACTTTCTGCCCAGAAACCAACCTCCTCCTCCGCAGGGCTAAAATCACATTCCTACTGCAACTACATTGCAGTTCCAAACTGAGAATTTCACAGGTCAGAACAGCAACATAAAAGCCAGATACACCCTATGTAGGCTGACAGACTGTGTGTAAAGGAATGTGATTTCAGCCCTGTGTAGTGTGGGGGATGAGGAGCTGTATACAGTGCTGGGATGGGAAAGGAGCTCTGCCAAGTGATCTGCCAGGGGTCCCTGTCCTCTGATTCTCCAGCGGTGATCCCTGTCCTGTTATGTAAGGAGGAACTCTGGGAACTCAAAACTCTTAAGCTGCTTTGAGTATATTGGCATGCGGTGGGTGTATCTGCACGCACGGTGGAAGTGGTGGGTGGTAGTGGGGGGCAGGTCAACTTTTGCATCGGGGCCCACAAGCTTCAAGCTATGCCTCTGACTGTCTTTATATCCATGGCTTCATGTGTCTTGCTGATTTCACAATCCTTGATCGTTGCGATGATATGAGATTGATGTGGTGAAGTGGGATCTCTTTGTCATTGGTCGTGTATGTTCCCTACAGTTGGAGTCAATATGCCTTGCTTTAATAGCATTCTGGTAAGCGCAATATTTGGTTTCAGTGGCGGAAATTCACAATCAGGGCCGCCATCAGGGGGGTACAACCAGTACTGTTGTAAGGGACCCCAAAGTCTCAAGGGGCCCTTACAACAAAGACTTTAACACTGAAGTCTATGGGAGGGGGACACCTGGTTTGGGGACACCGCTCCCGAACCATAGCTGATAATACCAAACTTGGGTCACATAGAGAGGACACCCTGGGCAACAACTGGTCCAAGTTTGGGACCTCCAGCACCTATGGTTCGGCTGTACCGGGTCCTCAAAGTGACCAGTTATTGATCGGCAATTGTCGGGTGAATTTGGGACTTAACATTAGAGTCTATGGGAGGGGGGCACCCGGTTTGGGGACACCGTTCTCCCGAACCATAGGCGATACAAATACCAAAGTTGGGTCACACTGAGAGGGCCCCCTGGAACACACCTGGTCCAGGTTTGGGGCCTCCAGCACCTATGGTTCGGTGTGAGGTCTTATTGCAATCAGCAGTTGAGGCTGTGCTGCCTGTATACAGTTTTTTTTAACCCCTTGGATCCCACACTAGCATGCATTGCACACTTCATTTCAATGGGTCATGCTTGGCAGGCTACACCTGGTAAGTGTGACAGGGTGTATAATTCCTACTGAGGTTGCAACATTTGTACACCACTGGCCAGTGGGCGGATGTGGTGGGATGGCCAGTGGGCGGGCCCTGGGGAATGTTGGTGGTCAGACGGGGAGGCCAGGTCTAAAGCTGCGTAAGGGGCCTCAAAATTTCTGATGGCTGCCCTGTTCACAATAGTGGTGGCTATGGACTGTCATTGAGTCTCTATATATATCACCTTCCTTTTGACACTAGATCCTCATCACTTTGGACTGTCTATATATGTTTATGGCTATGTCATATCATATCATATCTATGAATCTCACTATATGCACTTTTGTATTTTGTTATATTATAAAACTATACACTTTGCACTGTACATTTGCAGTGACTGAGGTTTTATTCCCAGTGCTGCATCTACATATACTCTGGTTTAATTACTGTATTATCACTTCACACTATATGAATTTTGTTTGTGTGTCTTTTTTAGATATTTATTTAGCGGTGCACATTTATATACATTTCTTCCTGCAATTTATTGTCGATTGTAGTGCTAGCAGCTAATACTCTTATTCACAGATAGCACGTTGTTTTCCAATTTATACTATAATCCAGGGGTGTTGCTACGTGGGAAAAAGACCAGGGGCTCTAGCCCGAAGAAATGTACGCCGCTGCAAAAAATGAGTGCGGTCTAAACTAAATAGTGGGTGTGGCTTTGGGGAGTGTGGCTCACGTCTGAGATGAACAAGGGATGGAGGAAGGAAGAAAGAAAGAGATAGGGAGGAATGGAAAGAGAAGAGAAGGAAGGAAATAAAGAGGGATGGAGGGACAGCAGGCCCAGATCCTATACCAAAATAGCAATATGTGTATTCCATAAAGTTTAACAGTCTGCAGATAAAGATACTCTAATCACCTGGTGTTGGCGCTTCAATCATCCCGGCACCATGGTGCCAGGATGATTGAAGCGCATTATTTATATTATTACATTGTAATATAAAATGAAATAGTTCAACTCACCTTAATGTAGAATCATTGGGAGCGTGTCACTTGCCACTGTCACATGCTACCAGATGCCATCAGGTGTCCACCAGTGGAGTCCCTCCTTCCATCACAGGTGCCCCCAGCGGAGTCCCTCCTTCCATCACAGATGCCCCCAGCGGAGTTTCTCTCCTTATACAGGTGTCCCCAGCTCCAGCGGAGTCCCTCCTTACACAGGTGTCCCCCAGCAGTGTGTCCCGGAGAGAGGTGATGTGGGGGGGCAGTGAGAGATGCTCCCCACTACACCACCGACCAGTGGCAGCTGGTGAAGTTTTAGGGTGGGGTCCTTCCTTTTTGACCCCTCCTACTTCGCATAAGCCCCACCCCTTATAGAATCCACACACTCTGTTCCCTGTATTCCACATATTGTGTCAGGAGTATACAGCTCAGCATCACAGGTGGGGTATATTGCACCCAGCAACACAGTATGCAATCAGTATCACAGTATGCAGCCAGACTGTTTTAGGGTGGGGTCCTTCCTTTTTGACCCCTCCTACTTCGCATAAGCCCCACCCCTTATAGAATCCACCCACTCTGTTCCCTGTATTCCACATATGGTGTCAGGAGTATACAGCTCAGCATCACAAGTGGGGTATATTGCACCCAGCAACACAGTATGCAGTCAGTATCACAGTATGCAGCCAGACTGAGCCAGTATCACAGTATGAAGCCAGTAAAGAGCCAGAATCACAGTATGCAGCCAGACTGCCAGTATCACAGTATGCAGCCAGACAGAGCCAGTATCACAGTATGAAGACAGTATAGAGCCAGTATCACAGTATGCAGCCAGACTGAGCCAGCATCACAGTATGCAGCCAGTACAGAGCCAGTATCACAGTATGCAGCCAGACTGAGCCAGTATCACAGTATGAAGCCAGTATAGAGCCAGTATCACAGTATGCAGCCAGTACAGAGCCAGTATCACAGTATGCAGCCATGGGCGTCCGCAGGTAGGGGCAAGGGGAGGCAAGCGCCCCCCCCCCCTGGAATTAGGGATCATATCGGGGGTTCCCCACTTTGTCCTTATCCTAGCACCGAGGGCGGGCCCTGCTCGCACCTGTACACGGCTTAGCAGGGCCGGTGACAGCTGGTGCGAGGAGTGGGACAGCGAAGGCCTCAAGGGGTGGTCAGGATGACATCAAGTATGAGCGAGCAGCCCAGGAGATGGAAAGGAATGCGGCAGATGCCAGGAGCAGCGGGTACAGCGTCCCCAGCACCTCCCAGAGCCTGAAACCCCTGGACTCCTTAAACCTCCTCACCGCTCCCAGGCCCGGAAGACAGACTAACCGGGGGCTTAGAGAACAAGGACAGGCAGGAAATGCAAGCAGCCAGGGACCGCTCCATGTCACATCATAGATCTGATGGAAGGAACAGAGCATCTCCTGTCCTCACCCAGAATGAAAACAGGTCTTGCCAGCTGCTTGCCATCATGGACATTCTACTGGCATGCAGGGTACTGTACTGAGCATTACACACACCATTAGACATAGGTGTACTAGAAGGACTGCAGACAGGGCTAGGGGTCTCTCTCTCTGACCCCCCTCTCTCTCTCACCCCTCTCTGTTAGCCCCCTCTGTCTCTCTGTCACCCCTGTCTCTCTCTGTTACCCCACCCCCCACATTTATGCAGTCTCTTACAGTCTCTTGTGCCATGTCCGCAATCCTACAGTCTCTTGTGCTATGTCCACAGTCTCTGACCATCTCCTGTACCATGTCCACAGTCTCTGACCATCTCCATTACTACGTCTGCAGTCTCTGACCCTCGCCTGTATTACGTCTGCAGTCTCTGACTGTGATAATGTGATAATGGCATTGTCGAAAAGGGGCAGAGCATGGGTGACCTTAAAATGATGCCCCCCCCCTGAAAAAAGTTCTGTGGATGCCCATGTATGCAGCCAGACTGAGCCAGTATCACAGTATGCAGCCACGACAGAGCCAGTATCACAGTATGCAGCCAGTACAGAGCACACAACCCCCCGCGCGGGAATCGTGGCTCTGACAGCCCCCCGCCGCGGGAGTCGTGGCTCTGACAGCCCCCCCTCAGGTCCAGCACTCACAGGGCTGCAGAGAGAGAGGATCGTCCACTCTCCTCCACAGTGCGGGCAGCGACTGGCGGAAGAGCAGTGATGCGGGGTGGGCAGAGAGAGATGGCTCCATTCTGCAATCTGCAGGCCGCTCGCGGCTCTATCAAGCTGCTCGCCCACGGCTCTGCCAAGTTGCCCGCTCGCCAGGCAGGCGACTTGACACTGCCATTAGGGACCCCTCGGGAGGCTCGGGCTGAGGGCGTGATATTTGGGGCTGAAGCCCTGATAGCCACCCCCTGGCAAGGCCCCTGCTATAATCCAATCACCATGGAATTTGTCAAGGCAGATGCTGATTGTCCAAGAACTGGACCAGAGGTGTGAAAGTTTGTGAAATCACCCTGGTCTAATGACATAATCCATAATCCCTGTGTCACTATGGTGACATCTGCAACTATTAGTTCAATTAAAGAAGGAACAGCAGCGCTTTGCAAACTTCCAACAAAGTAAATCTATTGCACCAAGGTGTACAGATTGATTACACCCTGACTTACAGTTAAGCCCACGCTGTGTGAAACGCACCAAGCAGACTGGGTGCAATAAATATACTTTAAATCACATTGATTTTTTTTTTCTTTTTGAGTGCTGTGGTCCCTTCTTTCATTTCTTCTTTCTTTTTTAAGATTAATGAATGAGCACAGAAAATTCTCATGTATAGTATCAGTTTGACATTATTTGACACCCCTGCATTTATTGTATTAGTTTTACAATTTATTGGAAGAGAAAATCATTGTTGTTCAAAGAATTGCGTTGTCCATGAGTCTGTTGAGCAATGGTCATGAGTTGGCAGTTCTAATAAATCTATAGCAATTGTGAGAGTTGGATTAGATTGTCCTTCACTTTGCATAAACGTCAATCGCTGCATTTTGCTATGTGTGTGCAGCGTGTTATTGTCCTGCCTTCTCCACATTCTTCCCTTATTTACACCTCAAAGTAGTATTAGCAAAAATTTCCTATACATATACTGTATGTTTGTCACATATTACAGTATATTTCCTTTTAAGTGATGAAGTCAATTAAATGTATGTTGTAGGACATGTTCAGCTAGATGTAAATTTGATCGGTTTCATGATTGGTTGGCAATTTCTTACCACTTAAAGCAGAGTTCCACCCAGGTAAACATCAGCAGCTACAAAAAGTATAGCTTCTGACTTTTAACAGTCGGACAGTCACCTGCCCCTCGCTCCAGCGATGCAGCCACCCGAGGGCTCGATCTTCTCCCCCTCCCCTCGACGGCACCGGCATCACAAGTGTGGGTACCCGACTTTGGCTTCAAAGGCGGGCGCGCACTGCGCATGCGCGAGTCACACTGTGCCTTGTGAATGGTCGGCGTATCTTCTGGGACCTGTGACGTGTCTCAGAAGATCGCCAAAAGGGAGGGGGGAAGGTGGACTTCCTTCCAGAGCCGCGACGCCAGGAAAGGAAGTGGAACTGGGACCCTGTGAAAACAGGGTCCCTGGTCCCCCCTCAAAAAAATTACATGCCAATTGTGGCATGTCGGTGGGTCACCTTCCTTTAACCACTTGCCGACCGCCGATCGGCATCTGACGGCGGCAAAGTGGCTCGTTCCCGCAAATCGCCGTCATACGACGGCGGCTGCGGGAACGAGTTTAGTGAGCGCTCCCCCCTGGTCCCTGGGACAAAAGTGTCCCAGGGTCAAGGTGAAGGAAAGGACCGCAGCGCCGAGACCTTCCTTCAGGTGGAAGGGGGGAGGGAAAACCGCTAGAAGACTCTGTGCAGTGTCCAGGGTCTTCTATGCGGCTGGTAAGTGTTCCGTGTCACACTGAGCGCGTACGCGTCACGCGCGGGCGGAAACTTCGGTTTCAGCCCATGGGTGTGAACACTACGGCCACGGCAGCTCCCCTCCCCCTCTTCTAGCTCGGGAGCCCACCGACGTAGCGACCTCGCTCCCCGTCCACTGACAGGCT
>BLSH010118431.1:531528-550254 GCA_018402905.1 Glandirana rugosa
AGTAAAAAATAAAAAAAAATTAAAAACCCCAAAAATTAATTCTCATCATCCGTAAACGCGACCACTTTTGCGCAAACCAATCAATAAACGCCGATTGCGATTTTTTTTATCGCAAACATGAGGAAGAATATAAATCGGCCAAAAACGGTGAAAAAAAATGTTTTTTTATATTTTTTTTTGGATTTGTATTCTAGGAAAAAGTAAGAAATTTGGGTTTTTTTGCAAAATTGTCGCTCTTCTTTTGTTTATAGCGGCGATCAGAAATGACGCAGCGGTGATCAAATACCACCAAAAGAAAGCTCTATTTGTGGGAAAAAAAGGACGCAAATTTTGTTTGGGTACAACGTTGCACAACCGCGCAATTGTCAGTTAAAGCGACGCAGCGCCGAATCGCAAAAAGGGCTCCGGTCCTAAAGCTGGAAATCCTTCCGGGGCTGAAGTGGTTAAAGCGAAAGTTCCACCAGTTTTAATGCCTGTCTGCATTTGTTTGATCAAGTCACATTTGCTGCTTGTTTTACCATTATCTGAATTTCCTATTCTTCAATTAAATATCTAAGTTAAAGAAATATTCATTGGGTTATAATATGGGCAAAATTACATTCACAAGCACCGACTGTTTATACATTTTTAATGCTCACAAATAGGGGTTTGCTGATTTTATTGATAATTCACCACTGATCCCCTGCACATCTTCAATGGACATTCCCTCTCATTAGAATGTGAATGAACCTGGATTAATCCAATGTAGAAAACAGAAAACTGATTATGTACAATTATTCTTATTATAACTAATATTTTTACCAGAATATCATATACTGTATACAGTTATGCTCATAAGTTTACATACCCTGGCAGAATTGATGATTTCTTGCCCATTTTTCAGAGAATATGAATAACACAAAAACATTTCTTTCACTCATGGTTAGTGTTTGGCTGAAGCCATTTATTATCAATCAACTGTGTTTACTCTTTTTAAATCATAATGACAACAGAAACTACCTAAATTACCCTGATCAAAAGTTTGCATACCCTGGCGATTTTGGCCT
Source organism: Glandirana rugosa (assembly GCA_018402905.1). NCBI lineage: Eukaryota > Metazoa > Chordata > Amphibia > Anura > Ranidae > Glandirana > Glandirana rugosa. Next base: position 532,575 of record BLSH010118431.1, read on the forward strand.
GATAATATGCACACAAGTTGACACAAAAGGGTGTGTGTATAAAAGGTCAATACGTTACTGGACTCCTGACAGACCCTTGCATCTTCTATCCAGTGCTCCACTGACGTTTCTGGATTCTGAGTCATGGGGAAAGCAAAAGAATTGTCAAAGGATCTGCGGGACAAGGTAGTTAAACTGTATATAACAGGAAAGGGATATAAAAAGATAGGAATTGAGAATGCCAATCAGCAGTGTTCAATCTCTAATCAAGAAGTGGAAAATTAAGGGTTCTATAAAAAGATATCCAAGGAATTGAGAATGCCAACCAGCAGTGTTCAAACTCTTTTCAAGAAGTAGAAAATGAGAGGTTCTGTTGAAACCAAACCAGGTAGGCCAACTCAAAATTTTAGCTACGGCTGGGCTTTTTCAGAAATCATCAGCTTTACCATCTGAGAAGATAAAGAGCCTCGTCCACAAATACCACAAAAGAATTCAGGCTGTCATTGATGTTAAAAGGGGGCAATACACGGTATTAAGTTACATTTTGGTCTCATCACTCCAAATTACTTTGTGCCAGAAGGTTTGAGGCTTGTCTCTGTGCTGTTTGGCGTATTGTAAGCGGAATACTTTGTGGCATTTGCTTATTAATGGCTTTCTTTTGGCGACTCGACCATGCAGCCCATCTTTCTTCAAATGCCTCCTCATTGTGCATCTTGAAACAGCCACACCACATGTTTTCAGAGAGCCCTGTATTTCACCTGAAGTTATTTGTGGGTTTCTCTTTGCATCCCAAACAATTTTCCTGGCAGTTGTGGCTGAAATCTTAGTTGGTCTACGTGACCGTGGTTTGGTTTCAACATGGCTGATCACGTGGTAAAGAGCTTCCAACGAAGGCTCTTTACCGTGATCGGTAATGCAGTGTGTCAGAGTGTCACCGATCACCACGCTGCGTGCCCCCACGGGCGTGCGATCGTGAGTTATCCTACCAGACATCAAATGATGTCCAGTCGTCGGGATAACTGAACCACCGCCTGGCCGTAATTTGTCCATAGGCTGGGTGGGAAGTGGTTAACTACTTGCCGACCATCAACCGCAGGTTGACGGCGACAAAGTGGCTCGATATCGCAAACAGCCGTCATACGACGGCGGCTGCGAGATCGCGCACTGTTAGAGCGCGCCGCCGGAGGCGCACCCGCACGCTCACTGTGTTGGGGGGGCCAGGGAGCGGGTGCGGCAGACTCGATTGCCGCCGGCTATCCGCGATGCCCCCCCCGCACTGAAAGAACGGAGGTCTGTGTAAGTAAACACGGACCTCCGTTCTGGGAGAGGGGGAAGGGCTGTGATCACAGCCTCCCTCTACATGGAAGCTGTGATCACTTCCCTTCCCCTGCTAGGGCAGCCCACACACAGTTAGAACACGCCCAGGGAACACAGTTAACCCTCAGAGCGCCCCCTGCAGGTTAGCCCCTTCACTGCCAATGGCATTTAAACAGTAATCAGTGCATTTTTATAGCACTGATCGCTGTATAAATGCCAATGGTCCCAAAAAAGTGTCAAAATGGTCTGACATGTCTGCCCCAATATCGCAGTACCGCTAAAAATCGCAGATCGTCGCCATTACTAGTAAAAAATAAAAAAAATAAAAACCCCATAAATGAATTCTCATCATTCGTAAACGCGGCAACTTTTGCGCAAACCAATCAATAAACGCCAATTGCGATTTTTTTTTTATCACAAATATGAGGAAGAATATAAATCGGCCAAAACCGATGAAAAAAATGTTTTTTTGTACTTTTTTTTTGTATTTGTATTTTAGCAAAATGGAAGAAATTTGGGTTTTTTTTTGCAAAATTGTCGCTCTTCTTTTGTTTATAGCGGCGATCAGAAATGACGCAGCGATGATCAAATACCAACCATCAGGTAAGTAATTAGGGGGTGCTGGGGAGGCTGCTACACACCAAAGGCTTTTTATTTTAATGCATAGAATGCATTAAGATAAAAGAAAAACTTCTGTTTTTAAAACTCCTTTAAGCCAGAGGAAATAGATGCTTTTTTCTACCAGGCCTCATTCTTACAGTTTCGAATTACTCTTTTAAATACTTTCTATGATTTTATCTGTTAAAAAAATACTTTCTATGGTGAAGGTGAACTTTCAGGTGTAGTTTCTACACCCACGTAGGAAGTGCAGCCTAGGAGATTCTCCAGGGTGGAGATGTGGAGGTGGACAGCCAGGCCTCTTTGATACACAAGAAGAATAATGGTAGGTTTTGTGCAGGTTAACTAATTACCCAAATTCTATGCACACCTCAAATTCACGAGGCACTTGAAGGTTTCAGAAGGTTTGGGATTTTGATGTTGTTCCTTCATAGATGTGCCTCTTTTAATTATTTATTTACATTATTTATTACAGGTATTTACTGTAAATAGCACCGTCAATTTTGCGCAGTGCTTAGACATATTCTCTCTTCAGATGAGGTATCTTGTTCACCCACATTTGTTCTCTGATCATTTGCCTCTGCTGCACAATCTCTGTGCTTCTACACTTTTCTAGCAATGTCTTTTCCATCTTTACCTATCAGGCCTCTATATGTACACTGTTTACGGCTTTAGAAGAACCATACCCATCTATCTGTGTGTCCAAAAGTGACTACTCAAAGTTGAACTCTGGGCACCTGTAAAAGTTCACCTTGCAGTGCCCCCACTGCAGAAATACCTACATTATTCCTCCCTCCCAAAGTCCAAAGAAACTGCTACTCCACTTGACCAGTCACAGTCTCTCCGACATCATCAAGAACAATGCAGGTCCAGTAGTTCTGGACTGTACGTGAAGTAAGTGGGAGAAGTGTGTCACCCACTCGGGGAGTAAGAAAAAAGCTAAGTATTATTCTGATTCCAAAGCCTCTAGACCAGTGATGGCTAACCTTGGCACCCCAGATGTTTTGGAACTACATTTCCCATGATGTTCAACTACACAGCAGAGTGCATGAGCATCATGGGAAATGTAGTTCCAAAACATCTGGGGTGCCAAGGTTCGCCATCACTGCTCTAGACCATGGGTGCCCAACGGGTGGCCTGCAGAGCCCTCTGATGTGGCCTGCAACCTCCTGCTTTGGGTTGGAGGGTCGGCAAGCCCAGATCATGGGTTGTCAACCCGCCATTCCAGAGCCTCAGTATTGTAGTTGGAGCCCGTGGTAGAGGAAGCGAACGGCTACGGAGGCAGCAGAGCCACATAAGCCAATGCTTCCTCTATACTTCCAACTCCTGTCCCAGGCAGAGTGATACCAAATGCACTCTGCCTGGGATAGCAACATTTTTTTAAAGCTGGCCATGTCTGCAGATTTGCAGAGAAGCTATTCCTGCAGATCAGAAAGTGGAGGATTAAATTAAAGGTCAGTGTATATATCATTCACAGCAGGGGCGTTGCTAGGTCTACAAAAGATCTGGGGCTAGAGCCCATAGCAGCGAAGTAAAGAAAGACATACGCTTGAGCGGGCATACATGTAATAAAATAAATAATAATAGTAATAAACATACATGTGTATGTATGTGTGTGTGTGTGTATATATATACACAGTCTGCATTCCAGACCGGGACATACCTGCTAATTGCAGAACTGCACCCACCCTGTAAGAGACCCGGGGCTATGGGCGCCAGACTCGGGACTATAGCCCCAATAGCCACCCCCTAGCAACGCCTCTGATTCACAGTTTAGCAATGAGCATAATATCAATGTTATCAGTTCTGCACATGGTTATTAGCCTGCTTTCAAACTGATTCCCAGGTGCAGCGCAGTGCACCTGTGGGTTAGCTGCACTAGCCACAGACTTAGACATACTAGCCATAGACTTCTATCATATCCTGGGGGTTTGGTACGCTTTCAAAAAGTGCACTGCGCCTGCAAGATATAATAGAAGAATACAGCAAAGCGCAGCTGACCCGCAGGAAAGCCACATGTGCACTGTGCTGCACCCACGGTACAAGTAAACCGCAGCGCATCAGTGTGAAAGCAGCCTTATTGGAGGCTCAGTGCAGTAAGGTCTCATTTACCTTTGGGGGGGAGGGGGTTGGGGGTATATTCCATAGTTCTGTTTAATGGAGGATACTCACAGGTAGAGAAATGTTAATGTTGTAAGCCACATGGAAAGATGTCTACACCAGGACAGGATACTGGCGAATGACTCAGAAGGCAGGGGGAGTAGTATACACAAGTATGGTGAGAGAAAGAGCTCAGCTTCGACAGGAGGGAACAGCTTAAAAACAAAGAGCAATGATAACCAAGTTATAGGCACAGAGAAAGGATAATAAATAACATAGTGTAACACAACACTTGGACTGCTATGGAGTTAAAGCGCAAGTAAACCTTAATGGGTTTTACTTGCTCTTTAGTTCCTGCATAGTGCCTGTAATGTAAAAGCATAATAGACTAGTATGCATCGCATACTAGTCCATTGTGTGCCACTTACCAGCAGAGGAATCCAGGGATGTCCTCGCTCCAGGCCGCGTCCATGCCTGTGTCTCTTCCTTACAGGTGCTGCGGACACCGGCGCTGTGATTGGCTGGAGCCACGTGACATCACTCCCGCGCAGCTGCCAGTCACGGCATGGTCTCAGTGGAATAACGACACGGAGGCCGCTTCTTCACTGCGCATGTGCCGAAATGACGTCGGCACATGCAGAACACTGCATATCTCCTGAACCGTGCCGGTTTAGGAGATTTACAGGGTACGGTTAAAGTGGTTGTAGTGCCTTTACAACCACTTTAAGTCATTGTCTCTGTGAGCACTGTTTATTGCTTAAAGAGGAGGTGTAGTTGGCGCTAGCCCAAAACCCTGTGTGCTGAGAGTTCTAATCATACAGACAGGCTCTGTAGGAAGTGGTCCGGGATGGGGGGGGGGGTTCCTGTGATGGATGATGTTGACAGGGAGAAGAGGAAGCGGCTTCACAAATGGCTGCTGTCTTAGGGGCAAGAGAACCTCTGTGGAGACCAAAGTGAGAAAGAAGCACAGCACCTCTAAGAGTCATGGTCTAAGGAAGGAGCGCAGCTCTGACAACTCGTCACCACCGCCCGCCTCCGCGCACAAACGGCTTTGCGCCGCAACGCACGAACGGCCGCCCGCTGCCGCGAATGAACGGTTGCCCGCTGCCTGAGGACACGTCACCAGTGCTGGTCTTTGCATCTCCAGGAACTGGGAAGTGCCAGAAACCACCGACGACACCCAGCCCAGGGACGCAGCAACAAGCCAGGACGTTCTTCCTCCATACCCAGTCCGCAGTAACTCACACTGCAATGCCTACTGTTTCTACCAGTTTGTGAGTAGATTTTAATGTGATTTTAATAAAATGTGTTAAATGGCTACACTTAGAGGCACTGTGCTTCTTTCTCACTCTGTTTATTGCTTGCCCTGACTTTCGTTCTGATTTCTTGTTTTATTTTGAACTCTGGCTTTCCTCATATTCAGACCTCATCATGTCCTGGCCTGTGATTTCTCTAGTTCTTGATAGTGCCTGCTGATTCTCTGGTTTGGCCTTTAGCCTGTGGTTGACCAAAAATCTCAACCTGACCCCTAGTATTGGCTCTTAAAGTGGTTGTAAACCTAAAAAAACCCCAAACCTGCAAGACGAAGGCATAATGAGCTAGTATGCATCGCATACTAGCTCATTATGAAGTACTTACCTTAGAACGAATGTGTTGCAGCGGTCCCCGCACACCGCTGTGACCGGCGACATGTCTCTCGGAGTTATTTCCGGGTTCACTGTGATTGGCCGGAGCCGCAATGACGTTACTCCTGCACATGCGCACGGGAGCTGCCGGTCAAGGCATGGGCTCTGACCGAACAGCACCAACGATGATGTCAGCACATGCGGATACAGTGAATATCTCCTAAACTATGCAAGTCATGATACCTACAGGTAAGCCTTATTATAGGCTGACCTGTAGGTAAAAGTGGTGTAACAGAGTTTACAACCACTTTAAGGACAGTTATGACAATTTGCCACATGCAGTCATTTGACCATCAGTATGTGGGGTAGGCTGCAGGTGGTCCCTTTAAGCCACTTTTCCTCAGCTGCACAGACTGTATTTTTTCTCCCTTCCTGCTGTGATGGACAGCACAAGGAGAAAGGGAAGAACACAGGAGGACTAAAATTGGCTGCAACCTCGGCCTAGGATGTTTATTGACTGCTGATGCTGGACCCGCCCCAAGCAACGGTGGCAAGAAGGTCTTCCAATTGTCCATCAGGTGCAGAAGAACAACACTGGCTGCGAGCCATGGCAGAGGTAATCCCCACCCACCACCAAGGAGTGTTTGTGTGCCCAAAGTGTAATTAGCCTGGGATCTTGTGTACAGGGCAAGGGGGCAGACCTTTAAATCATTCACCTGTCCTCCATTCATAGAAACTATAGTACAGCTTATATGAATGGAGAAGCTGGGTGGAAAGGGTGGATAAAGTGGGGCACTCTTGATGAGTGCCTCTTGCAGTTCCTCTTAGTTTTATTAACCCGTGCTGCACCCGAAGATTGTGAGGGTGGGGGGTATCTGCTAAATGAGGACACAGAAGCACAAAGGACTCCAGGGGTAGTTCTACAAGTAGGCACATAACAGAGGGGCAATGTTTGTGCTGTAGCTTGTATACCCAATCCATGGGTATTAAGTTTACTAAATGCTTCCTTTATTTTACTTTGTATGGATGACAAGAACTGTGAACATTTTTTTGCCTTTCACACAGACATTAAGGTAATAATTGCAGTTTTGTATATGTGTATGTGTGTTTTTGTGTGTTGTAATCTGCTTTTGCCCTTTGTAATTCCCACGCTGCTGTGTCGCTGTGTTTTGCCTCGTCTGCACCTGCATTGCTCCATATAGGACATGTAAACACCAGCAGACAGAGCTAATTATACATCTTCACCCCTATCAACACAACCCAGTTTAGATTCTCTGACCGGCAATGGTGTAATTTTACAAAGTAGGAAAAATAAAAAAGAGTTTAAAGTAGTGTCATATTTTTATGCTCTTTTTCCCTTTCTACTCTATTTTTTGCCATCACCTAGAACCATTTACTACTCTACTTCCACTTACCCTTGATCCTAACACAAGTCACCTGCACCCCTGCTGTGAAAAAGTCATACATTTCAGGAAAAAGCTGAGGTGTCTATTTGTCAGATTACTATAAACATGTAATAAACTTTTACTAAAAATGTACAAGTTTGCTTTATTTCCAAGTACCACCCTTTTTATACCTGCAAGGTATTGACTGGAAGAACATACAATCAAGCGGAAACTTAGAGATCATAAAGTCATATCATATGCGGTATCAGATCCAGTGATATGGCTGGACCTGATACCCCATTTTACATGACTTCATGATCCCTCTAGTGCAGGGGTCCTCAAACATTGGCCCTCCAGTTGTTCAGGAACTACAACTCCCATCATGCCTAGTCATGTCTGTGAATGTCAGAGTTTTACAATGCCTCATGGGATGTGTAGTTCTGCAACAGCTGGAGGATGCCTGCTCTAGTGTCTCTATCCAAGCTTCGTGATGAGTGAGAGGTTCCTTTCATCCAACATGGGGCCCCAAGATGTACTTTTATACATATAAATTTGCTTTTGTGAAAATTCAGGCTGCAATCCCTTGTACCCCAAGGTAATGTATGATGCCTTCAAAACACCAACAAGTGCCTGCATACTTTTTCTTGACCATTTTATAAAGATTTGCACAAAGTGCAAAGCGAAAAATCCCTCATGGACTTTAAAATCAGAACCACATATTGAGTATATCTAAAAGGCAATGCTCATTTTTATTGGAAACATCTAGTAAATAGGACACAAAGTCCTAATAAATTAACATAACAAAAAGTGAACACATCTGCATTTACAGAACAATCTAGAGCAGTACTATTAATAACCTGGTAACATCAAATATACCCAAAGGACTGCCAGACATGGATATATGGTCATCCTAGATGAGTTCCTTTGATGGATCCCAACATGTTTCGGAAATGTATCCCTTCTTCAGGGGAGACAATGGGTATCTGTACTTCTAAAATGTAAATATTTAACAATCAATATAAATCACAACATAAATAATTAAAATGGTGCGCTATTGCTGTGAAATATATTAAAGTGACTAGTGCTGAATGTGATAACTGCAATGACTTATGATTACAAAGATTGCATATAAAAAACAATAATGATAAACTGTTGATAATAAATAAATTGTTCCAAAACGGGTGTGTGTGTTACTTGTGGTCTACCTACAAAAAATAATGACAAACTTTAAACGAGTAAAAAAAGTGTCTTTGCGAACTAGTAAAGTGCTAGTGATAGAAGTTGCCACACAATATCACACTTAAACATAAAAAAAGATTCAGTTGAATGATGTGTATATTATTGGTAGTCCACAGCTTAAAAAGTCCATGCTAACAAGCTTGGAAAAGGTAAAAAAGTCCTTGTGAACTGTTCTAGGTGCTGTAAAAAATTTTTCGCAGTAAATCTTCTATATTACAGGCAATGATATTCCTTCTGGTAAAATTAGCCTCTTACCAAAAATGATGGATCCCTATTACAGAGATCATGCTCGCCTTATGGGTATAATCAAACACATGGATCCATGGTGGATCCAGACAGATGGCTTCCACACAGATTCAGCCTGCTTGCACTACAATGATCATCAGCGCGTATGTCTCAGGTGTGTTTCTTAGAAAGCTTGCATCCACTCACATATTGGATCAAACTTCCAATATTTTAAGATCACACATGGTTAAGGAGAAAAAAAGCCTCATAGTGTAGAACCTCAAACAATCTTATTAAAATGCGTTTAAAGTGCGTTTAAAATGCGTTTACACTTACATCAGGGCTTAAAAATTCAAGCATGAGAGATACAACTGGCGGCGATATCACATATCCTACCAGTGGGGTGGCGTTACCCAAATACTCCGATCCGGCGAGTTTTCATATAACTGTCAACACAAAGGGGCGGATACTGCGCTTAGGATTTATATGTATGTAAGCCTGCTGCCGCCCAGTGAAACTCTTCTCCCTGAAGGGGGTAATGAGTGGATAAGAAATATATATAGAGAGCTGGGCCTGGTGCTGCTTATGAACCTGTATGTATATAGTGGTGGTCTCTCTTTAGAGTATATTGCTGCCCCCTGGTGGTGTCAAGAGGCTATATATATAGCGCACAAACCAGAGTTAAAGCGGATTTCCACCCAAAAGTGGAACTTCTGCTTTAAGGGAAGGTGACCCCCCTATATGCCACAATTGGCATGTCTTATTTTTGGGGGGTGACCAGGGACCCTGTTTTCACAGGGTCCACGGTCCACTTCCTCTCCTGGAGCAGCGGCTCCGGAAAGGAAGTCCACCTTCCCCCCTCCCTCTCGGCGATCTTCTGGGACACATCACAGGTCCCAGAAGATACGCCGAGCCATTCACAAGCTGCAGCGCGACTCGCGCATACGCAGTGAGTGCCCGGCTTTGAAGCCAAAGCCAGGTGCCCACACTTGTGATGCTGGCGCCGCCGAGGGGAGGGAGCCCTTGGGCAGCTGCATCGCTGGAACGAGGGACAGGTGAGTGGCTGATTATTAAAAGTCAGCAGCTACCCTTTTGGTAGCTGCTGACTTTTAACAGGGTGGAACTCTGCTTTAATGCATATACATATGTAAATAAATCATATCTCAACCCCATAGGTGTGCCTGATTTACATAAAGTGCTTGTGCAATACTATTTAATTACTAATATCCATTAGAATAAAATAATCTGAAAAAAATGTGGCTCAGTATTCAAAATGTGTAAACATATCCCATGTGCAATCATCTCACAGATAACCAGTAGTAATAATAAGTGTTCATGTGATAATCTTTGAAATTCAAACAGTACAATCAAAGCAGAGTCCAGAAAGTGCACAGTGCAAGAGAAATGTTAGTGAGTTCTATTTTTGCAGCATAGTCTTTTCTTCAGTTTATAAAACAAACTTATGGACTAATCTTTATAACAACCAGTGTACAATAGATCTTCAGGTGCTTGGACGGGTGCAGATCACACGTGCTCCCCTATGGATACCCCACTTACCGAACGGCGTCACCCCTGCAGGAGTAAAACGCATGGACGCCTGTTTGGTAGTGCCTGGGGTCTCCTGCGTCTCCAGATGACAGTGGCTCCGTGATCCTCAGCCGTTGGTGTTAATATCCAGGTGCAGAAGGGAAGATATAAAAGATGACCATTGCGTAATCCTTTAAAAGCTATTTTCTTTATTTATCCAATAAGTTTAAAAACAGTTCAAACATAAAAATCCAGTGGTCACTTTAAGGTTTCTGTGTGGAAATGGCCTGCCCTGGTTTTGACAAAGTCCTGCATGCTTCCTGGAAATGCGGCGTGCGTTCCACCGGCCAATATTCCCAAACCGGAAGTGACGTATCACGTGAATCTGGCTCTGACTTACGCGTTTCGTCATCAACGTCTTCAGGATTTCAAAGATTATCACATGAACACTTATTATTACTACTGGTTATCTGTGAGATGATTGCACATGGGATATGTTTACAAACGTTGAATACTGAGCCACACTTTTTTCAGATTATTTTATTCTAATGGATATTAGTAATTAAATAGTATTGCACAAGCACTTTATGTAAATCAGGCACATCTATGGGGTTGAGATATGATTTATTTACACAACTATATGCATTAACTCTGGTTTGTGCGCTATATATATATAGCCTCTTGACACCACCAGGGGGCAGCAGTATACTCTGAAGAGAGACCACCTCTATATACATACAGGTTCATAAGCAGCGCCAGGCCCAGCTCTCTATATATATTCCACACAATTGTCATCTACTGGGAATGGATTTCTGAATGGTGGTGACTGAATGGATACCAATCTAATTTAAGTAATATCTTAGGGCAGCAGAAGGGTTTAGGGAGGCTAGCATGTTAAGGTGGCAAAATTAGGATAGCGACTGGTTGTAAAGACTAAATCAGAAGTCAGAATCCAGGATTACATCTAACACCCTGGCTTGAGGTGAGGGATTAATAGTTGTTAATTTGATCTCAATAGAGAAATCAAGGGAGGGAGCATGGGGAGGATATGATGAGCTCAGTTTTGGACAGACTGAGTTTTAGGAAGCGGTGTGACATCCATATTGATATGTCAGTTAATAAAACAGTGGTGGCTAAGGTGACTCATAGGGTTAACAGAGGAGAAGAGAGATAGATTTGGGTGTCATCAGCATACTAATAGTAGTGGAAGCAGAGAAAGGCTATCAGCTCCTTGGGAGCTTAGTTCTAAGTGACAATGAAAGTGCAGCTGATACGTAAGAGGAGGACCAGCAAAGAGCAGAGTACCGGAGGCTAAGGGAGTGGAGTATTTTGAAGAGTAGATAGTCAACTGTATCAAAACCATCTGAAAGATCTGGAGTAAGAGTATGGAGCAGTGGCTATTGGTTTAAGCAGATAACACATCATTAATGAGTTTTAGCAGGGCAGTCTCTGTGGAGTGTTGTGGGCTAGATCCAGACTGAAAGGAGTGTAGAAGGTTTTTATAGTCGTAGCTCAGGTAGTTGTAGGCTAGGTGTTCTAGGAGTTTGGAGGTAAATAGAAAAAAGGAGATAGATCTTAGTATCTCAGACTGGTGGGACCCAGCGAGGGTATGGGGGTGACGACCAGTGCATGTTTAAGAGGGTTGGGGAAGATGCTTTTAGAGAGGGAGAGATAGAGCAAGAGGGTGATGGAATGGTGTCTATGGGCAAGTGCTTAGGTGGGTGCTAGAAAATAGCAACCTCCTCTGTGGCAACACGGCTAAATGAGGGAAGTATTGAATGTGGTGGTAAATACAGTATGTTAGGTGATGGTAAGATATCTGGACAGTGGGAATCTCATCACAAATTGTTTCAAATTTCCAATAAAGGCAATCTAGAATGCAGCCCTAGCAGACTCAGAGCTGTCGCTTAAAGTAAAACTGTAGATGATTGAAAACCTATTATCCTTAGTTACTCCATCTTGTTTGTGTAAGGCCTCATACACACGGGCGTTTTGGCCGCCGGCGTTTGTAGGCGTTTTTTTGCAGCTCTCCATGTTATTCAATGGCCCTCTAAAAACGCCGGCGTTTGTGGGCAGTAGAGGGTGTCGGCGTTAGTGAGCTGTAGCTAGAACGCGGGACCAGTGCGTTCTGAAGCTGCAGCGTCATGGCGTTTCTTGACGCCGGGCCGGCAAAATGCTCAATAACGTTGCTTAACGTTGTATACACAGCGTTAAGCCTCGTCAGGCGTTCTATTCAAAATCAATGGTTCCGCGGCGATCCGACTTGCGGCGCAACTTGTGTGCCGTGTCTTAAAGGGGAACCCCCGCAAAAAAAATTTGCGTGGGGTCCCCCCCCCCCAGAGCATACCAGGCTCTTCAATCTGGCAGGGATTTTAAGAGGAGCCCCCACGCCGAAAAAAACGGCGTAGGGTCCCCCCAAAATCCATACCAGACCCTTATCCGAGCACGCAGCCTGGCAGGCCAGGAAAGGGGGTGGGGACGAGCAAGCACCCCCCCCCTCCTGGACCCCGTACCAGGCCGCATGCCCTCAACATGGGGAGTATGGGTGCTTTGGGGCAGGGGGGGCACTGCGCCCCCCACCCCAAAGCACCTTGTTGATGGGGACAAGAGCCTCTTCCCGACAACCCTGGCCGTTGGTTGTCGGGGTCTGCGGGCGGGGGCTTATCGGAATCTGGAAGCCCCCTTTAACAAGGGGGCCCCCAGATGCCGGGCCCCCACCCTATGTAAATGAGTATGGGGTACATCGTACCCCTACCCATTTACCTGGGGGAAAAAAAGTGTATAAAGAAAACACCACACAGCTTTTTAAAATATATTATTATATCCGCTCCGGCATCTTCTCCCCTCTCTTCTTTCTTCGGCTCTTTTGCGGGGTCTTCTGAGGGGTCTTCTGCGGGGTTCTTCAGCTCTTTTGCTGCTCTTTCCCCGGCTACCTTCTCCCGCCGCTGCTTCTTCTCCCTCTTCTTCTTCCCCTTCTTCTGGAGATGTTGACTCGTCGCTCTCTTCCACTCGAATACCGGGTCCGTGCTGCGCGGTTGCCTTATATTGGCATGGGGGCGGGGCCACACGATGACGTCATCATCAGCCCCACCCACATGATGTCACATCCTGGGGCGGGGCATCGTATCACAGTTTTTTGCGGGGGTTCCCCTTTAAGACACGGCACACAAGTCGCGCCGCAAGTCGGATCGCCGCGATCCGACTTCTGGTGCGGCTTCTATTCAAATCAATGGGCTCCCATAGGGAACCATTGATTTTGAATAGAGGCAGAAAACGCCGCAAAAAGCTGGCGTGAAAAAACGTCCATTGACGTCAATGCAAAACGCCAAGCAAAACGTCAGTTTTTCCCCTGACGTCAGGCCCGGCGTTTTGCTTATTTTTCTGCAAACGCCCGTGTGTATGAGGCCTAAATGTTACTTTAAGAAGTTTATGCTGACAACGTTTTCTGTTCATCTCAGCAGGGCTTTGTTCCTCTACATGCCACATTCCTTTCTCTGGCTGGTGTGTGGAAGAATGGACCTTGGGGGGAGAACATTTTGTCCAGATAAAAAGTTGCTAGTAAAGTCTCTACATGAGAAAGCGGATGATTCTGCAGTTAGTGTACCCTTTGTATTTTGTAACAAAGGACACCTGGTTTTAGAAAACATTAATAACTGCTATACAAGACAACTATTCTTTTTTCTTTAAGACACGTAATTACATATCCCCTCCCTTGTATGAATTATGTATTTCTTTGTCTAAAAGTGTATAAAACCCACCCACCATGCCAGTAAAATTAGAGTCTGTTTTTCACCATGCTTTGTATTCGCTTGTGATCATTGGGGGTGAAGACGGGCTCTCCTTGGGCGTCCAAGCTTAAGACAGACTGACAGAGAGATGATAGCCGAGGGTTATCATAGCAGTTCCTAACAATAACTAAAGGCAAAACTTTTTTTTTTAGTTCTGGATAGAGTGGAGATGGATCAGAACACCTATTGTTGTTTGTGACCCCATTAAGGAGATGCACTCTCTTAATTTGTCCAGTTTACCATTATCATTGAAAGTGAAATTAAAAGAAAATCCCAAATTTTGGGTTGTCCCCAGAAGAGTAATAGAGGGGAAATCTTCCAATGGACACTAATTCTGGTGACAAGAGGGTATCCAAGAAATCTCCTTAATTTGCAGGGATTTCCTCTCATTTCCTGTTTGGCTAAGGGACAGGAAGTGAAGGTAAACCTCCCCAATGGGACAAAGATGGCAAAAACAAACTTTACAGGGGTTGTAACCCTCTCTTACTCTATCCTATGAAAAAAATGTGTTGCCTATAGTTCTGCTTTACGTTACACTCTATATTATTTCCTTTTGCTTCTCCCTCGCCTGCTACATAAAAGGTTACACGGGGAGATGAGAGCCAAAGGAGCTGGACCAGCACATAGCATACTGTAGATAGACAATCCTAGAAGAGGAGACGGCTATGATATGCAAGGAAGGAGGGGGCTGTGCTAGGGAATTGACCCTTTCTGGAGTGTCAAGTCAGAGACACATTGGAAATCTATTAGAGAATTGTTTACGGAAAGGAAAAATGCTCCAATTAGGCGTTTAAAATACTTGAATTTTCTGTACTTATGCCTGCAATTAAATGTATGACAGGGTTTCTCGAAGAAAGACAGGGTGTAATCAATCAATCAATTTTGCTTTAAAGCAGTGGTTCTCAACTCCGGTCCTTGGGACCCACTAACAGGCCAGGTTTGCAGGATAACTGAAATACATCACAGGTGATCTCATTTGCTGCTCAGTGATTGCAGTATTCTAGTCTGCATCTCCCCAAGGTAATACTTAAAATCTGGCCTGTTGGTGGGTCCTGAGGACCGGAGTTAAGAACCACTGATTTAAAGAGAGTCACCATCCAAACCAGAGCTGGATTCAGCTGGGAGCCGACAGTACAAAAGCCAAGTACATGAACAAAAAAATAGAAACTGGAAAGTTCAATATTCTCTTGGCCTCATATACAGTCCCCTACTGTTTGCATACTCGTATTCATTCAATATTGTTGATATCAAGCTTTTGTTCACACAATTCAGTACATACTGTATAGAACCATTTTAAGAAGTGAATGGTCTCTGCCTATATAATCATGAATATTTTGAAACTGCCTGAGAAGGGATGGACATGTGAGGTGAAGTCACACTATGGGACCTCTGCACACAACATTCTGTCAGCACAAAGTGTTTGATCTCATAATGAAAGCCTCCTCAGTCTGGTTCTGGCAGGTCCCTCAGAGACTGCTTTCAATATTTGCACATGTCATTACACTCATTATATCACAGAAAGCAGCTTGTGTTTGAGTTCTAATGGCCCGTGACTGAAGGGGCCTTTTCCGTTTGGTGTGGGTGAAACTTTGGTTAAACGATCCCGGGCCTTGCTTTTTAAGCCTACTGGCTTTGTCACTTGTGCTGTTTCCAAGGAGCATGTGATGTTACGCAACACGGGATAAGCCACACAGAAATCTCCTCAGTAAACTGAGGCCTTCTCACGCAAATTAAGCAATATTGGGCACAAGGCCAACTGGCACTGGATACTACTTGCCAAAGGTGCTGCTGCTTCCTTTTCCTTGTTAAACACTGCAGCTGCAATAAACTTTAACAGAATCAAGCCAGTTAAACGTGAACATTTGCTTTTACCATGTCAGGCAAAAGACAGACTTACTTAAAGTGTATCTCTAGGTAAAACTTGTTTGCATAGAGCCAAGAGGGGTTGGCATGTCTGCCAGTATATTGTGTCTAGTTGGGGTAATAGGTGAAGGTAAATCCCCTCTTAGACAGCTGTCACACAAACATGAATAGCCTTGTGCCTGGTGTTACCTGTAAGACCTGGGATTTTTTATCACAGTCGTTCATGTTGATGGGCATCACTGGGACAAATAGAGAGCGAATGTCCCCTACTGTGAAACAGACAGAAAGAAAAATCTGAAAGAGGTTCTAACCTTTACCTACTCCATCCAAAACGATATAACAAGGTTCTGACTATAAATACAGCATTAAAACCAGCTCCATCTTTCATTTTCATCTCCCCCAAGTTCTTCAAACTCCAAACCAACCCCCCCCCCCTTTTTTTTTCCCCCAGCCGACATACACTTACCTATTTATACATTTTATTGGATTTGAAGCAAGCCTGGGTCCTTATTCATCAGAGTTGGGTGGCTTTCAATGCTGTGTAGCACTACCCCATGAGGGCCACTTAAAGGATTTGCACCCCACTGGTTGCCCTGACCTTGCAAGTCCTCCAACACCCTCTGACACATTCTTGTGGTGACCATATACACTTAGAAACACACATAATAAAGTGAAAAAAGAATCTTGTTTACTGAGGTATGAAGAGCCTTAGAATTAAGTGACATAAACTTGTCACTTGCAGGAGGTTAACTATAACAGATATCACTGGTGGCAGAAAATAGTCAAAGAAACAATAACTGATTGCAGTATAATATAAACGCTTGCATAAGATCAAAAACTCATGAGATCTATGAGTGCAGGTGGAAGAAGGGCAAGGGAATGACCCTATTTATGTGACACCACTCCCTTCTATAACCCAATACCACAGTCCCAAGAGCCGTAGGAACACAGTATTTAACTTGATTTAAATAATTAGACCTTTGAGTCCTAAACCCGCTCACTTAGTGAATAAAGTCCTGGATAAAATTGTATGCCCTTATGGCACTAACAGCTTTATTCCCTTTGTGGGGGGATATGTTGTAGTCCCCTAGAAGAAATCAGGCCTTGCATCTTCAGCTAGCTCTTTAGTGAGGTATTTGAGATATCCTGGTAAACAGAAAGTAAAGACAGACGGTAAAGTAGCCTGGTGATGTTTTAACAAGCAGGGTGTTGAAAAGTATGCTGTGGTGTCCTGAAGAAGGAAGAACACGCTGCTCAGCTTTAGCCGGCTGATACTTGTGTAGCACCCTCTGGTGTGCTAGAAGTCAAAGTATTAGGTTTTTGATAGGGTAGATCAATTTCCAGGCTTGGCTGGCAGCCAAGTCTGGGTGTGTTTTGATCTGGGTAAGGAGTGACTCAGGCAGAGCTAGTGACTTACAGGCAGCATCACCAAGACCTCCCAATTCTGTCCAGCATATTCTGGTATCTTCTGGGAAGGAAGGAGGAGAGGAGAGGAGAGGTGGAGCTGTCTGGGGTGTTCTAGGGAGCACTGACCAAACCCCGATATGGATTGGCAGGGGGCAGACCTCTTTAACCACTTGACCACTGGGCACTTAAACCCCCTTCCTAACCAGACCAATTTTCAGCTTTCAGTGCTCTCACATTTTGAATGACAATTACTCAGTCATGCAACACTTCTTTTTTTCCTGCGTTTAAAGTATACCCACTTCACAACGTACTGACTCATTAACAGTAAGTTTTACACTCTCGTGACTTTCGACTTTTAACCAGACCAATCCTTCCCCCAAATTCACGGGTCACCAGTTCACCAATTTCTCCAGACGGGGGACGGTTAGGTATAGCCCCAAACCAGTCACGAGGGATCTTGTGGGGTCTGTCGAGGTGGAGAGGAGAGGAGAGGAGGAAGGAAGGGTCTTCTATGGTCTTATACGACCTGTCTTAACCCTCCAGAACCACTACGACGGACATTCAGTGATCGAGACGGACTCAGTGAGGAATGGGTCTAGTTTTGTGT
>BLSH010118431.1:551384-562217 GCA_018402905.1 Glandirana rugosa
TGAGCATGGATGGATGGCTAGGTGAGAATGGTTGGGTGGGTGAGCATGGATGGATGGGTGAGCATGGATGGATGGATGGGTGAGCATGGATGGATGGGTGAGCATGGCTGTGTGAGGATGGATGGATTGATGGATGGGTGGCTGAGCATGGATGGGCCAAGAATGGGGGGTGTGGATGGATGGGGTGGATGGCTGGGTGGGTGGTTGATGGATGGTGGGGGTTGCTAACTGTCATTTAGCAGTGCTGTGGGCATTACACATCGCCCACAGCACTGCACATGTCTTTCCTCCCCCCTCTCTCCTCTCACACTGCACCGATCGGTGCGGAGAGGAGAGAGAAAAGCCGGCGGAAGCGCCGGCTTGTTGACATGTGATCGCGCCGTCATTGGACAGCGGCCATTCACCGCGATCCATGATCAGTCGGGTCCCCCGGACCCAACGGTCACGGATGTTCCCGTGTGCGCGCCCCAGGGGGCGCGCGGGAAGCGCGATTCTGGAGGACGTCCATGGACGTCCACTCAGAATAACCCGACCGCGCTGTGGACGTCTTTTGTCTATAGCGTGGTCGAGAAGTGGTTAAATACCCAGGCTCAGCCCAGTGGGGAATGGGTTGTTCGGGAGGAAGCTGGAGATGGAGTGCTAGGTTGTCGTAGCCTTTGAGGGAGCTCTCCAGTTGGAGAGGGAGAGGGGGGTGACCTTGGGCCTTGGCTCGAGTGCGGATGGGGCCCTCTGGTGTCCTGGACAGGAGGCACAGGAGGAGCAAGAGAGAGGAAAGTGGGAGAAGGACTGCCTGCAAAGTCTCCAGGGAGGAACAACATGTCACAGCCAGGAGGTCTGGTATGTGACACACAGCCAGTAGAGGTCTGGGGAGGCACGCCTGTGAGGACGTGGGAGATTTCAGTCTGGGATGGGTGCAGAACCAGAGAAGTGGACTGTGGTGGCATGGGCAGTAGAGAGAGGCCGCTGCAGCCAGGAGGGCTGGCAGGGCCTGAAGATGTGGTGCTGGGCTCAGTAGCCATGTGGACAGCTAGCACTGGGGCTACCTACAATTTTTGCTACACTAAAGGGGCCCACGGTCCCTGTCTGCAAAGGCTTAGGCCTGGTGGAGTCGGTGCCAGGTCTACAAATCAATGCTAGCTAGTCTGGGAGGTGCAAGCAAGTGAAGTGCTGGAGGTGTTGAGGAGAGATAGTCTGCAAGCAAGTGAAGTGCTGGAGTGAACACTGGAGGTGTATATAGTTGGTCCCTTATATTTCTGCAATCAGTTGGACATCTCGTGAATACCCTATCCTCATCCAAGTCCAAGTTCAATCCCCTTAATAAAAATACAAAACAAAGCGCATGGACTGTTTTCTGTCTGAGAGTGACTGGAAATCGTGTGCCTGGCTGGGCAGGGTGACAGTTGGACTACAATTACCAGCAGCCCCTACGGGGGGTACCACTACATTTACAGTTCAAAACAGTGCAGCTGAATGTAAAACTAGGCTACTAGACTACATGTCCCAAGATCTCCGCTTCACTCCTAGATCTCAGTCACTCTATCCTCATGATGTGATAACACAGAGTCTGGGCTGAGCACTAGAAGACAACAGCCCCACAGCAGGAATGTTACACAGTGTCTCCTGACAATGCAGCTCCTGGCTACAGCTGTATAAACCGGCATCATTTTACCAAAAACAAGAGCAGAAGGAAGAGGATCAGAGGAAAGTACTAGGAATGTAACTGTCCCATTTGCTTGTGCTCTCAACCAAACTGTCAAACCATCCAGTGGCTGGACATAACTGATCACATGTGTAGCATCATGACAGTTGGAGATCAATCGGAGGCTAAGATGGCAGCTTCCTTGGCTGAAAACAATTGGAAGTTTTTTAAGGGCTCATGCACACAGGACTTTTAAAAAATGGCATTGCTACCGTCAGCAAAAAGCAGCGTTAAAAACACACTTTTAGCCACAATTTTGAATAGCATTTTTCCACGTTTTTGAGTGTTAGCGTTTTTACAGTAAACAAACTCCCTAAAATGTAAAAATGCCAAACACGGCTAAAAGCTGGTTACAGCGTTTAGTCGCATTGTTTGGCGTTTTGTTTTTTACAGCCAAATAATCTTTGCTCCTGGACGCACTGGTAATCATTTTTTTCTACTGCCCCTAACTGCTTATTCCTCCAAACTCCTCGGAAAGTTTATGTGTGCATAGACACATAGGCTGACATGGAGGAGAGTTCAGAGGCAGTAAAAAAATGGCAGACGCCCCTAAAAGCAGCTGCAAAATGTCCTGTGTGCAGGATCCCTAAACTTTTTTCAAGGGGGGTCTAGGAACTGCTGACAGAGTTAGGCTACACCCCCACCACCTCCATCACATGTACTCATCTTACCTTTCCTCATTGCAGCTCTAATGTACAATCCCCTGTACTGTCCCTGTCCAGGTATATGAAGTATATGGCCCCTTCCTTGCTTTTTGCCACTGTGGCCAAATGCCAGGCCCTGTCAATAAGGGCAAAAAGAGAGCCTTTGGCCCAGTGTTCAGCCAGAGCAACTTGGATCTTACACAAAGCTTTTCTCTTCACTCTTACAAATGAATGGAGCCAAAGGTATGACAAGGAAAGGTGAGTTGAGGGCAGGAAAAATAGGAGAGGGGCAGACGCCATATAAAGTGTATCTAAACCGCAAAACAGAAATTGAATGTATTGCAGCTTCCCTTTCCTTAGCTGTGGTGGCTGCATTAGTCTTCTCTTTTCAAACTTTTTTTCTTGTTTATTTTCAAGCAGTGATTCTGCCAGGAACATATTCCTTACTCTATGGGGACAACTGTACTGTAGGAGGAGCAGCAGCGTTATCAAGAGCATATTAGTGTAGCCATTGCCCCCTTGGGGGTTGCTGAATGTTATGGTTCACCTGATCACACTACCCTCAGTCACACTCTTTCTTCACATCCGGAGTCACGGAACAGGCTGGTACTTTTTTTTGTTTTTTTTTTATTTAGGGGATTGAACTTGGATAGTGTAGGGATGATTATGGGATGCCCACAGATCAACAGTTCTTTAATGGGACCTCTATATACATCTCAGTATATACACTTCTTCTTCACTCCAGCACAAACACTTGCTGCACAACTTCTTGTTCCTCTCTCTCCTGCACAAAACTTGGTTCCGGCCTAGCTAGCACAACCTATCCCCCACTGGGCTGACCCTGTTGCAGTTTTAGCATGACCTCCAAACTGCCCATTACAGGCAGAGACCATGTGGCTACCAAAGTGTAGCAAAGTACATATGTGCTAGCTAGTGTGATGGACTACTGCTCCCAGCCCATCCTGGCTGCAACGGAACGGCCCTCTTCATTGCCACAGTGACACCACAGTCCCAACTGGCTCCTGTACCCTTCTCAGACTGTCTCTCACCCCAATCTTCTCCGGTGTACCTCTTCCAGCTTTTCAGGGAGTGCATCACCCGCCAACGCCTGTAATTTGTTCTCCAATAGTGCTCTCTCCCGCTGTCCTCTCCTGCTCTCCCCTGTACCTCTCCTCCAGGATCTCACTCTCTCCTCCTGGATGCACCCAAGCTCTCCTAGGCCGAGGTCACCCCCCCAGACTGGGAGCTCCCTCTAGGCCCAGACAGCCTCCACACTATTCCATCTCCAGATCTTTCACCCAAACTCTCCTCCCAGACTGGGTCAACCCCAGGTATTTAAGGAGGCCTGCCCCCTGCCAATCCAGGTTGGGGATTGGTCAGAGCTCCATAACACACCTCAGGAAGCTTCACTGCTTTTCCCTACCCTTTCTTCCATAACTATCTGATCCAGAAAGGATGGGTTACCAAGGGGTATCACTACCTGCAGTCACCAGTCCTCCCTAGGCCACTCCCCAACCCAGAATCAAAACAATCAAAGTCAGGCCTAACTAAATTTAACTGCTCTGTCAAAAAAAACCCTGACACTTAGCACCTACCTACTAAAGAGGGCGCTACACTCATACTATATAACACCCCCCCTCCATAAAAAAAAGGGGAGGTGTTTTGTAGTCAACAGAGTTCGCTAAGAACAATGCTAACTAAAAATTGTCTGCAAAGGAAGTGCTGAACAGCTATTTTTTTTTTATTTTTTGCACTTGTCAAACAGCGATAACAAAATGCTTTCAATGGTATATTTAACAGACCTTAAGGGCTTGTTCACATGTGCAGTGTCATCTGAAGAGCGATCCACGTTTGATCAAGGTTCAGAAGACATTTTACAAGTGGTGAGGCGGCTTTACGCCACCTTCTCACTGCCTGGTATGATGGTGTTGGGGCGGGGTGACTTGTTGCTGAGCAGGGAAGGAATCTGGCAGCAGTAGGTGCCCTGCGCTGTGTCTGGGAAGATCTGTTTGCAGTATGTAGGGAGAGAAGACAGGATCTGAGCATACCACTATATATTGGGACACCTCCACCTGGCACCTTCTTCTTCTTCCAGCACCCTCCCCCCCTTGGATTACATGCAGCACTGGTGGGGTGAGCCGGGAGATCTCTCTGACACGTCCTCCCAGGTGGGCAGCCCCCTTGGTGCTCACCTCTGGATCTCCTGTGCTGGCTGTGGGATTAAAGAATTCAGACAGCTGGGATCAGCATTGCTCAGAAAACTCCAGACTGATCGCAGGGAGCAGACCTCCAGCAACATTTGCTGCAAGATTTTATACATCAAGGAGACCATGACAAATCAAAAATATGTGGAATAACATAATCTGCACAGTAAAGTATGTAGCGCTCCCAAAATGTAGGCATTTTTGTCAGAGGTCTTTTTGCTAGGAGAAGCAAAATTTAGTCAGGCATGACATAAAGTGTGGGCCTGAATGTTTTGATCTGGGCAGGGGAGTGGCTCATAGTAGGCTGGAGATTGCAGGAAGGGACACCCCTTGGATACTCCTCCCCTTGGTTCCAGAAAGTGCTGGAAGGGGAGATGGATGAGGAGGTGTCACTTGCTGTGTATGCTAAGAAGCCCTGACCAATCCCCAACTGTGATCTGCCCAGCAGGGGGAGGAAAGTATGTCGGGTGCAAGTGAAGGATGTAGCAGAAGTACTGTGGAGGCCTTTACCCAGGAGGTAGCCCCCAGTCTAGGGGGGGGGGGTTGACCTTGAGGCCTGGACACTCAGGTGCGGCCAGGAGTGGAGCTGATTCCTAGAGCAGCACAAGGGAGTAGGAGAACAGCAGAAGAGGGATGGGCTGGGAGTTGTAGTCCATCAAAGGCCCATCTAGCACCAACATACTAAGCTACACTTGAGGGGTCCAAGACCCTGGCCTGTAATGGGTTGTCCGGACGTCTTGCTGACTGAGTCCAGGCCTCACCATGTGCTAGCTGTGGTGAAGAGAAAGGAGCCATGTGAGCCTGATAAATTTCCCTTCAAGTCAGGAAGCAAGTAAAATGATGGAGAGAAGTGAGAGGAGTAACAGTCTGCAAGTAAAGTGCTGGAGAGAAGTAAAGTTGTATATACAGTCTTGTATATAGATGGTCCTGTAAACCAATTCTATGGGGCATCCCACAGTCACCCCTTTTCCCCATCCAAGTTAATCCCCTAAATAAAACAAATAAAAACAAGAGCCGGCCTGTTCAGTGACTCCGGATGTGTGAGATATGGTGGAATTGAGGGCAGCCAGAAGGTGAACCACAACTATCAGCCACCCCTGAGAGAGCACATGGCTACAAGTATATAAAGGATGAGAGGCCGGGCCCGGCTGTGTAGAAAGCTGCTTTGAAAGAATCCATTATTGGCCAAGGAAATGAAAAGACTTCAGGAGCCAGTGAGGGAGGGTGACCTTCCGAGAGCTTATTAAAGAGATGTGATATCCTTCACACCCCTGAAGAATAAGTCAGAAATCTCTGAAACGCATCGGGTGAATGGAGGACATCACATGAGTCATTCAGGACAATTTTGTAATTTGTAAGCCGTATAAATGGTTTTAATATATGTGATTTTGTATTACAATAAAATTGTGCAATGTTTTATAACTAGTTGTGTTTATATTGCCCTTAAAGTCACACTGGGGATTCACAAATGCATTGACTTGCATTGGTCGTGTTCAGTGACGGTAACGTCCACTGAATGTGACCAGCTGTTTAATTTCTGCATGTATACAGCCATGAGTGGCCCCATGCCCAGGTTCAGGCAGGTGGTTTGGACAGCTGCCTATGTGAATGAAGCCTAGCCAGAAAGGGCAATTTATTATTAGAGTTTGCATACACTTTAGGTGAGTCTGTCTCTTTGTTCTGTATGGGCAGAAGAATTTTGTTTTGTTATTGGAACCTTAATTTGGAAGTCATTTTTGTGCCAATTTCATATTTTCACTGGCTTGCTGCTTCATAGTTAAGGATTTGTTTTTCATGAACACATTTGTAAGTGATCCAGTTTTTATCAGCTGGATCCTCTTTCAGAGTTTTACCAGGCAGGTCACCCATTTCCAGTGGCAGCTGGTTGTTTTTCTTTTTGGGAGGGGGCGGCAAACAACCCCCCTGGGGGTCCAGCGGTCACTCGGTCTTCCAGCCCCGCACTTACCCCATCTAGGTTGGGGGCGGACAGTGCTCCTACAGTCGGCGGGCGCCTCCTACTCCTCTGCATCACGGCGGCTTCCGCCATGCGTCTCCTCCCTCCTCCTCCTAGGCATCCAATAGGATCACCTATCCTTTCAACCAATCGAGTGACGGGTCTGATTGGCCAGGAGGAGGATCAGTGTGACAACAATGAATATTTATTCGCTATTATCGCACAACTGGTTGGGCTCAGAGCGCAGTACTCTGCGCCAGGAGCCCACCCTTTTTTGAAGCCTATTAGAGCCTCTGGCTCTAATCACATGCTTCAACCCCCCCATTGGAAGCCATGTGTCTGGAGCCCTGCATGTAAATTAGAGGGCAGGACGCGTGAATGGGTGGGGGGGGGTGGCACCCATGCACCCCTAATGGACGGGCCCCCTCTGCCTATTTCAGCAAACTTAACATGGCTACTGCCCCTGTATTTAGGCTTAAGGTAACAAGTTTACAAAACAGGCATGAGTTACTTTATAACCAGTGAGTAAGGCGTTCATTTCCTGTGCAGGGATCATTCATTTCATAACCCTGGACAGATAATATTTCCAACTTGTGGCGTCAGCTTCCCTCGTGTTTCATGTAGAGCTGGCCAACAGCTGACCTCCACACGATGGCTTCCTAAGTGTGACAATATGACTTCCAGGACACTAATAAAACAATTGTTCAGAACTCATATAACTCATTATAAACACCTTATTTTCTTCTTCATATTCTATAAATGATCGTCTGAATATTGATTTCATATCCTTATTAATAAAATAGCTGATAATTCTTGTAAAAATATGTATATATCTATATCTATTTATCTACAATATATATACAGTTTCTCACAAAAGAGAGTACACCCCTCACATTTTTGTAAATATTTTATTCTATCTTTTCATGTGACAACACTGAAGAAATGACACTTTGCTACAATGTAAAGTAGTGAGTGTACAGCTTGTATAACAGCGTAAATTTGCTGTCCTCTCAAAATAACTCAACACACAGCCATTCATGCCTAAACCGCTGGCAACAAAAGTGAGTACACCCCTAAGTGAAAATGTCCAAATTGGGTCCAATTAGTCATTTTCCCTCACAATGTCATGTGACTCATTTGTGGTAAAAGGTCTCAGGTGTGTTAAATTTGGTGTTATCACTCTCACTCCTTCATACTGGTCACTGGAAGTTCAAAATGGCACCTCATGGCAAAGAACTCTCTGAGGATCTGAAAAAAAGAATTGTTGCTCTACATAAAGCTGGTCTAGGCTATAAGAAGATTGCCAAGACCCTGAAACTAAGCTGCAGCACGGTGGCCAAGACCATTCAGAGGTTTAACAGGACAGGTTCCACTCAGAACAGGCCTCACCATGGTCAACCAAAGAAGTTGAGTGCACATGCTCAGTGTCATATCCAGAGGTTGCCTTTAAGAAATAGACTTATGAGTGCTAACAGTATTGCTGCAGAGGTTGGGGGGGTCAGCCTGTCAGTGCTCAGACCATACGCCGCACACTGCATCAAATTGGTCTGCATGGCTGTCATCCCAGAAGGAAGCCTCTTCTAAAGATGATGCTCAAGAAAGCCCGCAAACAGTTTGCTGAAGACAAGCAGGCTAAGGGACATGGATTACTGGAACCATGTCCTGTGGTCTGATGAGACCAAGATAAACTTATTTGGTTCAGATGGTGTCAAGTGTGTGTGGCAGCAACCAGGTGAGGAGTACAAGGACAAGTGTGTCTTGCCTGCAGTAAAGCATGGTGGTGGAAGTGTCATGGTCTGGGGCCGCATGAGTGCTACCGGCACTGGGGTGCTACAGATCATTGAGGGAACCATGAATGCCAACATGTACTGTGACATACTGAAGCAGAGCATGATCCCCTCCCTTCAGAGACTGGGCCACAGGGCAGTATTCCAACATGATAACGACCCCAAACACACCTCCAAGAGGACCACAGTCTTGCTAAAGAAGCTAAGGGTAAAGGTAATGGACTGGCCAAGCATGTCTCCAGACCTAAACCCTATTGAGCATCTGTGGGGCATCCTCAAATGGAAGGTGGAGGAGCGCAAAGTCTCTAACATCCCCCAGCTCCGTGATGTCATCATGGAGGAGTGGAAGAGGACTCCAGTGGCAACCTGTGAAGCTCTAATGAACTCCATGCCCAAGAGGGTTAAGGCAGTGCTGGAAAATATTTGTGGCCACACAAAATATTGACACTTTGGGCCCAATTCGGACATTTTCTCTTAGGGGTGCGCTCACTTTTGTTGCCAGCGGTTTAGACATTAATGGCTGTGTGTTGAGTTATTTTGAGGGAACAGCAAATTTACACTGTTATACAAGTTGTACACTCACTAATTTACATTGTAGCAAAGTGTCATTTCTTCAGTGTTGTGACATGAAAAGATATAATAAAATATTTACAAAAATGTGAGGGGTGTACTCACTTTTGTGAGATACTGTATATATCATATACATATATATATGTATATACACATATATGCTGTATATATACATATACTGTATGTATACACTATATTGTCAAAAGTATTGGGACACCTGCCTTTACACGCACATAAACTCCAATGGCATCCCAGCCTTAGTCCGTAGGGTTCAATATTGAGTTGGCCGATCTATAACAGCTTCAACTCTTCCACAAGGTTTAGCAGTGTGTCTGTGAGAATGTTTGACCATTCTTCCAGAAGCGCATTTGTGACACCCTGATGTGGATGAGAAGGCCTGGCTTGTAGTCTGCGCTCTAATTCATTCCTCAGGTGTTCTATCAGGTTGAGGTCAGGACTCAAGTTCCTCCACCCCAAACTCGCTTATTCGTGTCTTTATGGACCTTGCTTTTTGTCCAACATCAGTGCCTGACCTATCAAGTGTCCTTCCTCAGAAGCACTGTAAAAAAAAATATTTAAAAACATATTTTGAAAAAATAATAAAAAACAAAACTGTAAAAAATAGTTATAAAATAATAAAAACAAAAAACTAGTGACACTGTCCACTACCCCCCCCCCCCCCCAACCCCAATCATTATGAAAAAAAAATGCAAAAATAAATTGTAAAAAATAATTTAAAAAAAATGTAAAAAAAATATAAAAAAAACATCCATTGGCCCCCCAAAAATAATTTTGCAAAAACAAAAACTGAAAAAATTAACTTGTAAAAAAATGATTAAAAAAAATAAAATAATTAAAAAAAAAAAACTACTGACACCATCCTACACATACTACCCACCTCCATACACTCTGCACTCCTCTTCTGCACATACTACCCATCCCCATACACTCCACACTCCTATCCTTCACATACTACCCACCTCCATACCCCTCTCCTGCATATGCTACCCACCTCCATACACTCAGCACTCCTCTTCTGCACATACTACCCACCTCTATACACTCCGCACTCCTCTCCTGCACATACTACCCACCTCCATACACTCTGCACTCCTCTCCTGCACATACTACCCACCTCTATACACTTCGCACTCCTCTACTGCACATACTACTCAACCTCCATACACTCCGCACTCCTCTTCTGCACATGCTAACCACCTCCATACACTCCACACTTCTCTCCTTCCCATACTAACCACCTCCATACACTCCGCACTCCTCTCCTGCACATACTACCCAACCTCCATACACTCTGCACTCCTCTTCTGCACATGCTAACCACCTCCATACACTCCACACTTCTCTCCTGCACATACTACCCACCTCCATACACTCTGCACTCCTCTCCTGCACATGCTACCCACCTCTATACACTTCGCACTCCTCTACTGCACATACTACTCAACCTCCATACACTCCGCACTCCTCTCCTGCACATACTAACCACCTCCATACACTCCGCACTCCTCTCCTGCACATACTACCCAATCTCCATACACTCTGCACTCCTCTTCTGCACATGCTAACCACCTCCATACACTCCACACTTCTCTCCTGCACATACTACCCACCTATATACACTCTGCACTCCTCTCCTGCACATGCTACCCACCTCTATACACTCCGCACTCCTCTCCTGCACATACTAACCACCTCCATACACTCCGCACTCCTCTCCTGCAGATACTACCCGACCTCCATACACTCCACACCTCCATACACTCAGCACTCCTCTCCTGCAGATACTACCCAAACTCCATACACTCCGCACTCCTCTCCTGCACATGCTAACCACCTCCATACACTCCGCACTCCTCTTCTGCACATACTACCCACCTCCATACACTCAGCACTCCTCTTCTGCACATCCTCACGCCTCATACACACTCCGCACTCCTCTCCTGCACATACTACT
>BLSH010118431.1:567916-578829 GCA_018402905.1 Glandirana rugosa
TTACTAGTAATGGCGGCGATCTGCAATATCGCAGTACCGCTAAAAATCGCAGATCGCCGCCATTACTAGTAAAAAATAAAAAAATAAATAAAAACCCCAGAAATTAATTCTCATCATCCGTAAACACGGCAACTTTTGCGCAAACCAATCAATGAACGCAGATTGCATTTTTTTTTACCAAAAATATGAGGAAGAATATAAATCGTCCAAAACCGATGAAAAAAATGTTTTTTTATATTTTTTTTTGGATTTGAATTTTAGCAAAAAGTAAGAAATATTGGTTTTTTTTTTTGCAAAATTGTCGCTCTTTCTTTGTTTATAGCGGCGATCAGAAATGACGCAGAGGGGATCAAATACCACCAAAAGAAAGCTCTGTTTGTGGGAAAAAAAGGACGCAAATTTCCTTTGGGTACAACGTCGCACGACAGCGCAATTGTCAGTTAAAGCGACTCGGCGCCGAATCACAAAAAGTGCTCTGGTCCTAACCTGGGAAATCCTTCCGGGGCTGAAGTGGTTAATATTAATTTAATTTGCAATCAATGATCACATTTCACATTTTTTAGGAGTCTTTGTTCTTAGTGGGGCTCATTGTTCTATCTTATCTGACAGCCGAATCCCAGCAATTGGTATCCTGATAAAGACCTACCTCTGTATTTTTGAGTTTTTCATAATTCAATTGGAATGTCCAGGCTGCAGTACAGGTAGGTGGCTTGCCTTCCCAGGTGGAGATGACCTTGTAAAGTCTATAGATTCAGCTGTTGGCCCTTAGAAAAGGAACATTTCAATCAATAGAAAGCAAAGGCGGAGACGCACAACCAGACAAGAATCATTCATTTGTGTTGTTGGTGTCACCGGGTGGAATAGCGCCCCCAAGAGTCAGATTAAAGCAAGCAAAGGGCCACTTCTGGCCTCCAGCCAGTTTGGAGACCATTGATCTAGAACAGTGGTTCTCAACTCCGGTCCTCGGAACCCACCAACAGGCCAGATTTTAAGTATTACCTTGGGGAGATGCAAACTAGAATACTGCAATCACTGAGCAGCAAATGATATCACCTGTGATGCATTTCAGTTATCCTGAAAACCTGGCCTGTTAGTGGGTCCCGAGGACCGGAGTTGAGAACCACTGATCTAGAAGGTCAACAAATGTGTACTTCCTCTACACCTCCTGCTCTCTAACTCCCTTGCTTGCCTCCAGGACTTGTCCAGAGCCTCTCTTATCCCCTGGAACCCTCTGCCCCATTATGTCTGGTCAGCCCCTACCCTGTCCGCCTTTAGTCGATTCCTGGAAACCCACTTATTCATGGAAGCCTATCCACCTCCATGCAACCATGCAAAAAAAGAGAGAGAAAGGCTGGTGTAAAGCTGCACAATTAATCGTAATAAAATCACGATCTCGATTCACACCCCCCCCCGCGATCTCCATCAGGCATTACCACGATTTTCAGTGCGGTTAATGGAGTCCGACTTGCGGGGCGACTCAGCGTGACTTGACTGTAATAAAAGTCAATGTAAGTCGCCTGAAGTCTTTTCTAAGTCGGAGCGACTTGAGTCTTCAAGTCTGGGCAGAGAGCCAAGTTCTGAAGTCACTGCTGATAAAAGAAGCTAGAAGAGATACAATGTAATTACTTCAAAGGAATGAACTCCCAGTGTATAGAAGATATTTAGTTTAACCATTTAAAGACTAAATCTATTCTGATTTGCTGCTTACAAATAAAAATCCAGTATTTTTTGCTAGAAAATGACTTAGAACCCCCAAACATTATATATATATATATATATATTTTTTTTTAACAGACACCCTAGAGAATAAGATTGCGGTTGTTGCAATATTTTATGTCACACTGTATTTGCGCAGCGGTCTTTCAAATGCAATTTTTTTTTCAAACAGTGCTGTTAGCCCAATTGTAAATGTAAGATGTTGCGCCGCGAGAATCGTGATCTTTATTCTAAGCAAAAAAATTGTGATTCTCATTTTGGCCAGAATCGTGCAGCTCTAGGCTGGTGCCATGAAAGTCGGCTAAAACATTGTTTTATTATTGCATGTGAACAACAGTCAAAAAACCCAACGCGTTTCGTCCGTCAGGCTTTAATCTTGGCTAACAAATAAGTGACACAAAACAGCTTAACCACTTCAGCCCCGGAAGGATTTCACACTTTAGGACCAGAGCCCTTTTTGCGATTCGGCACTGCGTCGCTTTAACTGAAAATGCGCGGTCGTGCGACGTTGTACTCAAACTAAATTTGCGTCCTTTTTTCCCCACAAATAGAGCTTTCTTTTGGTGGTATTTGATCACCGCTGCGTCATTTCTGATCGCCGCTATAAACAAAAGAAGAGCGACCATTTTGCAAAAAAACCCCAATTTCTTACTTTTTGCTAAAATACAAATCCAAAAAAAAAAAATATAAAAAACCATTTTTTTTTCATCGGCCGATTTACATTCTTCCTCATATTTGTGATTAAAAAAATTGCAATCGGCGTTTATTGATTGGTTTGCGCAAAAGTGGTCGCGTTTACGGATGAGGAGAATTCATTTCTGGGGTTTTTATTTATTTTTTTTTTTTTACTAGTAATGGTGGCGATCTGCGATTTTTAGCGGTACTGCGATATTGCGGCAGACATGTCGGAACATTTTGACACTTTTTTAGGACCATTGGCATTTATACAGCGATCAGTGCTATAAAAATGCACTGATTACTGTGTAAATGCCATTGGCAGTGAAGGGGTTAACCTGCAGGGGGCGCTCTAAGGGTTAACTGTGTACCCTGGGCGTTCTAACTGTGGGGGGACTGCCCTAGCAGGGGAAGGGAAGTGATCACAGCCCTTCCCCCCTCACAGAATGGAGGTCCGTGTTTACTTACACGGACCTCCGTTCTTTCACTCCGGGGGGCAGGCATCGCGGTAGCCGGCGGAGATCGAATCCGCCGCACCCGCTCCCTGGCCCTCCCCGGACACAGTGAGCGCGCAGGCGCGCCTCCGGCGGCACGCTCACTGTGCGCGATCTGGCAGCCACCGTCGTATGACGGCGTTTTGCCTTACAGCGCCACTCTGTCGCCGTCAATTGCCGACCAGTGACTAAATCACATGGTCGAACCTCCACCTAAGAACGGTACCCGAGTCACCTCCATCAGAACATCCCCTGCAGCTTTACCTTTTGTCCCACCTCCCCTTCCCTTGAGACTGCAAGCTCTACAAGCAGGGCCATCCTGTACCCTTCTGTATTGAATTGTATTGTAATTGTACTGACTGCCCTAACATTGTAAAGCGCTGGGCAAACTGTTGGCACTATATAAATCCTGTATAATACGAATAATAATATTTCAGTGTCTCCAACTTTGAGGAGAAGACAACCTTGTGCCGCGAGCTAGCCGAATAGGACTTATTTTATGTGATCCACCGTTTCAGGTTGAGGGAGGGCTCTTTGTTCTTCCAGGAGTCCTTTGATAGGTTCATAATAAAGCAGGTGTGCTGGATTTGTACCTTACTGGGGTTGTTTTACTAAAACTGTATATAGCAGGGATCTGGCTATCTTACCTACAGTATCAGGTGACATTCTGCAACATTGCTGCAGTGACAATGGTTCCCTCTAGTGTCAGCAAAGATTCTGTCATCACATCCGGCCAGCAAAGCATACAGGGAATTGTAGTCCCAGGGCTCAAGTGACAGTTCTTTTGAACTGCTGGGGAACTACAAGATCCAGCTCACTGGGAATAAAGAACAGGCTGCTGAGAGAGGATATAAAAAGGCTTGTCTAGGCCTAGATCTCTCTCTTGGGACCTGCAAACAGGAGCTCTGTGTTGGAGAGTGCTGAGGCTGAGTTGCGGCCTACAAAAGAGGAGCCACGGCACATGCATCTTTGGAGCACCTGCGGACAGCAGTGTTTCACTGTCCAGTGGCAGTCTAGAGGCCATTTCTGCTCCATCTGAATCACACAGTAGCTGATCTGGGTAGGCCATGGCAGAGGTCGGACGACATCCCTTGAGCCAGGAACCAGATGGGGATCCAAGGTGCATATCCAGGCACACCTGCACCGACGGTGTAGCGTTCCAGTGTGAGGTAACCAGTCTGGCTGTCAGGAGAGCCTGCCTGTTCCAGAACGTTCATTTGGGCCTTGATCGCAGGATTGGGTGACGGGGCTTTTGCCCATTTGCAGGACACAAAGACACTGCACACAGATAGAGTTGTATGGACACCGTATAGAGACATCATTGCTGTTAGTCACCTTGCTGACACTTGTAGTGCCACAGGACATTGCCATTTAGATACAGAGACATTGCATACAGACATCATTATCCTTTCACCCTGCTGAGGAAGATCCTGCATTCTTCACTTGATAATTCAGGCCAGTTGTGTTATTTGGGCCTGCTATCCAGGAGATTAAGTGCACCAATGAGAATGGCTGGCTGAAGATGGCAAGACTCATTTTTCTTCAAAGGGACTGAAGCTACTAGTGCCATACGGGCACACACACACATATCCAGGGCTCTGCATATGCAGTGGGTGTGCGGGATATTTTATCTGGGAAGTTAAGATATTTACCATTGATTTGAATAGAGTGTTTGTTATTGGGCCTGTGGTGCCAGGAGACAGAAGAGAGGGATCTGACATAGAGAGGGTCAATCTTCTACTCTTCTCCTGCCTGGACTCATAGAGCCAAATCTGAGTAGAGGTAACCAATCCAATATAAAGTGTCATATTGTGATTTATTTGACAGTTAAAGTGGATGTAAACCCACCACTCACCCAGTATAAACTAATGGCATAGTATTAATGTATATATACATGCAAGCCTCCTGCATGTATCCCTACCTTGCAAATGTCACCCCCTTCAGCAGTAGCAGCCCCACGAATCTCTGGAATCAGTTGGTGGGTCTCTTTGCTGGAGTTTGGTGGGTGGAGTTGTGATGTCACAAAACTCCCCGCCCACCTCTACACTTTCCTACTTTCCTGTTCTCGAGTTTTGAGAAACATTGGGCTTGATTTACTAAAGCTTGAAAGTGCAAAATTTGGTGCGGCTCCACACAAACCAATCAGCTTCAAGGTTTTATTGTCAAAGCTTGATTGAGGTTAGAAGTTGATTGGCTAGCATGCACAGCTGCACCGGTTTTTGCACTCTCCAGCTTCAGTAAATCAACCCCATTATGTCAAAACTTATGAAAGGCACCACATGACTTCAGCATGCCCAATCATTCTGAGGTGAGGAGCAGCCAATCCTGGGAGAGCTGGAGAAGAAAGGAGGGGAGGGGTGCTGTGAAGCTCTGTATGCTCCTACATGAGATAAGGAAATAAGCTGTCAGTCACACCCTGGGGGAGGAACAGTCATATATTTCTCTGTGTGTCTGTTTTTTCCCTACTGAAAAAAGATAAGAGCATTGCTCAGAGCTGGATTAACGCTTTGTGGCAAGACTGGGCACAGATGACGTGACATCCTCCTAATTTTTTTTTTTTGGGTTTACATTTACTTTAAGTGTGTGTCTGCTCTTGGGGTTATTCTTAGGTTTTGTCACGATCCTGGTGGTGGAGTCTGTCTTAGCAGGGAACAACCACTCTTACACACCCGATTCAGGGACCCCTGGTAGTGTAGACATGAAGTCCCAGAGTGCAGGATGGCACGAGGGCTGGATGGCCACTGGTGGTGATGTGAGGCTCCAGATGGTCGTGCAGACTGAAGAATGGTCGTGCAGGTTGGGTCAGCAACTGGCAGATCGGAGAGGCACAAAGGGTCAGGCAGAATAGTAGTCAAAGTCCAAGCAGGGTTCGTTCACAGGCTGGCGGCAAAGGTACAGCAGGGTCAGGCAAGCGGATGGTCGTGGATAGCCGGGTTGGTGCAGGCAGAATAGTAGTCAAAGTCCAAGCAGGGTTCGTTCACAGGCTGGCGGCAAAGGTACAGAAGGGTCAGGCAAGTGGATGGTCGTGGATAGCCGGGGTCGGTGCAGGCAGAATAGTAGTCAAAGTCCAAGCAGGGTTCGTTCACAGGCTGGCGGCAAAGGTACAGAAGGGTCAGGCAAGCGGATGGTGGTGGATAGCCGGGGTCGGTGCAGGCAGAATAGTAGTCAAAGTCCAAGCAGGGTTCGTTCACAGGCTGGCGGCAAAGGTACAGAAGGGTCAGGCAAGCGGATGGTGGTGGATAGCCGGGGTCGGTGCAGGCAGAATAGTAGTCAAAGTCCAAGCAGGGTTCATTCACAGGCTGGCGGCAAAGGTACAGAAGGGTCAGGCAAGCGGATGGTCGTGGATAGCCGGGGTCGGTGCGGGCAGAATAGTAGTCAAAGTCCAAGCAGGGTTCGTTCACAGGCTGGCGGCAAAGGTACAGAAGGGTCAGGCAAGCGGATGGTCGTGGATAGCCGGGGTCGGTGCAGGCAGGTAAGTAGTGGGTCAGAGCAAGCCGGGTCGGTACACAGGAACAGGAAGCAGGTTTCAGGAAGGAGAGCACTCGGACGCTGTAGAACGGACAGCACCTGCTAACAGGTGCATGAAGTTCAAATTGTGCTGTTTGGCACCGTTTCCGGCGCATGCGCGCGCGTGCACGCGAGTGCGCGGTCGTGCAAAAACGGCAAAAGGTCCAAAAAGGAAGCCAGATTTCACAGGCCAGTCTTTTCCTAATAGGTTTTGAATTCCCTGAAAGCAGCTTGAATACAGTATTCAGCTATATTGCTCATAACCTCCGCTATTGCTCTCTTTGAACATATATATTGTTACTGTTTGTTACCTATCCACAGAAATGCAGCAGGAAAGACAATTTCTGTGTTTTATCATAACGTGTGCGTTTCTCATTGGTCGTTGCACTTACACTATTGCCAGTTGTGCCAAGAGGGGGCTGAGACTGTTATTGAGAGGCAGAATAACGGACTGAACTACTACAACCAGCAGCCCCTACGGGGGGTCCCACTACATGTAGAATCTGGTGCAGCTGTGCATGTTAGCCAATCAGCTTCTAACTTCAGCTTCTTCAATGAAGCTTTGACCAAAAAAAAAAAACTAACAAACTGGAAGCTGATTGGTTGCCTTGCAGAGCTGCACCAGATTTTTGCACTCTCCAGTTTTAACCACTTCCCGACCACGGCGGCAGTGTGGCTCGATATCCCAAATCGCAGTGACCTGACAGCGGGCGTGGGGGTGAGTGTTGTGGGCACGCTCACTGTGTAGCGGGGGAGCCAATGAGCGGTGGGGGGGCGGACTCGATGAGATTCAGCGCTGCGTCACTTTAATTGACAATTGCGCGGTCGTGCGACGTTGTACCCAAGCAAAATTGATGTCTTTTTTTCCGCACAAATAGAGCTTTCTTTTGATGGTATTTAATCACCTCTGCGGCTTTTATTTTTTGAGCTATAAACAAAAAAGTGCAACAATTTTGAAAAAACGAAATAAAACAATATTTTTTACTATTTGCTATAATACATATCCAAAAAAATTATAAAAAAAACGGATTTCTTACTCAGTTTAGGTCGATATATATACTTCTTCATAAAAAAAATCAGTGTTTATTGATTGGTTTGCGCAAAAGTTGCCGCGTTTTCAAACAATGAGAATTAATTTCTGGCGTTTTTTTATTATTATTTTTTTTACTAGTAATGGCAGCGATCTGGGATTTTTATCGGGACTGCGATATTGGGGTGGACAGATCGGACACTTTTGACACTTTTTTTTGGGACCACTGGCATTTATACAGCGATCAGAGCTATAAATAGCCGCTGATTACTGTATAAATGCCACTGGCAGGGAAGAGGTTCAGGGCTGGTACAAGGATTTTTGACACCCTAGGCGAAACCTCATTTTGCCGCCCCCCTTTGGCTCTGCCCATGACTCCACCCCCTTTGCCCTGTCAATTTATACAATGGAGGTGTCGGAGGTAGAGATTTTTTGCAGAGCCTCTCTACCCATTTCTTTAACCATGGTCCACAGGCCCCCCCACCTGTGCCCCTGGATCCGCCTCATTTTACCACCCTGGGTTGCTGCCAGCCGCAGCTCTCCAGTGACATGAGTGATTGATGCAGAGCAGAGATGGATCAACAGCGGATGGGCGCCCCTGGTGGTATTGGTGCCCTAGGCGGCCGCCTACTCCGCCTAGTGGTGAAGCTGGCCCTGAAGAGGTTAACACTAAGGGGGCGAACAAGGGGTTAAAAGTGTTCCCTGTCAGTGTGTTCTAAATGCGTGGGAGCTGGGCTGACTGGGGGAGGAGAGAGATCGCTGCTCCCATACACTGGGAACATATGATCGCTCTCCTCTCCCCTGTCAGAACGGAGATCCGCTTGTTTACATTCACGGATCCCCGTTCTGTCACTGCGGGGGAGCGATCGTGGGTGGCCGGCAGACATCGAGTCCACCCTACACGCTGATTGGCTTCCCCGCTAGCCAGTGAGCGTGCGTGTGCGCCCACAATACTCGCTTCCGCTCCCGCCGTCAGGTGCCGCGGGCGGTTGGGAAGCGGTTAAAGACCACCCACCGCAGATATACTGCAGCAGGGCGGCTCTATTGCACAAAACAACGTACTGTGGACACACGCAAGCCCGCTGCGCGGCGGGGGAGCCAATTAGGGTTGCCACCTTTTCTTCAAGTCAAACCCGAACACTTAAGCGGCGCGCAGTAATTTGTTTTTATAGTATAAACTATACATATATATTTCGCTATTAAATAACATTTCTAACCATATGAAGTTAATAACAAGAGTCCCCCTTTACATCAGAGTCCACAGAGTTCCCCTATTACATCTGAATCCACAGAGTTCCCCTATTACATCTGAACTCACAGAGTTTCCTTACACT
Organism: Glandirana rugosa; assembly: GCA_018402905.1. Classification (NCBI taxonomy): domain Eukaryota; kingdom Metazoa; phylum Chordata; class Amphibia; order Anura; family Ranidae; genus Glandirana; species Glandirana rugosa. The sequence goes on from BLSH010118431.1 coordinate 576,673, forward strand.
GTAAGAGGGGACTCTGCAGACTCTGATGTAAGGGAGAACTCGGGGGATTCTAACATAAGGGATGCTCTGTGAACCCTGATTTAAGGGGGGACACTGAGAACTCTGATGTATGGAGAGGACTCTGATGTAAGGGGGAACAATGTGGCCTCTGGTGTAAAGGGGAACTCTGATGTAAGGGGTACTCTGAGAATCCTGATTTACAGTACCTTAATGTACTCACTCAGAGGCAGGAGAGAGAAGGGGGGAGACTTCAGTCACAGACAGGGATGGATGGTGAGCTCACTCACCCCTTGGCAGTCAGCACCTCTCATCCAGGTATCTCTGAGGCTGCTGGACTTCAAATTTCCCACCCCCAGTTTCCTTTTCTGAGGCACAGCACCTTAGTGCCGGCTTTGGGCAGTGTGAAAGAGTGTGACAGACACTCTCGGCTTAGACAACTGCAGCCAGCAACTCTGCTGGGAAGCCATAGTCCGGTCTGAATAATGTGTCCGGGTTTCAGGCAGTCTGAAACCCGGACGCATGAATCCAAACCCGAACTGTCCGGGTGAATCCCGGACAGGTGGCAACCCTAGAGCCAATGCACAATCGTTCCGCAGAGAGTCGGAACGGGGATCTGCCTATGTAAACAAGGCAGATCCCCATTCTGACAGGGGAGGACACTGAGATCTTCCATTCTTAGTTAGTAATCAGCAACATGGTTCTCTGTGTTGTCCCCATACAGTTAGAACACATTGCCGGGGAACATTTGACCCTTTAATTGCCCCCTACAGGTTAACCCCTTCCCTGCCAGTGACATTTATACAGTAATCAGTGGCTATTTGTAGATCTGATCGCTGTATAAATGTCAATGGTCCCAAAAAAGTGTCAAAAGTGTCCGATCTGTCCGCCGCAATGTCGCAGTCCCGTTAAAAATCACAGATCGCTGCGCAAACACCGTGTGACATAAAATATTGCAACAACCGCCATCTTATTCTCTAGGGTCTCTGTTTAAAAAAATGTATATATAATGTTTGGGGGTTCTAAGTCATTTTCTAGCAGAAAATACTGGATTTTTACTTGTAAGCAACAAATGTCAGAAAAAGATTCAGTCTTTAAATGGTTAAACTGAACTCTTTTATACACGGGAGTTCAACCCTTTGATCTTTTGAAACATTGTATCTCTTTGCTTCTCAACAGTGAGACTTGGCTCTCTGCCCAGACAGGAGAGACTCAAGTCACTCCGACTTAAAAAATATTCCTGGGGAGACTTCAGGCGACTTGCATTGACTTGTATTACAGTCAAGTCGCGCTGAGTCGGACTCCATTAACTGCACTGAAAATCGCGGTAATGCCTGATGGAGATTGTGGGGGGGGGGGGGGGGGGTGATCGAGATCACAATTTTAATACGATTAATTGTGCAGCTCCCAATTTTGTTTGGGTACAACGTCGCACGACCGCGCAATTGTCAGTTAAAGCGAAGCAGTGCCGAATCCCTAAAATGCTCTGGTCATTAAGGGGGGAAAATCCTTGCAGGGCTGAAGTGGTCATACAAAGTAATATTATATTATTAGTAGGGCATAGGGTTGCCACCTGTCCAGGATTCACCCGGAAGGTTCGGGATTTGAATCATGGCCACCTGAAACCCGGACACAATATTCAGACAGGAATGTGGCTCAGAACAGGTCCTGATATGCACGCCACATTACTATTCTCTATGGAGCACCCAAAGGTGTCCCAGGTCTTTTACAATCATATAGTGCAGGGTTTCTCAACCAGGGTTCCTCCAGAGGTTGCTGGGGGTTCCTTGAGCAATGGTCAATTTCTACCTCTCAGATATATTCCCAATGACACCATTGATCTTTTTAGTTATCTGTAAGGGGGGAATTCTTCCCAATGACCACAAGTGTAAGGAGCATTCTTCCCAATGACCACAAGTGTGAGGAGCATTCTTCCCATTGACCACAAGTGTAAGGAGCATTCTTCCCAATGACCACAAGTGTGAGGAGCATTCTTCCCAAAGACCACAAGTGTGAGGAGCGTTCTTCCCAATGACCACAAGTGTAAGGAGCATTCTTCCCAATGACCACAAGTGTAAGGAGCATTCTTCCCAATGACCACAAATGTAAGGAGCATTCTTCCCATTGACCACAAAACACCAGTAACCCTTCTTACGAGGA
>BLSH010118431.1:594312-605674 GCA_018402905.1 Glandirana rugosa
GATTGGACCCTGGGCAAATATTTTCTTGGCCCCCCCCCCCCCCTCCCCATGCAATTTCACTCTCCATCTGCTCTGAGGCATACAATAAATAGCAACTAGACTCAAAATCAGTTTACTGAATCAGATCAGCAGTGATTTTGATTGGTTGCCAGAGGTTACAGCATATCATTGCGCTTACTGTCTGGTTGCTAGAGGTTACAGCACACATTACTGCTCACTGATTAGTTGCTAGAGGTTACAGCACATGCTTTCTGCTTGTTTGGTTGCTAGAGATTACTGTACATCAATACTGCTCACTCATTGGTTGCTAAAGGTCACATCATTACTGCCCACAGATTGGTTGCTAGAGGTTACAGCACATCGTGTCCTCACTGCCTGCACACCATGGACTGGGGAGCACAAAGTTGCTTTCCTGACACCACAGAAATGTGCTGCCCTTTAGCAGATACACAGCAGTGGCATCAATTATTAATGGCACCCTCACCCATCTGCTGACGCGCTGTGGACTTTCAAGCATGCCTTTGTCTCCCCAGTGGGCAGCATTCAGTATAGGTGATGGTGAATATGACCTCAGGGGGGCATGATATACATATGAATGCCACCTTTGTTTACATATCAGTGCAGCTGGCCACCCCTATTTACATATCAATGCTGGTTATTTCCATGTAAACATAGGGTCTGCAGGTGAGTCATCTGTACACAACAATAGGGCAGAGTTGGGCAGCTTTAGTAGCAGCACTTAGATATCGGGACACAGCACAGTTTTAAACTTCAAGGGACAGGGGAATTTAAACCAGGATAGTTGGCAAGTATGAGGCAGCTGCTTTGGGCCTCACAACAATGACAGGGCCCAGGGCAGCTGCCCCCTTTGCCCTGCCTTAAAGACTGCCCTGCGAAGAATAATATTGTCTTAGGCTACTTTCACACCGGAGCGGTGCGCTTGCAAGCAGCATCTTTGGGGCAGTGAGGGGAGCGGTAATATACGGCTCCTCTACCGCCCCTGCCATTGAAATGAATGGCAAGCACTTCCGAAGCGGCTGCACACCGCCTCGGTAGCGCTGAGCGCTGGCACTTTTAACCCCTTTGTAAGCCCTCGTGGGGGGTTAAATGCGCAGTGCTCCCGCCCGCATAGCGGAGCCCTAAAACTAGCGGGGTTTTACCGCGACTACCGCTCAGTGTGAACGTCACCTTAATGTATCGACTTTGTTTCATTGTATCAATAAAGCTCACAAATACTGAAGATTGTAACAACAAATAGAATCTATTCCCCGCGGAGCGTGCGTCTATATCCCCGCTCCCTTGTCTGACCTCCTCACATAATTATCGCTTCAACCCTCAGATACTCCAATCTATGGTAATGACGTCTTTTCACCCCACCGACCCCGGCGAGCCGTGCGTTGTGTTCATAGTCATAGTTATTCACTGATAATTCACACAACGCACGGCTCGCCGGGGTCGGTGGGGTGGAAAGACGTCATTACCATAAATTGGGATTATCTGGCGATTGAACCGATTTGATTATCTGAAGACCTGGAGATGTCAGGCATGGGGAGGTGTATATACAATATATACAAACGCATGCTCTGCGGGGAGTCACTTGTATATTGTGTAACCTCGTTACAATGTATTCTATCAGTGAGTTTTCTTTTGTAATATAAATAAAATATATAATAATAAAATAGATACATTTATACAATATTATTACTGCAGGTTACATTTGGGATTCCTGCCCATGAATATCTCCATTGAAGGGGTTTATTCTCTAAAGTGATTTTTTTTTTTTTGCAACGAGCAGCCCCCTGGTCCACCTCCTCTGAGCTCCACCCCCAGATCTCCAGGCTCCTCCCCTTCTTTGCGTGCCGCTTGCTATGGGGGGCACACCTGCCGGCTTATTCCCGAGCCGCTTTGCCTGTGACCATTGACCAGGGCCGTCTTTAATGCAAGGAAAAAGGGGCAGCTGCCGTTGTTGTGGGGCCCAAAGCAGCTGCCCCTTTAACCACTTGCCGACCGCAAGGTGGCTCGTTATCACGAAACGCCGTCACAGGACAGCGACCACGATAACTAGTATTGTGAGCTACGTTCGGGGGGGGGCAGGGAGCGGGTAGGGCGGACTCGATTGCCGCCGGCTACCCATGATGCCCCCCCGTAGTGAAAGAACTGAGGTCCATGTATGTAAACCCGAATCTCCGCTCTGTTAGAGGGGGAAGGGCTGTGATCGCAGGCTTCCTGTATATGGAAGCCGTGATCACTCCCCCCCCCTGCCAGCCCAGCCCCCATACAGTTAGAACACTGAGGGAACACAGTTAACCCTTAGAGCGCCCCCTCCAGGTTAACCCCTTCACTGCCAATGGCATTTACACAGTAATCAGTGCATTTTTATAGCACTGATCGCTGTATAACTGCTAATGGTCCCAAAAAAGTGTCAAAATGCTCCGACATGTCCGCCCCAATATCGCAGTACCGCTAAAAATCGCAGATCGCCACCATTACTAGTAAAAAATAAAAACCCCAGAAATGAATTCTCATCATCCGTAAACGCGGCAACCTTTGTGCAAACCAATCAATAAACGCCAATTGTGTTTTTTTTACCAAAAATATGAGGAAGAATATAAATCGCCCAAAACTGATAGAAACATTTTTTTTTGTTTTTTTGGATTTGTATTTTAGCAAAAAGTAAGAAATTTGTTTTATTTTTGCAAAATTGTCGCTCTTCTTTTGTTTATAGCGGCGATCAGAAATGACGCAGGGGGGATCAAATACCACCAAAAGAAAGCTCTGTTTGTGGGGAAAAAGGACGCAAATTTCGTTTGGGTACAACGTCGCACGACCGCGCAATTGTCAGTTAAAGTGACGCAGTGCAAAATCGCAAAAAGTGCTCTGGTCCTAAAGGGGGAGATCCTTCCGGGACTGAAGTGGTTAACCCACGCTGCCCGCAAATATTTGATAAGTGGGCTCAGGGGGGGGGGGGGGGGTCTGCCAAAAAAATGTTTGCCCAGGGTCTAATCAATATTAACCAGCAAAAGAATTTCCCAGCTTAGGACCAGAGCACTTTTTGCAATTCGGCGCTGCGTCGCTTTAACTGACAATTGCGCGGTCGTGCGACGTTGTACCCAAATGCAATTTGCGTCCTTTTTTTTTCCACAAATAGAGCTTTCTTTTGGTGGCATTTGATCACCGCTGCGTCATTTCTGATCGCAGCTATAAACAAACAAAAAAAGTGAAAATTTTGCAAAAAATAAATTTTCTTACTTTTTGCTAAAATACAAATAAAAAAAAATAAAAAAAAGTTTTCATCGGTTTTGGCCGATTTATATTCTTCCTCATATTTTTGGTAAAAAAAATTGCAATCGGTGTTTATTGATTGGTTTGCGCAAAAGTTGCAGCGTTTACGGATGATGAGAATTCATTTCTGTGTTTTTTTAATTTTTATTTTTTTACTAGTAATGGCGGCGATCTGCGATTTTTAGTGGTACTGCGATATTGCGGCGGACATGTCGGACCATTTTGCCACTTTTTTGGGACCATTGGCATTTATACAGCGATCAGTGCTATAAAAATGCACTGATTACTGTGTAAATGCCATTGTCAGTGAATGGGTTAACCTGGAGGGGGCGCTCTAAGGGTTAACTGTGTTCCCTCAGTGTGTTCTAACTGTATGGGGGCTGGGCTGGCAGGGGGAGGGGAGTGATCACAGCTTCCATGTACAGGGAGCCTTGAGATCACAGCCCTTCCCCCTCAGTCAGAATGGAGATCTGTGTCCTCCGTTCTTTCACTGCTGGGGGGGGCTGCGGGTAGCTGGTGGAGATCGAGTCCCCCCTACCCGCTCTGTGGCCCCCCCGGAACACAGTGAGCGCGCGGGCGCGCCCACAATACTCGTTCTCACGGCTGCCGTCAGGTGACGGCGGTTTGCGATAACGAACCAAGGTCTGCAAGTGGTTAAGGATTGCCTTGCCATTGACTCAGACAGCGCAGCTTGGCCCCGCCCATAAGTGCACCCAGCCTATCCCATTAGGGCGCGCACCCCAAAGCTTAAACACAAATGCCTTTCTCTGCAGCCTCAGCTGCACGGGGCATTGAATGAATGGGAAGTGCTCTGTGCTGAGCAGCTTCCTGTCTATTCACAAACTGAAGCATAGGAAACATAGTTTCCTATGCTTCAGTTATGAATGAACACAGTGAGTGAGCGTGTTCACTGTGTTCATTTAGAAAAGGAAGGTACTGGTAAATTACATATTTACTAGCCCCTTCCCCCTCTCTCCGTCCTTAACCACTTCCCGCCTATAGCAAAATGACTGCCGGGCAGTGGTTCTGTTATCCTGATTGGACTTCATATGATGTCCGGCAGGATAACCCGCGATTTGCGCGCCTGTGAGTAGAGGAGAGCCGATTGGCAGCTCTCCTGATGGGGGGGTCTGCACTGATTGTTTATCAGTGCAGCTCCGCCGAGGATTGCCACCCAGGACCACCAGGGATGCCATCCAGAACCACCAGGGATGCCTACACAGGACCACCAGGGAGCCCACCCAGGACCACCAGGGAGCCCACCCAGGACCACCAGGTAAGGCACTAAATGCCCAATAGTTATGGCACTCAGTGCCCATCTCTGATGCCTGCCAGTGCCTCCTTTTCCGTGCTGCCTAACAGTGCCATCTATCAGTGCTGCCTATCAGTGCCCACCAGTGCAACCTATCAGTGCCCACCAGTGTCACCTATCAGTGCCCATCAGTGCCACCTATCAGAGACCAGTGCCACCTATCAGTGCCCATTAGTGCTGCCTGTGAGTGCCCATCAGTGCCATCTATCAGTGCCCATCAGTGCCACCTATCATTGACCAGTGCCACCTATCAGTGCCCATTAGTGCTGCCTGTGAGTGCCCATAAGTGCCACTTATCAGTGCCCATCAGAGCTGCATATCAGTGTCACCTATCAGTGCCCATCAGTTTTGCTTATCGGTGCTGCCTATCAGTTCCCATCAGTGCTGCATATAAGTGCCTCATCATCAGTGCCCATCAGTGCCACCTCATCAGTGCCGCCTCATCAGTGCCAATCAGTACTGCCTCATCAGTGCCCATCAGTTTTGCTTATCGGTGCTGCCTATCAGTTCCCATCAGTGCTGCATATAAGTGCCTCATCATCAGTGCCCATCAGTGCCACCTCATCAGTGCCGTCTCATCAGTGCCAATCAGTACTGCCTCATATGTGCCTGTCAGTGCAGCCTCATCAGTACCCATCAGTGAAGGAGAAAATGTATTTACAAAGTTTTGTGATTTTTCTGTCTTTTTTAATTTGTAGCAGAAAAAATAAAAACCCCGCAGGTCATCAAATACCAGCAAAAGAAATCTCTATTTGTGGGGGGGGGATGATAAAAATGTCATATGGGTGCAGCGTCGCACGACCGCGCAATCATCATTCAAGATGTCACAGCGCTGAAAGCTGAAAATTGGTCTGGGCGGGAAGGGGGGAAAGTGCCCGGTATTGAAGGGGTTAAACATCCCCCACAGCAGCTGGGGGGGTGGGGAGAGGAGAGGAGGGAAGCCAGCAACACTGCGGGGCGGGGGGCCAACACGAGGGAAAGCCGAGCAGTAGGGGGAATCTGCACTGCATGTAGTGATAGGGTGTGCCCAGGCACAACTGGCACACCCCCTGTGCACGCTTATGGCCCTGCCCTGATCCCTCTTCACACCATTTGGTTGACAACAGCAGGTGCCAATGGCTCCTGCTGCTGCCCAAGTCCACAGCGCTGGATCCCTCACAGGAAAGTGTTTAGGAGGGGTAAGGAAATAGTTAGGTGTTTTTTTTACCTAAAATTGATTCCAAAGAAAATAATAAAAAAAAAAGTTATACCTACCTGCTCTGTGTAATGGTTTTGCACAGAGCAGCCCTGTTCCTCTTCTTTTTGGGTCCTGGCTCCTCCCCCCTGCTGAGTGCCCCCCAATAGCAAGCCTCGTGCTATGAGGGCACTTTTGCAGGCTCGCTCCCAAGCCACAATCTGTGTGTCCATTGACCGGGGCTCAGCCCCGCCCCCCCAACTCTCTCTTCTTTGGCTCCTTGGCTGTGATTTACAGAAGCAACTGCTCCTGCTGCTGTTTCAGCCAATGAGTAGAGAGAGACCCAGGAGAGCCGCTGCCCTCATGCACATTCCTGGATCAGGGTGGGGCTCAGGTAAGTATAAGGGGGGGGGGCTGCACCTGGAAGGTTTTTTACCTTAATCCATAGAATTCAGGTAAAAAAAAAAAAAAACACTCAGTTTTTAAAACCACTTTAAAAAAATTTACATTTTACCGTGCGTTTGATGGCGTTCCATCGAGCAGAGGTGTGGCCCAGCCCCTCGCTGTAATAAAAAGCCAACATTTATTTCTTTGTTATAAACGGATGATAAACCTCGGAGGGGGATAATTAGGACAAGCAATGCCTATGCTCTGTCATTAGTTTATTAAGAGAAGAGGTTATTTTACTATCTGTGACGGCTTCATTATCTCGCCGTTCAGCTGAGTGAACACCGCGCGCTTTTAATGGCAAGAAAAACATTTCCTCGCCGCCTCTGCCCTGAGCGCGCCTGACAACCAACAAGATTCTCATTGTAAATGTGGCAGCGTCTCTTCTACAACCCAGCGAGGAAAAGGGAAAGTTCAAGTGAATCGCTCTTCTCACAGATATTTTTCCATTAATTCGGCGGAATATTCGGCCTTTCTGTGTCCCCGCAAAGCCCAACTCCGGTTTCAGTTGAAAATGAAAATTAATATTTCTCTCTAATGCACAATTTAGACTCCAACTTCCAGCACTTCAGGAACTCCGAGCAGCCAATCAATCTGCAGTCAAGGCCTGGAAAACATTGAAATGGTTCTTCATTAGGGCCAAAAACACCACAAACACCGATCCAGCACTGTCCCGATCCAACACTGTCCCGATCCAGCACTGTCCCGATCCAGCACTGTCCCGATCCAACACTGTCCCGATCCAACACTGTCCCGATCCAACACTGTCCCGATCCAACACTGTCCCGATCCAGCACTGTCCCGATCCAACACTGTCCCGATCCAACACTGTCCCGATCCAGCACTGTCCCGATCCAACACTGTCCCGATCCAGCACTGTCCCGATCCAACACTGTCCCGATCCAACACTGTCCTGATCCAGCACTGTCCCGATCCAACACTGTCCCGATCCAGCACTGTCCCGATCCAACACTGTCCCGATCCAGCACTGTCCCGATCCAGCACTGTCCCGATCCAACACTGTCCCGATCCAGCACCGTCCAGATCCAGCACCGTCCCGATCCAGCACTGTCCCGATCCAGCACTGTCCCGATCTATCACTGTCCCGATCTATCACTGTCCCGATCCAACACTGTCCCGATCCAGCACCGTCCCGATCCAACACTGTCCCGATCCAGCACTGTCCCGATCCAGCACTGTCCCGATCTATCACTTTCCCGATCTATCACTGTCCCGATCTAGCACTGTCCCGATCCAGCACTGTCCCGATCCAACACTGTCCCGATCCAGCACCGTCCCGATCCAGCACCGTCCCGATCCAGCACTGTCCCGATCCAGCACTGTCCCGATCCAGCACCGTCCTGATCCAGCACTGTCCCGATCCAGCACTGTCCCGATCTATCACTGTCCCGATCCAGCACTGTCCCGATCCAGCACTGTCCCGATCTAGCACTGTCCCGATCGAGCACTGTCCTGATCTAGCACTGTCCCGATCCAGCAATGTCCCGATCCAGCACTTTCCCTATCCAGCACTGTCCCGATCCAGCACTGTCCCGATCCAGCACTGTCCCGATCCAGCACTGTCCTGATTGCAGCACCACTCCCTTCACTTCCTGATTTCACATACGCTCCTTGGTCACCACAGCATCTTGGGGACTGGTGAGAGGGAAACTGCCCATTGCTGATACTGCTAGCAGGTACTGAGCCACTGAGAGCAGGACACCAAGTGTACCCAATCCATACTGCACTATATACCACACTTATTGCAAGCTAGACTGCACCTATACCGACTTCATACCGAATTATACAGAACCTTTACTGCATCTGAACCACATCTACTTTGTACCTGTGCCAAGACTATACCATACTTATATTGTACCTATATTGCATGCAGATTAACTGGGACTGTCATTAGGTGCAAAGACGCTCTTAAAGGGCCCCTATGATAGCCGGCAAGAGAACATCTCAAAGAACTGCCTATCCCATAATAATTATTCTGCAGGCTCCCTTTGTTCCTTTGCCCCTTCTGCTATCATCCTCCTTTTATTTTGGACAGCAGACACCCAATTGACCTAGGACTAACATTGCCACCATAAATGCACTCTGGTAGTATAGTTCCAGCACTCGATAGATTAGACCAGACTTTCTCAACCTTTTTACCCCAGAGGAACCCCTGAAATACTTCGCAGGTCTCGGGAAACCCTTACTAAAACCATCTCATCGAGGGTCAATAGGAAAAATGCTCCTTACGTTGATGGTCAGTAGGAGGTTTGAACCCCTTCATTGGTGGTCAGAATACCATCCTTACAGGCAGCTAAAAAGATCATTTGTGTCCGGCTGCTGGCTCTACCAAACGGTATTGGCCCTGGAACTATGCAGGCACCATTAAATAGGACATCAAACGCCAAGGCTCAAGGAACCCCTAGCAACAGCTGGAGGAACCCTGGTTGAAAATCACTGGCTTAGACTTTATTGCTGCACTTGAGGTGGCCTTGCTACTTTTTATGCTGATCTGGACTTTGTATGCTCTATCGTGTTCTTACCATTGTTAATCCATTTTATTCTCGCCTATTTACCAACCATATTGGGTGACAATATAGTAAGTTTGCCTTTACTTTCTGGTTTGGTGCCCGTTTTATTTGATAAAGCAATACTATTGGGTACCAAGTATTCCTCTCAGTGATATCCCTCAATATTTGAATGTTCCACCTGGGGCATCAGAGGGCCTGAGGTTTTTGAGAAGGTTGAGGCCAAGAAGAGAGGACCCACCTTATCCAGCGGCTCCTACCCCCTGTACAGGTGCCATGACTGTAAAACTGTAGGCAACCAGGAGGAACAATGATTAACCATTTGCCGACCGCCAACCGCAGTTTGACGGTGACAAAGTGGTGCGATATCGCAAATCGCCGTCATCTGACGGCGGCTGCGAGATCGCGCACTGTGAGCTTGCGTGCGCCGCCGGAGGTGCGGGGAGGGTCAGGTAGTGGGTGCGGCGGCCTCGATTGCCGCCGGCTACCCACGATGCCCCCCCCCCGGAGTGAAAGAACGAAGGTCCGTGTAAGTAAACACGGACCTCCGTTCTGTGAGAGGGGGAAGTGCTGTGATCACAGCCTTCCTCTACACGGAAGCTGTGATCACTTCCCTTCCCCGGCTAGGGCAGCCCCCATACAGTAGGAACACAGTTAACCCTTAGAGCGCCCCCTGCAGGTTAACCCCTTCACTGCCAATGGCATTTACACAGTAATTAGTGCATTTTCATAGCACTGACCGCTGTATAAATGCCAATGGTCCCAAAATAGTGTCAAAATGGTCCGACATGTCCGCTGAAATATCGCAGTACCGCTAAAAATCGCAGATCGCCGCCATTACTAGTAAAAAATTAAAAAAAAATATAAACCCCAGAAATGAATTCTCATCATCCGTAAACGCGGCCACTTTTGCGCAAACCAATCAATAAACGCCGATTGCGATTTTTTTTATCGCAAATATGAGGAAGAATATAAATCGGCCAAAACCGGTGAAAAAAAATGGTTTTTTATATTTTTTTTTTGGATTTGTATTTTAGCAAAAAGTAAGAAATTTGTGGTTTTTTTTTGCAAAATTGTCGCTCTTCTTTTGTTTATAGCGGCGATCAGAAATGACGCAGCGATGATCAAATAACACCAAAAGAAAGCTCTATTTGTGGGAAAAAAAAGGACGCAAATTTTGTTTGGGTACAACGCCGCACGACCGCGCAATTGTCAGTTAAAGTGACGCAGCGCCGAATCGCAAAAAGGGCTCCGGTCCTAAAGCTGGAAATCCTTCCGGGGCTGAAGTGGTTAATGAAAAATTGTTTCCTGCAAGGGGGGGGCTGACCATTGGCTGATGACCTCAATCTCCCAAAATGCATCTGGGAGGTAATGAGCCACCAGATAATGCTTGGGATCCCATTTTCTCCATTGAACTTCATAGCCTCAAATATTACTGCACAATCGGTTGCTTTTATGGGGTGGGCACATCCATGGGGTCGGGCATGTACCTGTATGTGTTTAAATGTTAGGTCCTCTTTAAGAAAGGACCGGAGAGGCTAATTATCCCATTTGATGGCATTGCAAATGGAAGCAACAGGAAGATTGAGGAATGAAGGATGGAAAGTGGATAGGGGAGCGCGGGGCCGCGATACGACGACTTGGTTACAAACAGCTCTGCAATCTGAGCTCTCGCTGTAAAGTGGAGCGGCTCCAGGAAGGCCGGCACATAAAAACACACTTAGTACCAGTTTGTAAAAGTCAACTTTGCTTGTCCCAGCATGTCATGATGGATGTATTACCCCCCCCTCCCGTCCTGTACGGCCTAAATGGCTTCACCCTGGGGGTATGAATTTGATACACATTGCAGCAAAGCCATTAATGTCTTTTTCCTTCTAATTGAATCAATAAGCAAGCTTCTTCCAGAAGTCATCATTAGTGAGGCTTTCCCTCTGCTTCCTCCGGACCCGAGCTGCATAAACTTCCAGAGTTAATTCCTGAGCATCGATGGGCCGTTGTCTTGGGACTCCAAGTGTCAGCACGGCTGGGCTGGGCACACAACGCAATTTTTTCCCATCAAATATTAGCCCGAGGGCCTTTGGGCCGTTACAAAACATTTGAGTTCAAAGTGAAACACAAAGATTCTAGCACACCATTGGATATCAATGGCTACAATGACCACACATTCGCAATGCGTGGTGATGTCACCAACGTTGGCTCTGGCGGAGCTGACATTCATGACGTCATCACGCCATGAGAACCCAGAGGCGGCCCGTGCTGCCCCGGGACTGGCTTATCTATACAACGCTGATGTGATTTTACTTTTTGTGAGTAGCTGGAATGGTTTTACACTATGTGGTGTATTTGGACTTTTATCTTCCCATGTATGTTGTAGTGTCCTGTGCCCAGCTTCACTTCACCCCTCCCTCTGTAGTGTCCTCTGCCCTACTTTACAACCCCCGTGTACTCTGCCCCCCCATAGGAATATCCTACACTTCCCCCGTGTCCCGTGACGAAGTCACAGAACCCTCCCGTGTCCTATGACAATACCCCCTATTTCCTGTGGAGAAACCCCCCGTGTCCTATAAGGATACCCCCCCGTCTCATGTGCCCCCAACATTTCATCCCGTCTCCTGTGAT
>BLSH010118431.1:707004-722541 GCA_018402905.1 Glandirana rugosa
TGGTTCCCCCCCCCCCCCCCGTACCCATTTATTTATTTATTTCCTTTTCTTCACCCAGAACTATCCCCCCTCTTCCCCTTTTTTAGCCTTTGCCCCCCTTTACCTGCATTCCTCTCCTTACCAAAATCAATGACATTTTCAAAAACTGGATCCAGCCTAGCCTTTTCATAGCAGACTCCTATTACTTATATGAGTTTCTGCCTATTGCAACCTTGGTTGTCCAAACTAAGTTATGCGGCCATTATGGAGTAATCACCGGCCATTCCACTAAAATTAATCCAGGACACCAGTATGATCTAATGTTAGCCTATACCAGGGGTAGGGAACCTGCGGCTCTCCAGCTGTTGTAGACCTACATTTCCCATGAGGCATTGCAAGGCTGATGGATACAAATACTCCCAGAAGCATGATGGGAAATGTAGCTCTACAACAGCTGGATACAAATACTCCCAGAAGCATGATGGGAAATGTAGTTCTACAATAGCTGGATACAAATACTCCCAGAAGCATGATGGGAAATGTAGTTCTACAACAGCTGGAGAGTCGCAGGTTCCCTACCCCTGGCCTATACCAGTCACCTTACTATGTCTATGCCATGTGTATGTAGCACCCTCTAGTGTGCTACTAGTGTCAGGGTAGGTAAAACATAGTGTGGCTCAGGGCTAAGTCTGAGTCATTAAATCTGGGTCTGAGTTTACTGGATTTCAGGGCTGGGTGACTCATGCAGGCAGCTCTCTGATGCCTCTCCCTGCTTCCCGGAGTGTTGGAGAACATTCTGGAAACTAGAGGGTGGCGGCTAGGAGGGCTGTCCTACTTAGGGGAGCTTGGCCAATTCCCAGACAGTGGACCTGGCAGGGTGGTCAGTCTAGCCCTTAAGTATGAATGAGTCATGCTTGTCAGCGAGTCGGGTGAAACAGCCTTTTTCAACCAGGGAGCCCAGGCACCCTGGGGAGTTTTGAGGTTTCTTCATGGGTGCCTTGGCAAAATGCCTAAAAATTGCCCAAACATTGTATGTAAGTCAGCGTGTGGATGCAGCCTGCCTTTCAGTTGCACAAAGCAGCAGGATTTCATTGTGCATCATTACAACCTTCTAGCTGCCGGCATCCTAACAACCAATGGCATCACCAGTTGATAAGGAGGATGTCAGTTGCCTGCACAGCATCCTTGTTTTATCCTCCTTTACCCCTCTCCATCAGCATTGTGGCACATTAGCTGAGTGATGGAGAGTGAGGGAGAAGAGAAAAATTGAAATACTAGTCAGTACCGGTTTTCAAAAGTGTATTTTCTTTGGGAGAATAAATAACCTCTGGAAGGAGATAAACATCCCATGTGACAGTAATAGGAGGTGACAGGTCCTCTTTATGGAGAGATCTGGGGTCTATAATGAATGTAAACATCCCATGTGACAGTAATAGGAGGTGACAGGTCCTCTTTATGGAGGGATCTGGGGTCTATAATGAATGTAAACATCCCATGTGACAGTAATAGGCAGTGACAGGTCCTCTTTATGGAGAGATCTGGGGTCTCTAATGAATGTAAACATCCCATGTGACAGTAATAGGAGGTGACAGCTCCTCTTTATGGAGAGATCTGGGGTCTATAATGAATGTAAACATCCCATGTGACAGTAATAGGCGGTGACAGGTCCTCTTTATGGAGAGATCTGGGGTCTATAATGAATGTAAACATCCCATGTGACAGTAATAGACAGTGACAGGTCCTCTTTATGGAGAGATCTGGGGTCTATAATGAATGTAAACATCCCATGTGACAGTAATAGGAGGGGACAGGTCCTCTTTATGGAGAGATCTGGGGTCTATAAGACCCCAAACCCCTCCTCTGCACTAGTATTCAAAACATCAAAAAATGGGCACATTTCTTGTTAAGGGGAACCCTGATGGGCACAACAAAATGTGCCCATCGGTGTGCCCCTTAACACAATATGCCCATCGGTGTGCACCTTAACAGATTATGCCCCACATACCTTGAGGGCAGGAGAGAGCCCATTCGGCAAGCTGCAGGGGGCCAGAAGCTGGGAGATAAACCTCGCATGAGAGCCAAGAGCATGGAGCTGGGAGCCGCTAACAGTCAGGGGGTGGGGCACACGCGTGACATCACGCCCGGCCGGGAGCCGAGATTGGCTGAGAGCCATAGTGAGGATCAGGAGGCGGGGCACACACACGCGACATCACCGGTTGCTGGTAAACCTGCGGTCCCAGCAAACCAATGACTGATATTACACTGGCAGTTTGGGCAGAAGCATTTAATGACAGGTGGTGTAGGCTGCGCGGACTGTGCGCTCTTAGCGGTGCCACTGCACTGCCCACAGGTGTCACCCCCCTGGCTGGAGTCACCCGGGAGCAGCCCACATCCCCCTCGCACCCCCCCTAGCTACGCCACTGTCTGAAATCCTCCAGTGGCTCTCAACCTCAGTCCTCAAGTACCCCCAACGGGCCATGCTTTGGGAAGTCCCCTTAGATAAGATCGCTGTTATCAATACATTGCCATTGATATTGATTTAAAGCAACTGGGCAAAGTAGAGGAAAAAACCTGAAAACATGGCCCGTTGGGGGGTAGTTGAGGACTGAGGTTGAGAACCACCGCTCCAGAAGACAGGGGGAAGCAATCAAACCTGCAGGGCCCAGAACAGCCCAAAGCAATCGCAAACTGCCCACAGGGGAGCCAACAAGAACTACATTTGCCTCCCCTATCCAGTATCCTACCTAGAGGGGGCGCTACAAACAACAAAAAAATGAGTGCATTAAAGTGAATGCGTTGCAAGGCACAGAACTGTGAAGGGACCCTGAATAAATGATTGCCTGTCAGGTTGCGTTTTCCCCTATAGAACCCATAACTCTTCCAGGTCCAGTCAGTTCCTCTGCCTCTTCTCTGCAGGAACCTCTGTGATGCATTCACCTTTCTTTTCCTCTCTTTGGCTCTATTAGAGGGAAATGAAGGAAGCGGCCATCCATTGTAAGAAGATGGCGGCGTTTTGTTCCCCCGGCATGCATATTGTATGAGTTGTGTATAAATCGCTCCCATCCCCCGGCACAATGGCACTCGGCGATGGGGAAGAGGCACCGGAGAGTTTATCAAAGTGCTCCGTATTGATTTTTGCTCGCACACTGGGATGGAGGTGGGGAGTGCGCTGCGATGAATCACCAGGATTTGTTAAAGTGGCGGTCATAAAAAAAAGGGGTAATTCCTACCTATTGCTGTATATCAGTTATTGTACGAGCGGCCGCAGCATTCCCCGGGCATCATTCTCAGCTCCACGCCACTGAGGGGCTCATTACAATTACAGAGGTCTTCATCGTCCCGTGTGCTCATCCAAAGTAGGTGGTAGCCGGACCGCCTACCAAAAGGAGATTTCCTTTTGCATGGATCGGGGCCTCCAAACTTTCTAAACAAAGGGACAATTTACTGTCCTTCAGACTTTAGGGAGGCCGAACCGCGGTTGGTGGGAGTAAGCAATGGCCCATATTTAGTGTCACTGGGAAGAAAAGGTTCCACATAATTGGTGTCATTAGGAGCAATAGTGCCCCATCATTGGTGTCATTAGGAGGAATGGTGCCCCATCATTGGTGTCATTAGGAGGAATGGTGCCCCATCATTGGTGTCATTAGGAGGAATGGTGCCCCATCATTGGTGTCATTGGGAGGAAGGGTGCCCCGTCATTGGTGTCATTAGGAGGAATGGTGCCCCATCATTTGTGTCATTAGGAGGAATGGTGCCCCATCATTGGTGTCATTAGGAGGAATGGTGCCCAATCATTGGTGTCATTGGAAGGAAGGGTGCCCCGTCATTGGTGTCATTGGGAAGAATGGTGCCCCATCATTGGTGTCATTAGGAGGAATGGTGCCCCATCATTGGTGTCATTAGAAGGAATGGTGCCCCATCATTGGTGTCATTGGGAGGAAGGGTGCCCCATCATTGGTGTCATTGGGAAGAAGGGCGTTCCATTGTTGGTGTCATTGGGAGGAATGGTGCCCCATCATTGGTGTCATTGGGAGGAAGGGTGCCCCATCATTGGTGTCATTGGGAAGAAGGGCGTTCCATTGTTGGTATCATTGGGAGGAAAGGTTCCCCATAATTAGTGCCATTAGGAAGAATGGTGCCCCATCATTGGTGTCATTGGGAGGAAGGGTGTTCTATTGTTGGTGTCATTGGGAGGAAGGCTGTTACATTGTTGGTGTCATTGGGAGAAATGGTGCCTTATCATTGCTGTCATTAGGCGGAATGGTGCCCCATCTTTGGTGTCGTTGGAAGGAATGGTGCCCCAATGTTAGTGTCATTAGGAGGAAAAGTGCTTCATCGTTGGTGTCATTGGCAGGAATGGTGGCCCATTGTCAGTGTCATTGGGAGGAGTGATGCACCATCGTTGGTCTCATTAAAAAAGGAATGGTGCCCCATTGTTTGGTGTCACTGGGAGGAATGGTACCCCATTCTTGATGTTTTTGGGAAGAATGGTTTCCCATTGTTAATGACATTGGAAGGAATGGTGCACCATTTTTAGAGTATTTGGAAGGAATGATGCTCCATTGTTGGTGTCATTGAGAGAAATGGTACCCCATTGTTAGTGTCATTGGGAGGTTTAGTGCTCCATTGCTGGTGTCATTGGGAGGAATGGTGCCCCATTTTTGGTGTCATTGGGAGGATTAATGCCCCATCGCTGGTGTCATTGGGAGGAATGGTGCCCCATTGTTAGTGTCATTGGGAGGTTTAGTACCCCATCGCTGGTGTCATTGGGAGGAATGGTGCCCCATTGTTGGTGTCATTGGGAGGATTAATGCCCCATCGCTGGTGTCATTGGGAGGAATGGTGCCCCATCACTGGTGTCATTGGGAGGAATGGTGCCCCATCGAGAAACAACCTCACAATACTATATTTTTGGGAAGAATGGTTTCCCATTGTTAGTGACATTGAAAGGAATGGTGCACCAATTTTAGTGTATTTGGGAGGAATGATGCCCCATGGTTGGTAACATTGAAAGGAATGGTGCCCCATCACTGGTGTCATTGGAAGGAATGGTGCCCCATCACTGGTGTCATTGGAAGGAATGGTGCCCCATCACTGGTGTCATTGGGAGAAATGGTGCCCCATCGAGAAACAAACTGACAATACCATAGGAAAACAGCTGGGCACCCTCCTCCAACTTCCACTGGGCACTCTTCAGCAAGCTCTGCAAAGAAAAATACCAATCCAGTCTTTGGCACAGGCCCCCCAGCTGCAGCTGGGACCTCAATGACCCTCCAGCAATGTTCCAGCAGACTTCCCTAAGAAGCAGAGGCCCCTCAAGCCAGGGGCTCCTCCTGTGAGATGGGACCCAGGTCCCGCTCACTCCTGCTCCAGGCTTCTGACTATTTATGGGCTCTTCAGCCACCTACAGGGCACACCTCCCCAAGGATTGGCTGGATCCCCGTGCATATTCAGACTGCCCTTCTGTCTGTCCTCCCACTATAAGTCCAGAACCTTCTAGAATGCAGGGGATAATCAGACCAGCAGCACGTGAAACTCTGAGCAGGCCAACGTGATTAGCCACTGCTCCGAATGCTACAGAGGAGCCAAGCTAAATTTGCCTGAAACCCAATACTAGTGGTATCCAAACTGCGGCCCAAGAGCTGGATGTGGCTTTGCTTGCCTCTATCTAGCCCTGATACAAGGAACTCTTTCTCCCACTGACCACAAAGATGGGACACTATTCCTCCCACTGACACCAATGATGGGACACTATTCCTCCCACTGATACCAATGATGGGACACTATTCCTCCCACTGACACCAATGATAGGGCACTATTCCTCCCACTGATACCAATGATGGGACACTATTCCTCCCACTGATATCAATGATGGGACACTATTCCTCCCACTGACACCAATGATGGGGCACTATTCCCCCCACAGATATCAATGATGGGGCACTATTCCTCCCACTGACACCAATGATGGGACACTATTCCTCCCACTGATACCAATGATGGGGCACTATTCCCCCCACTGATATCAATGATGGGGCACTATTCCTACCACTGACACCAATGATGGGACACTATTCCTCCCACTGACACCAATGATTGGGCCCATTCCTCCCACTGACACCAATGATGAGACACTATTCCTCCCACCGACACCAATGATGGGACACTATTCCTCCCACTGACACCAATGATAGGGCTCTATTCCTCACACTGACACCAATGATGGGACACTATTCCTCCCACTGACACCAATGATGGGACACTATTCCTCCCACTGACACCAATGATGGGACACTATTCCTCCCACTGACACCAATGACAGGGCTCTATTGCTCCCACTGACACCAATGATGGGACACTATTCCTCCCACTGATACCAATTATGGGACACTATTCCTCCCACTGACATCAATGATGAGACACTATTCCTCCCACTGACACCAATGATGAGACACTATTCCTCCCACTGACACCAATGATGGGACACTATTCCTCCCACTGACACCAATGATAGGGCTCTATTCCTCCCACTGACACCAATGATGAGACACTATTCCTCCCACTGACACCAATGATGGGACACTATTCCTCCCACTGACACCAGTGATGGGGTACTATTCCTCCCACTGACACCAATGATGGGACACTATTCCTCCCACTGACACCAATGATAGGGCTCTATTCCTCCCACTGACACCAATGATGGGGCACTATTCCTCCCACTGACACCAATGATGAGACACTATTCCCCCCACTGACACCAATGATAGGGCACTATTCCTCCCACTGACACCAATGATGGGGCATTCATTTCTTCCACTGACACCAGGGCATTTTATACTCCCACTAACCACAGTCCAGCCCCCTAAAATCTGAAGGACAGTAAAGTGGTCCTTTGTTTGAAAAGATCTCAGCCCTATACCCTAACTAAGAGGGTGCCACGTGATATTAACTCATTCCCAGCTGGCATATGGGCGGATGATGCTGGGGCCGGCCTCTCGTCAATCCAAGTGGATGTCATATGACAACGGCGCGATCTGTCATTGGCTGCAAGAGCCAATGACTGATCTATGTACCAGCCCGCTGCCAGTACCATGTGACTGCTGTAACCAATCACAGCAAGTCACATGGCAATTGTGAACAATGGATGGTTTCCTTTCAATGGAAATGGAGCAGAATACGTCTTGACCTAAATTTATGAAGAACGATTATTTTTGCAAAATTTTATAACAGACAGAAAGAAAAACGTGGGGTTTATTTTCAAAATTGTTGGAATTTTTTCATTTATTTAGCAACAAATAAAATCCTCCAGTGGTGATTAAATACCAGCAAAAGAAATCTCTATTTGTGTGAAAAAATGATTAAAATGCCATACGGGTGCAGTGTCACATGACCGTGTAATTGTCATTCAAAGTGTGACAACGCTGAAAGCTGAAAATTGGCCTGGGCAGGAAGGGGGTAAAAGTGCTCGGTATTGAAGTGCTTAAACATTGGTCCCCCCCCACAAAGTTCCTTATGAGGTCAGTTATAAATATATATTGTATATTGGTTACCCGGTCTCTGACCTCTAATGAACATGGAAGCCCCATGATAATGAAAGGTTCCCATTAGGGGTGGTAAGTGACCTTTTAAGGACCCAATCGCGACCCAAGTGGCTTCAAGTTTTCAGGTCCAAGATTGTTAAGGGGTCTTTTCTAACCCTCTGGAGCAGGTCCAGGATAGTTGAAGGGTTCTTTAATAACCCTTGGGAGACAGTTACACCCCATTTCACTCAGGGGTGGTAAGTGACCTTTTAAGGACCCCATCTCGACTTCACAAGTGGCTTCAAAATATAAGTTTTCAGGTCCAGGATTGTTAAGGGGTCTTTGTAACTCTCTGGAGCAGGTCCAATATAATTTAAGGGTCCTTTAATAATTGGGAGACAGTTACACCCCATTGCACTCAGGGGTGGTAAATGACCCTTTAAGGACCCCATCTCAACTTCACAAGTGGCTTCAAAATATAATTTTTCAGGTCTAGGATTGTTAAGGGGTCTTTGTAACCCTCTGGAGCAGGTCCAAGATAGTTGAAGGATCCTTTAATAACCCTTGGGAGACAGTTACACCCCATTGCACTCAGTGGTGGTAAGTGACCTTTTAAGGACCCCATCTCAACTTCACAAGTGGCTTCAAAATATAAGTTTTCAGGTCCAGGATTGTTAAGGGGTCTTTTGTAACTCTCTGGAGCAGGTCCAATATAATTTAAGGGTCCTTTAATAATTGGGAGACAGTTACACCCCATTGCACTCAGGGGTGGTAAATGACCCTTTAAGGACCCCATCTCAACTTCACAAGTGGCTTCAAAATATAATTTTTCAGGTCTAGGATTGTTAAGGGGTCTTTGTAACCCTCTGGAGCAGGTCCAAGATAGTTGAAGGATCCTTTAATAACCCTTGGGAGACAGTTACACCCCATTGCACTCAGTGGTGGTAAGTGACCTTTTAAGGACCCCATCTCAACTTCACAAGTGGCTTCAAAATATAAGTTTTCAGGTCCAGGATTGTTAAGGGGTCTTTTGTAACTCTCTGGAGCAGGTCCAATATAATTTAAGGGTCCTTTAATAATTGGGAGACAGTTACACCCCATTGCACTCAGGGGTGGTAAATGACCCTTTAAGGACCCCATCTCAACTTCACAATTGGCTTCAAAATATACGTTTTCAGGTCCAGGATTGTTAAGGGGTCTTTTGTAACCCTCTGGAGCAGGTCCTAGATAATTTAAGGGCCCTTTAATAATTGGGAGACAGTTACACCCCTTTGCACTCAGGGGTGGTAAATGACCCTTTAAGGACCCCATCTCAACTTCACAAGTGGCTTCAAAATATAAGTGTTCAGGTCCAGGATTGTTAAGGGGTCTTTTGTAACCCTCTGAGCAGGTCCAAGATAATTTAAGGGCCCTTTAATAATTGGGAGACAGTTACACCTCATTGCACTCAGGGGTGGTAAGTAACCTTTTAAGGACCTCAATTCCAGTTCACAGTTTGGGGGATAGAGGGTCTCCAGGGGTCAAATTGTGGCTCTTGGAATCAATTGGTTCCTCACCAGCTCTTAGCGGAAGTCTTTCCTGAAATGTCTTCCTCGCTGCTGCCACGTTGGTTGACATTTTCATAATATGTCTCAGAATGCTTCTCTTTATGTTGCAAATGTTGAACAACGCCTCTCCTATCAGAGGACCGGCAGAGTAATCGGGGCATAAAATAGGCAGCAATTACATCTCGCAATGTGAAATTTGGTGCGCGTTTCCTTGCCGTCCCCAAAACAGAAACAAGCAGATAATTTATTTTGCCGCCTCCTTAATGGGATCCGTATTTATGTCTATTGTCATTTTCCAGGGAACAGAGGGGGGTATTATTATCCGCGAGCTTTCCCCCGATGAAGCGTCCTTGAATTTATCCTACGATGTGATGATAGAGAAGAGAATCTCGCCTTTCCACCGCGAGCCGCGCTAACCCTTTCACTCCCCCTCCTCATCGCACAATGAGAACATCACTTATGACTCAACCAGCCTCGGATTCGGAGCGCCACAATGAAATGATTAATTACAGCTCCGGCTTAACAAGTGTGAGAGAGCGAGAGGGTTCTCCCACATGGCTGGCTACCGAGTCGGCTATCAATGTATAAAACGGTTCACAGGGCAAAGCAAAACAGAACCGGCGTCTTGCAGCAACTTCTCTTCCTTCAACAAGCCGCTTCCATGGTTTCCAAGTTTCCAGGTCTAAGACAGTTGAAGGGACCTTTTATAACCCTCAGGAGTGGGTCCAGAATAGTTGAAGGGTCCTTTAATAACCCTCAGGAGCTAGTTACCCCCCCCCCCCCCATTGCATTCTAACCACCAAAAACCAACTTAACGTCGCCTTCTTCTTTGATTCCGAAGCAATTTGCCCAAATGGTGAAATTTTACAGAAATCTGAAGACAGAAGATCAAATAGGTCCAATAGATCATCGGTTCCAACGTTTTTATTTAGAATTATATGAAGTATCTTCCAGGTAGAATCAATGATCCAACAGCTGCTATTGGGTAATTCCTGGAATGATTTAAAAGCATTGGACCTGACCACCCCCCCCCCCCCAACATAATTCCCTTTGAGGTCCTTTGTGAACACATATGGTATATTGGTTACCCCCTTTCTCTGTCCTCTAGGGAACATGGAAAGCCCATGCTAATGAAAGGTTTTCATTAAGGGTGGTAAGTAAATTGCTAAGAACACCAACTGAGTCTCACAAGTGGCTTCTAAATATAAGCTTGAATGTCCAAGATAATTAACCTTTTAAAACCCCCTGGAAAAGGTCCAGGCCAGTTGAAGGGACCTTTTATATCCAATTTGAGCAGGTCCAGGATAGTTGAAGGACCTTTTAGAACCCTCTAAAACAGGTACAGGATAGTTGAATGAGCTTTTAGAACCCTCAGGAACTGGTCCAAAATTATTGAAGAGACTTTTTATACCCAATGGGAGCAGGTCCAGGATAGCGGAAGGGAACTTTTATAACCTTTGGAAGCAGGTTCAGGATAGTTGAAGGACTTTTTAGAAGCCTCAAGTGCAGGTCCAGGACAGTTGAGGAGACCTTTTAGAATCCTCTGGTGCAGGTTCTGGATAGTTGAGGGGATCTTCTGTAATCCTTGGAAGCAGGTCCAGGAGAGCTGAAGGGACTTTTTGCAACCCTCGGGAGCAGATCCAGGATAATTGAAGGGACATTTTGTAACCCTCAGGAGCAGATCCAGGATAGCTGAAGGGGCGTTTTGTAGCCCTCAGGAGCAGATCCAGGATAGCTGAAGGGGCGTTTTGTAGCCCTCAGGAGCAGGTCCAAGATAGTTAAAGGGATGTTTTTTAATTCTCAGGGGCAGGTTCATGATAGTTGAAGGGACCTTTTGTAACCCAGCAGAAGCAGATCCAGGAAAGTTGAGGAATCTTTTGAAACCCTCAGGAACAGGTCCAGGATAGTTGAGTAGACCTTTTGTAACCCTCGGGTGCAGGTCCAGGATTGTTGAGTAGACCTTTTGTAACCCTCTGGTGCAGGTCCAGAATAGTTGAGTAGACCTTTTGTAACCCTTGGGTGCAGGTCCAGGATAGTTGACGGGATCTTTAATAAGCTAATTAAAGCAAATTGGACACTAAAAGACCACCAAGAACCACATTAGCTTGGCCTTCTCCATTAACTCCAATGCAATTTGCCAAAATGGTGGCATTTTACAGAAATCTCATAATTTAGTCAAATTTAGACATGAACACTATGTAGTTTGCTAATAGTAGCACAGTAGATATTTTAATCCCGGAGATGACATCACTATGTCTGTGCTTTTTCATGCAATTAGAGCAAATTATGGCTGGTGGGAGGAGACGGCAGGGAGGCTGTACAGAGCTTCCTGAAAACATCCCAGCACCCGGCCTCGGTACTCCTCTCAAGAGCCCTCAGCCCTGAAGCAAGCAGTGGGAGAGCCCTTGGAAGGAGTTATGCAAATATCAAAATGCCTTGATGAGTTAGGGTCAGTTTGGATGAGTGGGCTTTCCTAGGCAGGCTGTATTTGCATGCAGACCACCCTAGGTGATGCTGAGCCTCCATGATCAAAACAACTAGAATACAAGGATTGAAAGTGGTGGGGCCAGGGACCGCAAGGCTAGGGAGGACAGGGCTTGATGAGTGAGCTCTATCTGACATGCTGCAGCTACTAATGCACATGGTGAGACGCTCACAGTGTGCAGTGAAATCAGAGGAAGCCATTTAATTCCAGGAGAGGAGGTGGTACACCTTTGCAAGACTGAAGGGGAGGAGCCGGTACACCTTTGCAAGACTGAATGGGAGGAGCCGGTACACCTGTGCAAGACTGAAGGGGAGGAGCCGGTACACCTGTGCAAGACTGAAGGGGAGGAGCCGATACACCTGTGCAAGACCGAAGGGGAGGAGCAGGTACACCTGTGCAAGACTGAAGGGGAGGAGCCAGTACACCTGTGCAAGACTGAAGGGGAGGAGCCGCTACACTTGTGCAAGACTGAAGGGGAGGAGCCAGTACACCTGTGCAAGACTGAAGGGGAGGAGCCGGTACACCTGTGCAAGACTGAAAGGGAGGAGCCGGTACACCTGTGCAAGACTGAAGGGGAGGAGCCAGTACACCTGTGCAAGACTGAAGGGGAGGAGCCGGTACACCTGTGCAAGACTGAAGGGGAGGAGCCGGTACACCTGTGCAAGACTGAATGGGAGGAGCCGGTACCCCTGTGCAAGACTGAAGGGGAGGAGCCGGTACACCTGTGCAAGACTGAAGGGGAGGAGCCGGTACACCTGTGCAAGACTGAAGGGGAGGAGCCGGTACACCTGTGCAAGACTGAATGGGAGGAGCCGCTACACCTGTGCAAGACTGAAGGGAAGGGCAGAGGTTACATTTAAAGTTCTAATAGAATCTGTGTCAGACATTTGTGTAATTGCAAGATCTCTTAGCAGACCTTTCAGTCCTGGAAGCAGTGGCGGCTGGTGCTCAAGTTTCTTAGGCGGGGCGGCCCATGGCCCCCTCACCCAGCCAGCCAACCAACCACACAACCCACCCCACCGGGCGCTCACTCGCTTAATTGCCGCTTCCCCCACCGTCACTTGATCGCTCGCCCATCACCCGCCAGGACCCATCCAGGTCACGGCTATGGCGGCTTCCCCCCTGCGTCTCCTCCCGAGTTCCGGCGGTCGCTTCTCCTTCCAGTCAATCAAGACTCTCGGCCAATTGGGTCTTAGGACTCCCTAGGACCTGATTCCTGATTGGCCGGGAAGAGAAACAGGAAGACATTAGCGAATATTAATTTGGTAATGTCACCCAACTGGGTGGGCTCCGGGCGCAGTGCTATGCATCCTGAGCCCACCCTTTTTTAAGCCAATTAGAGCCTCAGGCTCTAATCATGTGCTTCAAAAAATATATATAAATCCATTGGAATCCATGCCTCCGGCGCCCTGCATGTAGATTAGGGGCCGGGCGCATGGATTGGGGGGGGGCGGCGTCCCTGCACTCTGCATGCACGGCCGCCACTGCCTGAAAGTAGATGGTGAACCTGGATGATGCCCAGATCCGTAACTAGAATCTTCAGGGCCCCGGTGCAAGAAATTATGAAGGGCCCCCCTGACCCCTGGCCAGCGCCCTTCCCTCTTCCCACTGATCCTGGGGCCTTTTACTCCCATCGCGGGTCCCTTTATTACAGCCCCACCAAATAAACGAATAGTTGAGTACCGAGCTTCCCAAAAACAGTTTACTATGCTTCAGTTATGAATGAACCAATTGGTACCAATCACTGACTCTGTCCATTCAGAAAAGGAAGGTGCCGGTAAATGACAAATTTACCGACCCGTTCCCATCTCTCCATCATGACTCATCTTCTACAGGAGGGGGGAAGACAGCAGCTCTGTGGGGGGGACACAAGGACCCCGGGAATGGCAGAAGACAATTAAACTGGATAGGAGGGGCGGCAGGGGGCGCCATATAGAGGAACCAATCTCCTGCATTAGGAGATTGGGTCCTCTAAATGCCCCCCCCCCGCCATCCCTCCTATCCAGGTGTACAAGGGAGGCACATGGGCCCCCTCGAGCATGGGGCTCGGCCCCTGATGATGCCTGAACAAAGATGGCATCATGAAGGTAGAATAGGGGGGCAGGCATACATTCATTCATACATTTCTGAGCATTCATCCACTTTGTAGGAATAAATCTGGTGACAGGTCCACTTTAATTCCTTGACGAAGCCTGCGCTCCCAGTTGACTGGAAGGCGGCAGCGTGGCCTCAGTTGCCCGAAGCGCGCTCCGGATGGCGCACACTGTGAGCGTTTGTTGTCTTTGCAGCGAAACAAGAAAAAATCCTCACTTCAATACATAAAGGTCTTCCTGTCTGCTTGTCCTTGACTCTCCATCGACGTGTAAAATATTCATGGGTGAGTGGCAGTTCCTCACCGACTCCGCTAAGAAGAGCTTTTCAACATGAATTAAGCATCTCCGGCTGTCTTCTGCCACCCGCGCTGAGACTGGCACAAGTTCACGGGATGAGCAGCACGCGGCAGGTGTGCGCCGAGCCGCCGTGGGGAAATCACAGCAATTACGCTTCACTTTAAGTGATTTTGGTTAAAACGCATCGAGTCCCTTCCCGGGATCAGACAAAAGAAAAGGCCACATGGGGGTCAGCGGGGACATTGGTGGCCGGCGCTGAGTCTCTGGATGAAGCTTTGTTCCCTTAGGTTGAGTTAGAGGACACAGAAATCATACGGACCCCCCGACGCCTCCGATCGGCATGGAACAAAGCCGCTCAAAATATGAGTAGCGATCGCTAGAGATGGAGCTACGTCTGGTGGAGGGGAATCAAGGTGGTTTGTAGGACAGTTCCCATGGTTTACGAAGCACCCCACTTCCCAACGTTCCATCAATTAATGAAACGCGTTTCGCTTCTCGGGCCTTTTGTAGTATCTGTTCTTATCAATGTCCAGTAGGGGGCGCTACGCCGACATTCTGGCCTTTTGGTAGGGATGGCTGGCTGTATAGTATCCCTGCTGGTATGATGAGAGCTCTGAAGGCTGGTACTGGCTGGGACTGAAACGGGGGTGCCCACAGGCAGTTGGGGCAGAGGAGTAATTCCCCCGGGAAGACTGGTTGGGCCCAATTCCTCCTGGGGGGGATGGGTCTACCTTGTCTGGCCATTGGCTGGGAAGGCAGAGAGTCTGCAGTGTCTGTGCCCCCTGTAAATTGGTTGTGCCAGGGGTGCTCTCAGTAACACTTAGTTGTGGGACCCCATTTTGTGACTGCCCGACGGTCCGACTGTCCCATTCATATCTCTCTCCCCGCCGGCTCCACTCACTGCAGACCAGACTATCGCCGCCTCCTCCTCGCCTCTGATGGTTCAAGAACACAGGAGGAGGAAGAGCCGAGGAGGAGGGAGAGGAACACTGCGCCATAGCACCTGCCCGGGGCTGAGGTGTGCAATAATAACAGGAGTATTGCAGGGGGGGGCATGGTGATTGGGGGGCATTGGCAGATAACATCTATGCTGCCAGGAGTGATTTTAGGAGGGGGGTGGTTAGAAGATTTGTACTGGAGGTTAGAGAGGACTTGTGCTAGAAAATGGAGGAGGAGGGGTCAGATTTGAAGTTTGACCCCCACAGCACAACTCCTCTCCCATCACAAAGCACCCCCTAGCACATATCCTCTAACCCCCCCAAATCAAAGACCCCATCCCGGCTCCATCCACCACCCCATCCCGGCTCCATCCACAATCCCATCCCGACTCCATCCACCACCCTGATCTTATCCCCGCCTCATCCACCACCCCATCCCATCCCAGCTCCATCCACCACCCCATCCCCGCCTCATCCACCACCCCATCCCATCCCGGCTCCATCCACCATCCCATCCCGGCTCCATCCACCACCCCATCCCTTCCCGGCTCCATCCACCACCCCATCCCGGCTTCATCCACCACCCCATCCCATCCCGGCTCCTTCCACCCCTACCCCACCACCTACTCCGCCCCTACCCCACCACCTACCTCGACCCTACCCTACCCCACCACC
>BLSH010118431.1:723266-738692 GCA_018402905.1 Glandirana rugosa
GCCCCCCTACCTACCTCGGACCTACCCTAGTCCCCTTACCTACCTCGACCCCACCCTCGTCCCCTTACCTACCTCGACCCTACCCTAGCCCCACCCCCTACCCCACCCCAGCTCCATCCATTCCCCTGATCCCATCCAGGCTCCATCCATCCCCCCGATCCCATCCCAGCTCCATCCATCCCCCCAATCCCATCCCGGCTCCATCCATCCCCCCGATCCCATCCCAGCTCCATCCATTCCCCTGATCCCATCCAGGCTCCATCCATCCCCCCAATCCCATCCCGGCTCCACCCCCCCATCCCATCCCGGCTCCATCCATTTCCCGATCCCATCCCAGCTCCATCCATTGTGACAGGTTAAGGGGGAGAGCCTGCTTAGTGCCTTGGCAGGGGGACACCAACCCTAGTGAGGCCACTGTTTGTCACCGTCGTTATGTGGGCTATGTGCAGCCATATAGCAGAGTGGGGGGATGGGGGGCTCACATTACTTTACGGTTGGAGTTCTCCTTTAAACTGTTCACCAAATGGAAATATTTCTCTGCAGAACAATCTCTGCGTGCCGCTTGGCGGTGTTTACATTTTGCGCACTCAATAAACGTTTTTAATTCCTCTCATTCCAATCATGGCGGGCTCGGCGGCCCTGGACTGGTATTGGCAGCGATCGCCGCGCTCGACATTCTGTGTTTTTCTGTTGATCTTTAAACCTTACAAGGTTTATCTATAATTGAATTTCTGGAATGCACATATTCATATCTGGTGCCAGGCGCGTTCCCTGCCAGATATCTATAATACTGCGGCATGAAGAGCGCGGTGGGAGATGAGCGCTGTCCCAATTCCATCCCCGGGGCGATTCTCCTGATTGACGGGAAATGGGGATTTTTTTTATTTTTTAATGAACTGCCGTTTTTTATTTTTCCCTGGCAGCGCCCCTGTCGGGTCATTGCGGGTGCTCATATGTGACTCTTCTGGGCTTCCTATTGGTCAGTCAAATAATCCCCTGAAAGATTTTTGTTGTATCTGTGCAACAAGAATACCTGATGATCCTGCCAGAAATCCTGTGAGCTGATAACTTCCTGTGAATACCCGCTGCTGTGCCTGCAGGGCAGAGCTTCTCCATTCAGAGGTGGTTGGGGGTGCCTGTATGGTTTCTTGCATTGGAGAAAGGCCCCCCTGACCACCAGGGCCCTTTCCTCTGGTCCTGGTGTCCTTCCCTTTGGGCTCGGAACCCCTTCTACTGATCCTGGGGCCCTTTCCTCTCATCCTGTGGCCCTTTTCTCTTGGACCGGGGCCCTTCCCACTGATCCTGGGGCCCTTTCCTCTTGCCCTGTGGCCCTCCTCTCTGGGACCGGGTCCCTTTCCTCTCATCCTGTGGCCCTTCTCTCTGGGACCGGGGCCCTTCCCACTGATCCTGGGGCCCTTTCCTCTCGCCCTGCGGCCCTTCTCTCTGGGACCAGGGCCCTTCCCACTGATCCTGGGGCCCTTTCCTCTCATCCTGTGGCCCTTCTCTCTGGCACCGGGGCCCTTCCCACTAATCCTGGGGCCCTTTCCTCTCATCCTGTGGCCCTTCTCTCTGGGGCCGGGGCCCTTCCTACTGATCCTGGGCCCTTTCCTCTCATCCTGTGGCCCTTCCCTTGTGGACCCAGGGCTCTTCCCACTGATCCGGTGGTCCTTTACTCTCACCCTGTGGCCCTTCCCTCTGGGACTGGGGCCCTTCCCACTGATCCCCTGGCATTTGTGCTAGGAGGGGATGATTGGGAGGTATTTGTGCTGGGGGGGGGATCTGGGGGAAATTTGTGATGGAAGGGGAGGGGTTGTGGAGTGGGGGAGAGAGGATGTGTACTCAGAGGAGATTTTTTTTTTGGTGGGGGTTGTACTGGGGGATTTGGGGAGAGAGCCGATTTGAGCTGGGAGGGGAGATGGGGGGGGGGGGATTTGTGCTGGGAGGGGGACTTCAAAAGGGGGATTTATTTATCCTGGGAGGAAGGGGAATTTATGCTTAGGGGATAAGCATGCAGATTAATGCTCAAAGCTTATATATTCTGGGGAAGAGAGGGGGCACAATTTGGTATGGTCATGCTAGGCTTTAGATGACCTTGTCCTGGCACCAAATACATGTTATCCAGGGCAGTGCCTGCCCCCACCCCCCATGCTATTTTTGTGCAATCCTTTGCCTATTACCCCGAAATGGGCTTTTTTGACAGATCCATCTCCTATTCAATGAAGTTTATAGAACCCCTCTCAAAGAAGTGCCCCGTGGGCAGCTCAGCTCATCCCTAATGCCTCCTTGGTGCCCTTACAGTTATTTCATTACAGAAAATCATATTTTTGCCCATCACTTGCAGTGTGGGCAACAAGCAGGCAGTAAATGGGTAACAAATGGGCAATCATGACAATCACAGGCAACAAAGAGGCAATCCTTAGGGCAAACAGTCAACAAATGGGCAATCCTCATAATATCTAACATCCTGTTTGCCCATTTGTTGACCGCTCATGCTAAAGATTGCTCCTTTGTTGCCCGTAACTGCCATGGTTTCCCATTTGTTACCCACTTACTGCCTGCTTGGTGCCCTCACAATTAATTTCACTTTCTTAATTTGACTCAACAGAAAATCTTAATTTTGCCCACCCCTTGCAGTGTGGGCAACAAGCATGCAGTAAGTGGGTAACAAATTGGCAATCATGACAATCACAGGCAACAAAGAGGCAGTCCATTGGACAAACAGTCAACAAATGGGCAATCCTTATAAATTATCTAACATCCTGATTGCCCATTTGTTGATCGCTTGTGCCAAAGATTGCTCCTTTGTTGCCGTGACTGCCACAGTTTCCCATTTACTACCCACTTACTGCCTGCTTGGTGCCCTCACGATTAACCTCACTTTCTGAATTGACTCTAATGCAACAGAAAATCCTAATTTTGCCCACCCCTTGCAGTGTGGGCAACAAGCAGGCAGTAAGTAAGTAACAAATGGGCAACTGTGACAATCACAGGCAACAAAGAGGCAGTCCTTAGGACAAACAGTCAACAAATGGGCAATCCTTATAAATTATCTAACATCCTGATAGCCCATTTGTTGACCGTTTGTGCCAAAGATTGCTCCTTTGTTGCCGTGACTGCCACAGTTTCCCATTTACTACCCACTTACTGCCTGCTTGGTGCCCTCAGGATTAACCTCACTTTCTGAATTGACTCTAATGCAACAGAAAATCCTAATTTTGCCCACCCCTTGCAGTATGGGCAACAAGCAGGCAGTAAGTGGGTAACAAATGGGCAATTGTGACAATCACAAGCAACAAAGAGGCAGTCCTTAGGACAAACAGTCAACAAATGGGCAATCCTTATAAATATCTAACATCCTGATTGCCCATTGGTTGACCGCTTGTGCTAAAGATTGCGCCTTTGTTGCCCGTGACTGCCACTGTTTCCTGTTTGTTACCCACTTACTGGCTGCTTGGTGCCCTCACAATTATTTCACTTTCTGCTCGGCTCATCCCTTATCATCGCTGGTTGCCTGGATGTTTCCCGTCTGTGCGGCGCGCCTGTTTATCCTCTCCTTTTGTGTTTTGTTTGAAAAACGACTCGTATCCATCACCTCTATTTGTCTCCAGTGCTGCGATTTAATTAGATGGGGGGGATAACGTGTCAAAGCGTAATCAGGCCTACTAAAGGTCCCGTCGCTTCCAGATTCTGACACGTCCGATAATGGCAGGTCGGCCGGCGCTAATGACTCTTAAGCCCGGCAATGGCAGATAAGGAGCCGTCTGGCAAGAGAAGCGGCGTCCTCACGTCCGGCAAACACGCAAGCAAAGGTCGCGGCGGCCGTTCCCCCGGCTCGGCGCACGTTGGGCGTCCTGTGCGCATACATTGGCGTGACGTATTATGTACATAACCGCTTAATCAGCAGCAAATGAAGACAAATAGAGGAGCGAGTGGAATGAGAAAGGCGGTCAGAGAGAGAGATTTGATCATTTAGACGATGAAAAACGGAACTGTCGACGCGGCGGGCCGTCCTCGCCGATCTCCTCTCCTCGGGATTAAATTAAAATATTCATCTTGCAAAAATCCGGCTTGAAGTGCGCTAACCCTAAGTGGCAGCTCCGGGAAAATCATTTGCTCCGAAGAAATCTGCGTTTGAAGCGTAAAACAATAATAATTTGTTCGTTTCACGGGCCGCGGCTGTAAAAAACCTGAATATCTTACGAAGCAAGGCCGCGATTTATTTCCATTACGGCGTGCTAACTCAGGCGCTGGCCCACGTCATTCGCTGTAATGGGTAAGGTCAGCGTGCGCACTGGCAGCCGCGTACAGTAATCGCTCACATGGGTCTCACACATCGGTTTCGGGGGTAATTGCATCCCCCATTGCCCATTGCTACAAAGTGCACCTGTCACTTACATTGCTGCTTTTATGGATAAGAATAAGGATGAGCTAAAATGAATTGCGAGGGCACCAAGCAGGCATTAGGTGGGCAACAAATAGGCAATCCTGACAACTGCCTGCTTGGTGCCCTCACAATTAATTTCACTTTCTGTATTGACTCCAATGCAAGAGAAAATCTTAACTTCGCCCATCCCTTGCAGTATGGGCAACAAGCAGGCAGTAAGTGGGTAATAAATGGGCAATCATGACAATCACAGGCAACAAAGAGGCAATCCTTAGAACAAGGAGTCAACAAATGGGCAATCCTTATAATATCTAATATTGCGATTGTCCATTTATTGATTTCTTGAGCCACGGTTTCCCATTTGTTACCCACTTACTGCCTGCTTGGTGCCCTCACAATTAATTTCACTTTTTGTATTGACTCCAATGCAAGAGAAAATCTTAACTTCACCCATTCCTTGCAGTATGGGCAACAAGCAGGCAGTAAGTGAGTAACAAATGAACAATCATGACAATCACAGGCAGCAAAGAGGCAATCCTTAGAACAAGCAGTCAACAAATGGGCAATCCTTACAATATCTAATATTGCAATTGTCCATTTATTGATTTCTTGAGCCACGGTTTCCCATTTGTTACCCACTTACTGCCTGCTTGGTGCCCTCACAATTAATTTCACTTTCTGTATTGGCTCCAATGCAAGAGAAAATCTTAACTTCACCCATCCCTTGCAGTATGGGCAACAAGCAGGCAGTAAGTGGGTAATAAATGGGCAATTGTTACAATCACAGGCAACAAAGAGGCAATCCTTAGAACAAGCAGTCAACAAATGGGCAATTCTTATAATATCTAATATCGCGATTGTCCATTTATTGATTGCTTGTGCCAAAGATTGCTCCTTTGTTGCCTGTGACTGACACGGTTTCCCATTTGTTACCCACTTACTGCCTGCTTGTTGCCCTCACAATTAATTTCACTTTCTGCATTGACTCCAATGTAAGAGAAAATCTTAACTTCGCCCATTCCTTGAAGTGTGGGCAACAAGCAGGCAGTAAGTGGGTAACAAATGGGCAATTGTGACAATCACAGGCAACAAAGAGGCAAATTCCAATTTGCCTTCAGGTTGAAGAGCAATGTGTGTCAAAAAATAGGTAGAGGAAAATTGGTGTTCAATGCTATTTCCCCTTAATATCTCTGTAGTCAGTGCCGGGACAGGTGTCACCCCCAAGTAAAAAGTCGTTATATTTTAGGAGTGGGGCCCATTGTAGTAGTTTGGTCTCCGGCTATGAGGGGCACTAACTCACACATTGAAGAAAATTCCATCATGCTAACACCTCACCTAAGTAAATAATTCATTTAAATTGACAGTAGTCCATACTTCAAACAGACATGCTGTAAATCCCTACAGGATTGCCCATGTCTTACCCTTGATTAGCCAAAGCTAGATTGCCTGCGGAGTTCAAAGGCAGAAGGTCACATAAGCTGCGCAAACTGTTGGCACTATATAAATCCTGTATAATAATAATAATCTGAACATTTGTGTTTAGGAATCCGATTGTCAGTAAAGCTGGTGGTCAGATTGCTAATGCCTACAACTCTAATGTGTCCACGAGTCATAGACTTAGGTGTTTTAGCCTCCATGTGCACCCTGCTTAAAGCCTGCAAGGAGAACCAGTTCTTTCACTGCCATTATGGAAGGGTCAACATGCCAAGTCATTGCCTGGTGACCAATGCACTACTGTCATGGAAAGAGAAGGGAGGAGGTGACCTCTAGAGTGCTGCACTAGATGGCAATGCTTGAAATTATTTACTGCTCTCCCATGACTATCCAGCAAGATGATCAGTTGACCCAACATGACTTCCACCTCTGTCTCCTTTCCCATTTGCTTGCAAAGCCCAAAACAGAGGGTCACGCAATCTGATCATTTGTGTTTAGGAGCCCTGTGTCCAGTAAAGCTGGGGGTTAGATTGCTGATGTCCATAACTGTTATGTGTCCAGGGGTTGTAGATTTAAGTTTTCTAGCCTTCATGTGCACTTTGCTAAAAGCCTAAAGGAGGAGCAGTTTTTTTCACTGCCACCATGGAAGGTCCCAGGAACATGCCAGTTTGTTGACCCAACATGGCTTCCAGCCCTGCCTCCTTTCCTATTTGCCTGCTGAGCCCAAAGGCAGAGAGTCACATAATCTGATCATTTGAGTTTAGGAAACCGGTGGCAGGTAAAGCTGGTGGTCATGTTGCTGATGTCTATACCTGTTATGTGTCCGGGGTCATAGGTTTAGGTGCTCTAGTTTCCATGTGCACTAAAAGCCTGCAAGGAGGACCAGTTCTTCCACTGCCATCATGGAAGGTCCCAACATACCAAGTCATTGCCTGGTGGCCAATGATGTCATGGAAAGAGAAGAGGGGAGGTGACCTCTGGAGTGTTGCCCTAGACCAGGGTTTCTCAACCAGAGTTTTGTGGAACCCTAGGGTTCCTCTAGAGGTTGCTAGGGGTTCCTTGAGCAATGGTCAATTTCTACCTCTCAGATAAATTCCCAATGACACCATTGATCTTTTTAGCTATCGGTAAGGGGGGTATTTCTTCCCAATGACCACAAGTGTAAGGAGCATTCTTCCCATTGACCATCACACTAATGTATCATGAGTTGGAGATTTTTACTTTTTAGCAGGGGTTCCCCGAGATCGGAGAACAATTTCAAGGGTTTCTCAACCCAGGTTTCCTTTAAGGCCTAGGGTTCCTCCAGAGGTTGCTAGGGGTTCCTTGAGCAATGGTCAATTTCTACCTCTCAGATAAATTCCCAATGACACCATTGATCTTTTTAGCTATCTGTAAGGAGAGTTCTTCCCACTGACCACAAGTGTAAGGAGCATTCTTCCCAATGACCACAAGTGTAAGGAGCATTCTTCCCATTGACCATCACATTAATGTATCATGAGTTGGAGATGTTTACTTTTTAGCAGGGGTTCCCCGAGACTGGAGAACAATTTCAAGGGTTTCTCAACCAGGGTTTCCTTTAAGGCCTAGGGTTCCTCCAGAGGTTGCTAGGGGTTCCTTGAGCAATGATCAATTTCTACCTCTCAGATAAATTCCCAATGGCATCATTGATCTTTTTAGCTATCTGTAAGGGGGTAATTCTTCCATTGACCACAAGTGTAAGGAGCATTCTTCCCAATGACCACAAGTGTAAGGAGCATTCTTCCCAATGACCACAAGTGTAAGGAGCATTCTTCCCAATGACCACAAGTGTGAGGAGCATTCTTCCCATTGACCACAAGTGTGAGGAGCATTCTTCCCATTGACCACAAGTGTAAGGAGCATTCTTCCCAATGACCACAAGTGTAAGGAGCATTCTTCCCATTGACCATCACACTAATGTATCATGAGTTGTAGATTTATTATTTTCAGCAGGGGTTCCCCGAGACCCGAGAATTATTTAGAATTATTTCAAGGGTTCCTTGGTGTTGAAAAGGTTCAGAAAGGCTGCCCTAGATGGTGGCGCTTATAATTATCTACTGCATTGCCATTACTATCCAGTAAGAAGATCTGTTGACCCAACATGGCTTCCACCCTTTCCCATAATCCCCTGCTATAGGGAAGAAGGAGCAGGTGCTGCGTGCGACTCCTGCATGTCGTTATCCAGAATTTACAGAACTCCTCGAACTCTCCGCCATTCGTCTTCCAGGTGTTCTGCCGGCAGCAGAGGTGAATCTGTAAAAAATGACAAGTGCAGGGATTAAAGATTAAAGGGATTGTCTCATAAAAAGCTTATCCTAATAAAACACAGCGAGTGTCGTCTGTTGCCGAGACGATCGGCGCTTCAGGAGGAAAAACAGCAGGAAGGCAAAACAGCCGCCATTTCTCAAATGAACTGAAAGGCACCGACAAAATCCATAATTGTGCAGCGTGGCGCGTTCTATGGACCGCGCCGCTCGCCAAAACCGAGAGGACGAACCGTCCCGGAAAATCCATTAAATCACCCAGAAACGATCGGCCTAATAATGATTATGCTGATTTTTTTACTTTTTGTAATGAGAATAATATTATCGGAGACAACATGGAGGGTCAATATTAATGCGCCATTTATGCTCTGCTGTATATGGAGAAGTAAAATAATTTCCCAACTTCATGTCCACAAATCCTTTTTTTTTTGGGCAGTGGAGGGGTTTGACCCCTAAATTCAGACAAAAAATGATTTTATAGATTTGGGCAAAGTGGGAAAGCG
The DNA here is from genome assembly GCA_018402905.1 of Glandirana rugosa. NCBI lineage: Eukaryota > Metazoa > Chordata > Amphibia > Anura > Ranidae > Glandirana > Glandirana rugosa. The sequence goes on from BLSH010118431.1 coordinate 731,870, forward strand.
ATAACATTTCTGGACGGTTTTCATTTCTATCTGTGTCCCCACTGGGGAGATTTTCACTCACTTCCTGTCTCTGTGACACCCACACAAGAAATGCGGTTGTCACCGAGACAGGAAGGTACAGAGAGTTACAAAAAACACCGAAGTCGATTTAACCGCTTCAATACCAGGCCAATCCTGACACTTCTCACATCCATGTACAAATCCACTTTTTTTTGCTAGAAAATTATTTAGAACCCCCAAATATTATATATACTGTATATATTTTTTTTTTAGCAGAGGCTCTGTAGAATAAAATGGTGGGTGTTGCAATTTTTTTTATGTCACGCGGTATTTGCCCAGCGGTTTTGTCAAACGTTTTTTTTTTTAAATACACTTTTATGAATTTTATTGCACACAAACACAATATAATACCCAATTATCTGGTAAAATATAAAAGATGATGTTAAATAGATACCTAACATGTTACGCTTTAAAATTGCCAGTGGCGGCCAGTGATGCATCCATGTGTCCGGCCTCCTAATCTACATGCAGGGCACCGGACACATGGATTCCAATGGGTTTTTTTTTTTAGAAGCACGTGGCTTCAAAAAAGGGTGTGTGACAATAGCAATTAATATTCGCTATTGTCTTCCTGATTCTCCTCCCGGCCAATCAGGAAACAGGTCCTGAGACCCGTCAATTGGCTGAAAGAGAAGCGATCCTATCGGCCGCCGAGGAGGAGGAGGGAGGAGACACAGGGGAAGCCTCCGTGACGCACCAGGAGGAGGAGACACCGCCTGGAGGAAGCAATGCCCGCGACCTAGATGGGGTGGGTGCGGGGCTGGTGACCGACCAACCGGGGGGGCCTGTGACACAATGGAGGGGGAGTGGCAGCTTGTGGATTGGAAGAGAGGTGGAGCTGCCTGGTGTGTTTGGGGAGCCCTGACCAATCCCCAATCTGGATTGGCAAGGGGCAGGCCTCCTTAAACACCTGGGGTCAGCCCAGCCTGGGAGGAGAGTTCGGGTGGAAGAACTGGGAGATGGAGCACTAGCTGCGGAGGCCAGGAGGGAGCCCCCAGTCTGTGGGGGGTTACCTTGGGTCTGGAGGCTCGGGAGTGGAAGGGACCCCTCAGTACATCCCATGAGTAGTCCTGACCAAGGAGCAGGAGAGAGCAATGGAGTGGTGCTGCCGGGCAAGTCTCCAGGAGGGATCCACCAGGTGTCGGTGAGTGACTCACACCCAGGGATGCTGGAAGAGACACATTGAAGCAGATTAAGGGGAGAGAGAGACAGTATGAGAAGGGTGCAAGAGCCACCGGGCAGTGGAGTTGGGTCACTGCAGCCAGGAGGGCTGGCAGGGCCTGAAGAAGGGACTGGTTGGGAGCAGGGCTGGATTACCATAGGGGCTATTGGAGCTGCAGCTCCAGACCCCTACCTTAATATAGGCCCAGCCTCCCAAGAACTTCCCCCTGTCACCACGGCACTGCCACTCTGGCCACCACTGCCCAGTGTCCACTGCTGTGAAAATTATTGGTTGCTAGAACCGCCTAGCATCCTAGCAACCAATCAAGTGCAAGCAGAGGCCCCGGCAGAGGAGGAGGATGTAACTTCCTCAGCACCAGGTCCATGATGCTCTTAATCCAGCCCTGGTTGGGAGCAGTAGTCTGCCGAGGCTAGCTAGCACATTTGTACTTTTGCTATACCTGAGGGGTCTGCGACCCCTTGCCTATAATGGGCGGTTCACTGAGGCCTGACCACAGTCAGAGGGGGGTCTCACCACCTGACTCTGGATGTGAGGAAACAGTGTGACTGAGAGCAGAGTGACAGGTGAACAACTACTTCCAGCAACCCCTACGGGGCCATGTATAATTCATATTTGTGGTCCGCGGGATTCAAAATTGTGAGTTTCTTGGTCCGTGAGGTCGGAAAGCGACCACTGATATAGAGGGATCCCTCGGGTATGGTATCTACATAGTTACATTGGTCCAAGCTTCTTCTTAAACTTCTAGTGGGCTTCAAACACCCGCCCAGCAAGGATAATGTCAGAATTCGGCATTGCCTAATTGCCGGCACAGCCAATTCGCAGACTTTGGATCATCACTAATCATTGGTGGTTGAGTAGACGAATTTCTATTCATTTAGCGGTGGTGAACCAGACATGGTGGAACTCAACAAATCCCTCACTTCTCGCATGTACTTTTTCCTGAAATCCACCACGTCTGCCCGTAATAATGAAAAGGAAAAGACGCCGCGCTATTTTAAGATGATGTCGATTTAATGAGAAGAACGCGTTTTCAATAAGCTCTGAACTTGGAATAATAAAATCCGGCTTTCCTTTATGCAACGAGCAATTAAATTCATTAAAAAAATAAAAAAAAGTCCACCGTCAAGCAGGGCATTGTTTTTTTGGCACTGAAAATAGATAAGTATTAAGTACAAATAAGTAAATATTACAAGGGATTCAGCAAAGTCCACGGGGGGGTTGTGCGGCACTTAGAGAATCAACAACAACAAAGGCTAATTAATCATTTTTACATTACAGAATACCAGGTGCAAGGCAAACGTCCTCTGGGGGGGTCGGCGCGGAGAAGATGGAAGATTGTGTTTGGGATTATGATGAACATTGGAGAGGGACATGCCGGCTTGCCATCAGGACATTTTCTTGCCGCAAATTCATTTTCAAGTCAATTAGGCAGATTGGCTCGGAAAGGAGCTTATTTAAGGAATTTTCGTTAAGTCGCTAACTCTCTTGACAACGCAGATCCACCAGGCAGGAAGTGAAAGACTCATTTCGAGAATTAAAAACAATTTTAGAGCAATTCATTCTGTAGAGATGGCAGGGGAGCAGGTGGAGCAAGGCCATCCAAAGCGTTGTTTCCCTTGCCGTAGAGTCCGTCTATCGGAGAGGCCAACTGGAAGATCACTGTACTCCCGAAGGGGATCTAATGTCACCTTGGAGTCCTACCAGAGGGTGCAGCTCTTACCCCAAATGTCCTTCCCATTGGAAGTGCTTGGTCCAACTCCCAAGGGTACCTTCCAGGGGACACCAATAGAAGATGTCAAAAATACCAGTTGCTCTACTCCAAATCATTCCCAGATCACCCTAATTCTTACCCATCACAAGGAGACCTAATGTCACCTGGGAATCCTGCCTGAGAGTCCAGCTCTTACCCCAGGTGTCCTTCACATCTGAACCTTCCAAGGGTACCTTCCAGGATACGCCAATAGAAGATACCCAAACCACCAGTAACTCTACTCCAAATCGTTCCCAGATCACCCTACTTCTTACCCATCACAGAAGAAGAAGATTATGAGTCAGAGGAGCAGATTTTTCTATTCCACTTAGAAGTATTTCTTCTCTGTTGTATTAAATAATTTAAGGTTATTATTGTTCAGTAGTATGCTAACATCTAGCTCACTGTACTCCCGAAGAAGACCTAATGTCACCTTGGAGTTCTGTCAGAGGGTCCAGGGGTCCAGCTCTTACTCCAAGTGTCCTTGACATCAGAAGTGCTTGGTCCAGCTCCCAAGGGTATCGTCCAGGGGACACCAATAGAAGATGCCCAAACTACCAGTTGCTCCACTCCAAACCCTTCCTAGATCACCCAAATTCTTACCCATCACAGAAGAACCTCAACCTCCATCCATTCCACCTATGTCCTCTTCTCTTGTACATAACCCTATGATCATGAGTCAGAGGAGCAAATTGTTCTATTCCACTTACAAGTATTTCTTCTGTGTTGTATTGAATGGATTTAGGTTATTATTGTTCAGAAGCATGCTAACATCTAGCTCACTGTACTCCTGAAGGACAACTAATGTCACCTTGGAGTTCTGTCAGAGGGTCCAGCTCTTACTCCAAGTGTCCTTGACATCGGAAGTGCTTGGTCCAGCTCCCGAGGGCATCTTCTAGGGGACACCAATAGAAGATGCCCAGACTATCAGTTGCTTTACTCCAAATCGTTGTTCAGTAGTAAGCTAACATCTAGTGGAGGTTTTGGGCCACTACAACTTGTGTAGTATGTGCTTTTGGTCTCTCCAGCTGCCCTGTTTAGTGCTAGTTAGTGCAGTCCCAGCTAGACACTTCCCAATTCTTCCACGCCCCCTCAGCCAGTGTTAAAGTTGTTGTAAATGCTGAAGGTTTTTTACCTTCATGCATTCAATGCCAGAAAATGTAGCACTACCCCCGTAGGAGTTGCAGGTGTCAGGAATCCCCACTGCTGCACAGCCAATCACATAGCATTTTCAACTCTCACTCAGACTCAGGAAAGCAGTCTTTGAGTTTGTTCATTGTTGTTTTTATTGAGGGATCATTACTTGGATGGGGTTAGGGATTATGGGATTCCCAACAGAACAAGAATCCAGGGACAACTTCCTCCATATTTGCAGCTCCACTTCTTCCTCCTGCACAACACTTGATCCTTGCACAGCTCTGCTTGATTCACTTCTTTAGAGCTAACAGTTTTGGTTAGATGAGCAATGGCGCCTTGCAGGTTAGGAACTCTCAGTCCCTTAGTAAAGTGAACTGCATTTTGCATCACCTTCTGCTTCCCTGTAGGCACTGATCCCAGCGCTACTGCTTGCAGAAATGCTAGCCCACCTGGCTGCCACCAGCCCACTTGGCTGCTTCTTCTCCCCAGTCCTCCTGACTGACGCACACTGTAGATTCCCCAGGGCAAGGTTGGATGAAGACTTGGCACAAGAGAGACCTGCTACAGCTGCCAGTCTCTCCCCTTGTCTGTCCTTGCACCGTGCTGATCTGCTCACTTTGTCTCTTTGCTCTCTGTAAAGTTTTCCTCCAACTGCCTTCTGTGGTAGGATCCTTCCATGCCAGCCTCTCGAGCTCCCCCACACACCAGCAGGGGTCCCTCAAGGGCCACTGACAGACTCCCTCTGCACAGCTTCTCCATCTTCCACCCGACTCCCCTGCTGGCTTGGCCCATGTCTGTTTAAGGGCTCCTTAGTTCCCTGCCAGGCCCAATTCCTGGGGATTGGCCAAGGGACCCCAAATATGCAGAACAGATCCTCCTCACCTCCACCCACTAGTATTTAGAATGTTCTCCCACTTTCTAGAACCAGGGGGAGGCACCAGAGGGCTGTCTGTTATCCAGTCAAACCTCTAATAAACCTGACCCAATTATAGACTCACAGGTTAAGCATGAGTCATAGTATAATTTGCCTACTCTCACACTATTAGCACACTCTAAGAGGGTGCAACAAAGGTAAAAAAAACCTTCTGTGTGCTGCCGGGCGGCCGCCGGAGCGGCACTAGCACCACTGCTCCCACTCCCCCCTCGGGCGTCAGTAACATCCCCAACAAACCCCCATCCTTACCCCATTACGGTGGTGGGTGGCAAGCTCCGGTGTCCTCCAGCGTGAGGCGGGCAGGTGTCTCGATGCTACCGGGACATGTGGCGAGGTCTGGGGGTGTTGAGAGCAGCGGTCAGGTCCTTATGGAGTGCGCTGGGCACCTGAGGAGCGGAACTGATGCGGCCATCTTCCAGCGAGGTCGCCCTGATCCGGTGTCTTTAGCCCTGTGACGGGCTCAGGAAAAGCTGCTCCGTGTCCTCTCCTGGAGCTGTCCTCCTGTCCTGCTCCTCCCAGCGCTAGGCGTCCAATAGGATCGCCTGACGTTTTGGACAATCAGGAAACTGTCCATCCTGAACAGTTAGAAATGATTCCAAGAAGCTTGATGTTTTTTGATTGTGGCGTAATATAACTCAGCTCGACATGTTGCGCACATAGCGCTTCTTCAGGAGCTTTAAGACATCTATTACACGTAAAAAAAAGCAAAATATATATGAGTCTTGCATACAAATATAAATATATATACAAGTAGGTAAGCTACAACAGTGCTCTCACATATATTTTGCTTTTATTTGAGTGTAATAGATGTCTTAAAGCTCCTGAAGAAGCACTAAGCACGTGACATGTCAGGTTATATTACGCCCCAATCAAAATACAACAAGCTTCTCGAAAACATTTCTAGCTGATCAGGATGGACTGGATTTACCCTTATTGAAGGCAATTATTGATATATAATTAGTGGTGTTTAAGATACGCTACAGACATTTAATTGTTAGCGTGATTTTTAGCAATTATTGTTTCTTTTTTAAATAATATTTAAATAAAGACAATGAATTTTAAATTTGTGGTTACTGTTGTGCTTATAAAGTCCAATCTTCAACGCGTTGCCAATCAGGACGTGGCACGAGTTTACTTTGGCATCCACAGCACCATCCTGTGTAGCAAAATGACTTAACCATAAACTCCCCCAGGTGTTCCTCTCCCCCCCCCCAGGAGCACATCTGAGCCGGGGTCCCCATGCTGGAGGCATGAGGGCCAATGAATTTCCACCAGGACCTGTCCTTCCTCTCCAATACTAATGGTCATCCTCTCCCAGGGTGCAGCACTGAGGATGAGGAAGGACCAGGAGCTTCCCCAGGCTGAGGACCTAGGCATGGTGCCGAAGCTGCTGTAGAGACCCAAGGCAGGCAAAGCCTGTAAGTATACCCACCAATCTACCCACTGACCAATCTACCTACTTACTGTGATGATGATGGGTTTAACGGAATCAGTGATTAGGTCAGATTATACCAGGCAGCAGGGAGAGGGGATCAGGACAGGCTGTGGACAGGGGTTGATTGACCATTTGGGCACTCGGGCTCTGCCCATGGGCCCGGGGCCAGTAGGGGGCCCCATTCCCACAGAACCAGGCTGGAGTCCCAAAGCCCAGTGCCAGAACAAGTTCCGGCACTTAGCTCTGCTAATTCACCTCCCACTGCAGGGTAGAAAACACTGCAGGGATTTACATAGGAGGGCTTCACATGGGGGGGTTCAATAT
>BLSH010118431.1:745487-756135 GCA_018402905.1 Glandirana rugosa
ACCCCCCCCCCCCCCCCCCAGCACAAAGGTCCCCTTCTATCACAAATCGTTTTCCCTCCACTCCCTTCCAACAAAAATCCCCCTAAATCACTACTCTTAGCACCCCTCCACCCAAATATCTCCTCCTAGAACACCATTTACCCTCTGCTACCCCCCAAATCCCCCCCTTCCAACACACATCCCCTCCCCCCTTCTCTTTCTGGCACCCCCTGCCTTACCCTCTGCTACCCCCCAAATCCCCCCCTTCCAACACACATCCCCTCCCCCCTTCTCTTTCTGGCACCCCCTGCCTGGCATGATACCACAGTGCCCGAGGTATTCCCCTCTCCTGCCCATTCCTTGTCCTGGCCCCGAGATGAGGGACCATGTGATATGGGAGAGATATGGGAGGTCATGTGATGTCTACAGTGCACGCCCTCTAAATGGGAAGTTCAGGGAAGTGCCCCCCGAGCCATAAGGAGCACTGAGAGTTCTGACAACAAACTGTAGGAGACTGGGGAAAGGTTTTGAAGCTGTAGGAGGACTTCATGTTATATTAACCTCAGGCCTGTTTTCCTTTTGCTGATCTCTTCACCTTGCCTCCACCCTTCCCCCATTGGCCCTTTATTCTATTACACGGCTTATCTCTGCCCGCCTCTGAGCGCGTGCACACCGGACAGCTACTATCCCAGTGCATTATGGGAGCTGCAGATTAGAGAACCTCTATAAGTCCTAAGCAGAAAGGTTCCGTGATCCTTCACCCGATAAGCGGGAAAAGGAAGATGCGTGAAAATGAACCTAATCTGGCCTCAAAGTCATTTGGAATTGACATGAAGGAGATTCCGGGGAAGAGCCAAGCTCCTCTTTAGAACCCCGGCCCTATAAATCTAGCCGGCTCATCACATTCATTGTCGCCTTCCCGGCCTCCTCGAGCCTCCGTGTGAGGATTCCCGGCTTCCAGAGCCTCCGTGTGAGGATTCCCGGCTTCCAGAGCCTCTCGTCATCAATATGAATGCCTAGGAAGGTCGTTCACGCAGAGCCGATCCTCACTCCTCTGTCTTGTCTCCAACTTCTGCCTAAAATACAGAATCATCCCCTTTTTCTACCTCCTCAGCAATTCCTGCCCACGGAGCCGATTCCGGCCTCCTGATGCCTCCCTGGTGGCCTCGCCGATAGCAGCTCATAAATGCTGACAATTCCAGCGTGAAAACGTTTTGTAGGGCCGCCCGGGCCCGTGCCAGCGCTGCCAATTCTGCAGAGGACGAGACTTGTCACCGCGCCGGACTTGTCACCGCGCCGGACTTGTCACCGCGCCGGACTTGTCACCGGAGCGAGGATGTTCTGGGCAGATAGCGTCTCTTCTGAGCCTTCCTGCCACACGACAAGCGTTCGGGGGCTTTAAATATCTGAAAAAAAAAGGTTAATTAATTACAAAGTCGTTTGCCAGGAACAGTCAGCGCAGGAAATGTGTTTCTACAGATACTGGACGGGTTCCAAGAGAACCACAGGAGGGCTGTGGGGATGTCATCTCTCTTTTTCCTCGCTCTCCCTCTCTCTCAATCTTCTTCTCTCTGCCTCTTGCTGGCCACATGCAGAGGAATTTTCATGCAATTTTTCAGCCATTAAAAAAAAAATAAATGAAACGCATGAAGGAAATTCCAATCACGAACACCATGAAATAATCTGAAGGTTCAGGTTCCTCAAAACCATTTCTTGCTTTTATTATGAAAGATGGTTGAAATTGTTACAAGCCGCCCCCCAAATTCCCCCTTCCAATGCAAAGCCCCTCCCCCCATCTCTTTGTGGCACCCCCACCTCGCATGATACGAGGTGGAACCCCTCCTGCCCATCCCTTGTCCTAACCCTGGGATGAGGGACGATGTGATATGGGAGAGATATGGGAGGTCATGTGATGTCTACAGTGCCCAGGGTATTCACCCCTCCTGCCCATCCCTTGTCCTGGCCCTGGGATGAGGGACCATTTGATATGGGAGAGATATGGGAGGTCATGTGATGTCTACAGTGCCCAGGGTATTCACCTCTCCTGCCCATCCCTTGTCTAACCCTGGGATGAGAGACCATGTGATATGGGAGAGATATGGGAGGTCGTGTGATGTCTACAGTGCCCAGGGTATTCACCCCTCCTGCCCATCCCTTGTCCTAACCCTGGGATGAGAGACCATGTGATATGGGAGAGATATGGGAGGCCATGTGATGTCTACAGTGCCCAGGGTATTCACCCCTCATGCCCATCCCTTGTCCTAACCCTGGGATGAGGGACCATGTGATATGGGAGAGATATGGGAGGCCATGTGATGTCTACAGTGCCCAGGGTATTCACCCCTCCTGCCCATCCCTTGTCCTAACCCTGGGGTGAGAGACCATGTGATATGGGAGAGATATGGGAGGCCATGTGATGTCTACAGTGCCCAGGGTATTCACCCCTCATGCCCATCCCTTGTCCTAACCCTGGGATGAGGGACCATGTAATATGGGAGAGATATGGGAGGTCATGTGATGTCTACAGTGCCCAGGGTATTCACCCCTCCTGCCCATCCCTTGTCCTAACCCTGGGATGAGAGACCATGTGATATGGGAGAGATATGGGAGGCCATGTGATGTCTACAGTGCCCAGGGTATTCACCCCTCATGCCCATCCCTTGTCCTGACCCTGGGATGAGGGACCATGTGATATGGGAGAGATATGGGAGGTCATGTGATGTCTACAGTGCAATTTTTCAGCCATTAAAAAAAAAAATGAAACGCATGAAGGAAATCCCAATCACGAACACCATGCAATAATCTAAAGTTTCAGGTTCCTCAAACAATTTCTTGCTTTTATTATGAAAGATGGTTGAAATTGTTAGAAGATCCCCCCCCCCCTGACTCCCCCGCGGTATTGGCACCTTGGTCTTCACTGGAGCACCACCAAGGGTTGATGGACCAGTGCCCACCAGGCTGCATTTCTGGAAGATACCAACAGGTCAGGCCCTAACCCTCTCAGGATCATCCCACCAGGGGTTAGCGGGAACGGGGGGGAGGGGCAGTTGAGGATGAGGAAGCAAAATGGTGGTAATCAGAGAGGTCTGGTTCAGGAGGGGGTCAAGGCAGATGGAAAGCAAGGATTGTTAGGAATGAGCAAGGTTGGTAGAAGAAACAGGAGAATCACTCTGGGTCAGCAAAAGGAAAAGCGAAAGTTGGACTAGACCTCTAGCCAAGTAAACGTGAATAAGTCGTAGCCCCGGCTGCCATAAGGGAATGAGTTGAAATACCCTCCCTGACACGTGCCCTTTTGAGATGGATGCATGCCAACATGTCCATGCCCTTGACCGACTATGCACACATTCATGCATTTGTCCAACCAGACTCAAGGGTGTGCAGGATTGAGGACAGGAGGGGCCACTTAGGGTGTTCATCCCACCAGGGGTTAGTCAGAACAGGGGGGGCTAGTATGAGGAGGCAAAATGGTGGCAATCAGATTTAAATTGGTTTAAGAGGAGGTCAAGGCAGGTGGCAGGCAAGGATAGTCAGTTCCAGGCAGAAGTCAAGACAGATGGAGAACAAGGGTAGTCAGGAATGAGCAACGCTGGCAACAGGAACAGCTGAGTCACCACTGGCACAGGAGGCCAAGCCAGGCAATCCGGGCCAGCAAAAGGAAAAGCAAAAGTTGGGTTAGACCTCTAACAAGGTGAAGAAGTCTCAGCACTGGCCACCATAAGGGAAGGGGTTGAATTACCCTCCTTGACACATGCCCTTACATGAACGACGCATGCCAACACGCGCATGCTCTTGAACAACTATGCACAAAAATCATGCATGAACCCATCTAGTCTCAAGAGGTCGCAGGCTCGAGGACAGGAGGGGCTATGGGGGTACTGACAAACTAACACCTACTTGGCCTCCATATTGGTCCATCCCCATCTTTTATTATTTTAACTTCCTCCATGCCCACCACTCTCTCCTCTTACAAACAACATGAAATAATCTAAAGTACTAATAGCAGGTTCCTTAAACCTATTATTATAAAAGATAGTTGAAGTTCACCCCAGACAGGTGACACAGGCTCACCCCAGTCATAGAATCTAAGTGGCACCTTGGTCTTCATCAGAGCAATCCTCAAAGGATGATGGGCCAGTGACCCAATGGTCACCAAGCTAGTATGCTGCAAGAGGCCACCAGGTTTCCAGCTCTCAGGATTGCCACACCAGGGGATAGCAGGAGTAGGGGGGCTACCATTTGGAGAATGGCAACAATCAGGCCAGTCTGGTTCTGGAGGAGGACAAAGCAGATTGCAGACAAGAATAGTCAGGAATGAGCAGAGTCAGCAACAGGAGACTAAGGCAAAGCAATGGGAAAAGCAAAAGTTGGGCTAGACCTCTAACAAGGCACCGACCGCCATAAGGGAAGGCGTTAACACATGCATGCCCTTGACCAATTATGTACATATCCATGCATGCACCCAACCAGAGTAAATAGGCCACGGGCTTGAGGACAGGATGACCCACAGGGGGAACTGTAGATACCCACCACTCTCTCAGGATAATCAAGAATAAGCAAAATTGGCTGTAAAACCAACATAGTCACTACAGGAACAGATGACACAGGCAGAGCCAGACAATCTGGGTCAGCACCAAGAAAAAGAAGAGTTGGGCTAGACCTCTAACAAGGTCTAAGTCACAGCACTGGTCACCATAAGGGAAGGAGTAGAAATACCCTCCTTGACATGTGCACATGCCCCTATGAGAAGGAAACTTGCCAACACCCTTGACTAACCATGCGCACCCAACCAGAGCTAAGAGGCCCCAGGAGGCAATCCCATATTTGATGCTGAGCCTCCATGATTAAAAGAACTGAAATCCAATGTGTCCTCCATACAGAAAATGAGGTGGGCTCCATTAGAAGCTTCCAATGCACATTGTGTGATGCTCAGAGTGTGCAGTGAAATCAGAGGAAGCTGTTTCAGTCCAGGAGAGGAGCCGGTACACCTGTGCAAGACTGAAGGGGAGGCCAGAGTTTGGCTTTACAATTGGCATTTTGAGAAGGAGGGGAAGCCGAAGATCAGATTCAAGTATACCCAGAGTTGAGGGATGTGAGAAGGACGAGGAGAGCATCAAGAAGGATAGAAATTATGAAGGGAAGGCTTTGGCTTCACATGTGGCGTTGTGAGCAGGAGGGAAGGGCGGAGGTCAAATTCAAGTACACCAAAAAAGTTTCTCAGAGTTGAGGGATGTGAGAAGGATGAGGAGAACACTGAGAAGGATAGAAATTAACTCTATCTATGAAGGGAAGGCCGGAGTTTGGCTTCACAAATGGCATTGTGAGCAGGAGGGGAGGCCGGAGGTCAGATTCAAGTAAACCAAAGAAGTTTCTCAGAGTTGAGGGATGTGAGAAGGATAAGGAGAGCACTGAGAAGGATAGAAATGAACCCTATCTATGAAGAGAAGGCTGGAGTTTGGCTTCACAAATGGCGTTGTAAGCAGGAGGGGAGGTCGGAGGACAGATTCAAGTACTCCAAAGAAGTTTCTCAGAGTTGAGGGATGTGAGAAGGATGAGGAGAACACCGAGAAGGATAGAAATGAACCCTATCTATGAAGGGAAGGCCGGAGTTTGGCTTCAGAATTGGCGTTGTGAGCAGGAGGGGAGGCTGGAGGTCAGATTTAAGTACACCAAAGAAGTTTCTCAGAGTTGAGGGATGTGAGAAGGATGAGAGCACCAAGAAGGATAGAAATTTACTCCATCTATGAAGGTAAGGCCGGAGTTTGGCTTCACAATTGGCTTTATGAGAAGGAGGGGAGGCTGGAGGTCAGATTCAAGTACACTAAAGACGTTTCTCAGAGTTGAGGGATGTGAGGACAAGGAGAGCACCAAGAAGGATATAAATTAACTCCATCTATGAAGGTAAGGCCGGAGTTTGGCTTCACAATTGGCTTTGTGAGAAGGAGGGGAGGCTGGAGGTCAGATTTAAGTACACCAAAGAAGTTTCTCAGAGTTGAGGGATGTGAGAAGGATGAGAGCACCAAGAAGGATAGAAATTAACTCCATCTATGAAGGTAAGGCCGGAGTTTGGCTTCAGAATTGGCGTTGTGAGCAGGAGGGGAGGCTGGAGGTCAGATTCAAGTACACTAAAGACGTTTCTCAGAGTTGAGGGATGTGAGAAGGATGAGAGCACCAAGAAGGATAGAAATTAACTCCATCTATGAAGGTAAGGCTGGAGTTTGGCTTCAGAATTGGCGTTGTGAGCAGGAGGGGAGGCTGGAGGTCAGATTCAAGTACTCTAAAGACGTTTCTCAGAGTTGAGGGATGTGAGGAGAAGGAGAGCGCTGAGAAGGATAGAAATAAACGCTAACTATGAAGGGAAGGCCGTAGTTTGGCTTAACAAGTGGCATTGTGAGCAGGAGGGGAGGCCGGAAATCAGATCTAAGTTCACCAAAGAAGTTTCTCAGAGTTGAGGGATGTGAGAAGGATGAGGAGAACATCGAGAAGGATAGAAATGAACCCTATCTATGAATCTAAGGTCGGAGTTTGGCTTCACTAGTGGCGTTGTGAGCAGGAGGGGAGGCCGGAGGTCAGATTCAAGTTCACCAAAGAAGTTTCTCAGAGTTGAGGGATGTGAGAAGGACGAGGAGAGTACCGAGAAGGTTAGAAATTAACTCTATCTATGAAGGGAAGGCCAGAGTTCGGCTTCACAAGTGGCGTTGTGAGCAGGAGGGGAGGCCGGAGGTCAGATCCAAGTACACCAAAGAAGTTTCTCAGAGTTGAGGGGCCGTGATACCAAACCACAGCTCCCCCCCCATCAGAAGAACACGGAACCTTTCCCCGGAAAGACGCAGAAACCTTGTTGAAGTTCATTTAGTTATCGGCATTAATCAGCTCACGTCCGCCCTCGGCTTTGTTCTCATTCGTCGTTGTTTTGTGATTATCACAGCCGTTTAATTTACTAACATACAGCACGGCTTATCCCCGCTGAGGTAAAATATCGCTGCGCCGCCGCCAGATGAAAGAGCGCTATTAATGAAAGTGATAAACACATTTAATATAAACAAGTAATATCTGCAGTTAACCACTTCATCGTGAGCGGCGCGGAAAAAGAACACGAAAGGATTAGAGATTAAAGATCGTCATCATCTGCGTTCCGCAACCTCATTACCGGGTCGTGAAATAATTGTTACTTCATTAAAGAGGAACGGCGGCACGCATGAAACTCGCTTTGCTTTGTCGACGTTGTTTTTGGAAATATAATTGTTGGTTTACTTTTTGATCATTTTTTATAGCGAAGGTTCTGGCGTCTGCGTGCCAAGCTGTCCAGAGAGCCTCACCTTTCCCGGTCTCCTTAATCCTTTGTAACTTTCCAGAAGATTTTATTGTTATTAATTATAAATTCACCCAAAGTCGCTACAAAAATTGAACAGCGGTACGTTATATAGCAGGCATGTGTTTTCCTACTTGAATCTGTAGCTATATAAAAAAAAATGCATTGCAATTTACCCAATGAAATGCTTATGTATTCATTCCATTCGAATAGGTAAAAAAAAACAAATGTTATTATTATTTCCTGAGCTGGACGATTGTTTTTCATTGATTTAAAATGGAAAATACCAAATTTGACCACTAGATGGGGCTAAGTATCATAGTTAGCACCATCTAGTGGCCAAATGACGAATGCATTTTTCCATGTGAAGCAATGAAAAACATTCAATCACCGTGGGAAATGGCCTGATAACACTCGTTGTGGCACCCAATTTTCACGGAAGGAATGTACATGCAGGTTATTGTCAGATTGATACGCAAATGTTTTATGAATACACCTCTGAGTGTGATTTGTGTATTTCTTCCAGATCTGTGCAGGAATCCAGTGTGAGACTTCCTGTAATAAAGACCGCTCACTGCTGCCCTGTCTCCTTGTGCAGGGGACTGGTCTTGTCTCCGCCCCCTCCTGTAGTTTTCTGTAGTGGGTGGAGCCTGCTGTTCCCCTCCCACAGCTCTGCTCTTTCTCCTTGTGCAGGGGGGCTGCTCTTGTCTCCGCCCCCTCCTGTAGTTTTCTGTAGTGGGTGGAGCCCGCTGTTCTCCTCCCACAGCTCTGCTCTCTCTCCTTGTGCAAGGGGACTGGTCTTGTCTCCGCCCCCTCCTGTAATTTTCTGTAGTGGGTGGAGCCCGCTGTTCTCCTCCCACAGCTCTTCTCTCTCTCCTTGTGCAGGGAGCTGGTCTTGTCTCCGCCCCTTCCTGTAATTTTCTGTAGTGGGTGGAGCTCGCTGTTCTCCTCGCACAGCTCTGCTCTCTCTCCTTGTGTAGGGGGGCTGGTCTTGTCTCTGCCCCCTCCTGTAGTTTTCTGCAGTGGGTGGAGCCTGCTGGGCCCCTCCCACAGCTCTGCTCTCTCTCCTTGTGTAGGGGGGCTGGTCTTGTCTCTGCCCCTCCTGTAGTTTTCTGCCATGGGTGGAGCTCGCTGGGCCCCTCCCACGGCTCTGCTCTCACTCCTTGTGCAGGGGGACTGGTCCTGTCTCCACCCCCTCCTGTAGTTTTCTTCAGGCAGCCTGTAGTGGGTGGAGCCTACTGGGCCCCTACCACAGCTCTGCTCTCTGTGTTAGTTTACCACTGTTCTGTTGTATGCTGACATCTAGTGGCCACTAAAACCTGTTTAGTTATATGATTTGGTATCTCCCCTCCTGTTTAGTGCTAGTTAGTTCAGTCCTAGTTAGGCCCTCCTTGTTTCTTCCTTGTCAGTGTCAGTTCTTTGCAGAGAAAGGGTTAAGGAAAGTCATTCCCTTTTTACGCTTCAAAACTGGAAAAAAACGACTATCCAGAATCACCATTTTTGGTGATGTGAATATTGAGAAGTGCAAAGAAGGAATGGGGGGGTCTACCCTCCATAAAGAGTACCTGTCACCATATATTACTATCACAAGGGAAGTTTGCATTCCTTGTGATAGCAATGAAAGTGATCAGATTTTTTTTTAAAGGAATATTGCTAAAAAAAAATAAAAAAATAAATGTAAAGCGTCACCGTCCCCGTGAGCTCGCGTAGCAAAGAAAACGCATACGTAAGTCGCGCCCGCATATGAAAACGGTGTTCAAACCACACATGTGAGGTATCGCCGCGATCGTCAGAGTGTGAGCAGTAATTCTAGCAAAAGACCTCCTCTGCACCTCTAACCCGGTAACCGTTAAAACATTTCAAAGCGTCGCCTATGGAAGCGCTTTACCAAGATCGGTAAAGCACACCGCACCACCGATCGCCGA
Source organism: Glandirana rugosa (assembly GCA_018402905.1). Taxonomy (NCBI): domain Eukaryota; kingdom Metazoa; phylum Chordata; class Amphibia; order Anura; family Ranidae; genus Glandirana; species Glandirana rugosa. The sequence goes on from BLSH010118431.1 coordinate 754,701, forward strand.
GATGCCGGCATGTTATCCTGAGGACGTCATATGACGCCCAGTCAGGATGACTGAACCACTTCCCGGCTGTCATCCCGCATACGGCGGTAGGCAAGGGGTTAAACTGATTTCATCTGCAGAGGGAAGTTCATCTCTTTGATCTGTAGATGAAGAAACAGAAAGATACAAAATGAAACATTGTTTCTTTTTATCTTAATGTTTCAGGGCTGAACAATGTTGTTGGTAAAAATTATCTGGCTGTTTTTTTTTTTTGATGGCTCCAATTTCCGGGACTTCTTTAACACTTCAGCTGTCAACAGGGGAACCCCACTGACAGCTGAATGAGTCATCACTTGTTAAGAATGCAGCGACAATTGCTGTCTTTTTTTTTTTCACATTTCAGCTGTCAGTGGGGGAATCCCGCTGACAGCTGAAAGAACCGAGCCTGAAAGTCTTGTTTCAGTTATCAGAGCATTTCCACAAGCACCGATACCTGTGCAAATGCTTAGTGTCGGCACCGGTATCAGTGCAACCCTACTATGGGGGTACGTCAATTCATAAAATGGCATTTGAAACAGAACAGCTCAGACTGGGACAAAGAGAAACAGCACAAGGATGCCCTAGGTTGGGCTGTAGTGCAAGAAGCATGCTGATAGGTGGAGAGAGCAAAGTGACAGAGAGATGAGCTACTCACTCTGCTGCTTCTCCTTTCCCTGTCCAATCACAGGCTGAAATATCGGGTCTGTACAGAACCATTCTGTCTGGCAGAGCTGCATGCATCTCACTTACACATTAAGTTTAGGGTTCAGGAGGCCCGGTGGACTACAGCCAGGCAGGGGGGACCCCAGAATTCCCGGTATGGGGGGCCGTATTCCTTCTATGCATTTTAAAGCTTCATTTTCCATTTCAGTGGCGGCTTCCTTTTAATGAGCGTCTTGGAGAGCCCCGGTGTTCGCAGATCGAAGGCTTCCTGAGTTCACTCCGCATTTCTTACTATTTGTCAGAAATGAAGAGAAGGGGAGGGGCCGATCCCATCTCCGAGGCCTTCAAGAGGCTGCGCAAATCTGACATTCATTAAGTGTGCGCACACGCGATTTTCTGCTTTGCTGGATATTGTAATTACATGTTAACGAGAGTCAGAAATGAGTAATCCTTCTATTTTTATATTATTCCATTTCATTACGAACATTTCCATTGCCCTGTCACCGACACCGAGACTGCGAGATGGCAGAGAAGGGCCCCGCCGAATTATCCTACAACTACCCCGATCATTTATTGTAAAGTATATAGCTCTGACATCAGTCTCTGTACCAGAGGAGCTTACACTCTAATGTCCCCTCCCCCACAGTCACATCAGTCTCTGTACCAGAGGAGCTTACACTCTAATGTCCCCTCCCCTCACAGTCCACCCCCTCCCCTGTAATCTCACATTCGAGGAGACCATGTCTCTGACTAC
>BLSH010118431.1:827847-839355 GCA_018402905.1 Glandirana rugosa
ATTCTGAACGAGAAAACTACGCGGTACGTACGTGGGGAAAATTACTGAAATCTGAAACTTGATTTATTGTTTTTGTTATTTAGTTCAAAGTCTAAAGTCATTAAAAGGGGTGCATGCATGGCGCATCAAAAGAGCAAGTCTTATTCAAGGGGACGAAAGAGGTCAGAGAAGATAGAGAGGTTTAACTAGCAGAGGAGCTGTCCTAGGAAGGCAATATGCTAATGACTACTGAACTTGTGTCACGTGCTTAAACAGCCAATCAGCCAGGGAGTGGGTGACACGACATGGGAAAGAGACACTCTGGTAGTGAAGAGGTTTGATTCTTGGCCCACTTACTGGTGACCTGTTCCCCACCTACTGGGACCATCCTCGCAGCACAGAACTTCCAATGGCAACTGCAGAATCCTGGCCACTACTTCTAATGATGCAAAATCGCAAAGCTCCCTGAAACAATGCTGGGCAAATCCACTTGCCCAAAAAGTATTTAAAGTGTTATTAAACCCACAACTGTAAAATCAGTCTGTATTTGCCGACCCAGATTATCCTGACTTCTCTTCTGTTGCGTTGCCTGTTGCTGACCCAGATTGTCCAGACAGCCCTTCTGTTGTCTTGCCAGTTGCCGACCTTGATTTTCCTGACCACTCTTCTATTGTTTTGCCTGTTGCCAACCCAGATTGTCCTGACCGCTCCTCTGTTGTGTTGCCTGTTGCCAACCCAGATTGTCCTGACCGCTCCTCTGTTGTGTTGCCTGTTGCCAACCCAGATTGTCCTGACCGCTCCTCTGTTGTGTTGCCTGTTGCCTACTTAGATTATCCTGACCGCTCCTCTGTTGTCTTGCCTGTTGCCAACCCAGATTGTCCAGACAGCCCTTCTGTTGTCTTGCCTGTTGCCGACCTTGATTTTCCTGACCACTCTTCTATTGTTTTGCCTGTTGCCAACCCAGATTGTCCTGACCGCTCCTCTGTTGTGTTGCCTGTTGCCAACCCAGATTGTCCTGACCGCTCCTCTGTTGTGTTGCCTGTTGCCTACTTAGATTATCCTGACCGCTCCTATGTTGTCTTGCCTGTTGCTTACTTAGATTATCCTGACCGCTCCTCTGTTGTCTTGCCTGTTGCTGACTTAGATAATCCTGACCACTCCTCTGTTGTGTTGCCTGTTGCCTACTTAGATTATCCTGACCGCTCCTCTGTTGTCTTGCCTGTTGCCTACTTAGATTATCCTGACCGCTCCTCTGTTGTCTTGCCTGTTGCTGACTTAGATAATCCTGACCGCTCCTCTGTTGTGTTGCCTGTTGCCTACTTAGATTATCCTGACCGCTCCTCTGTTGTCTTGCCTGTTGCCTACTTAGATTATCCTGACCGCTCCTCTGTTGTCTTGCCTGTTGCTGACTTAGATTGTCCTGACCGCTCCTCTGTTGTCTTGCTAGTTGCTGACTTAGATTGTCCTGGCTGCTCCTCTGTTGTCTTGCCTGTTGCTGACTTAGATTGTCCTGACTGCTCCTCTGTTGTCTTGCCTGTTGCTGACTTAGATTGTCCTGACTGCTCCTCTGTTGTCTTGCCTGTTGCTGACTTAGATTATCCTGACTGCTCCTCTGTTGTCTTGCCTGTTGCTGACTTAGATTGTCCTGACCGCTCCTCTGTTGTCTTGCTTGTTGCTGACTTAGATTATCCTGACCGCTCCTATGTTGTCTTGCCTGTTGCTTACTTAGATTATCCTGACCGCTCCTCTGTTGTCTTGCCTGTTGCCTACTTAGATTATCCTGACTGCTCCTCTGTTGTCTTGCCTGTTGCTGACTTAGATTATCCTGACCGCTCCTTTGTTGTCTTGCCTGTTGCTGACTTAGATTATCCTGACCGCTCCTCTGTTGTCTTGCCTGTTGCTGACTTAGATTATCCTGACCGCTCCTCTGTTGTCTTGCCTGTTGCCTACTTAGATTATCCTGACTGCTCCTCTGTTGTCTTGCCTGTTGCTGACTTAGATTATCCTGACCGCTCCTTTGTTGTCTTGCCTGTTGCTGACTTAGATTATCCTGACCGCTCCTCTGTTGTCTTGCCTGTTGCTGACTTAGATTGTCCTGACCGTTCCTCTGTTGTCTTGCCTGTTGCTGACTTAGATTGTCCTGACCGTTCCTCTGTTGTCTTGCCTGTTGCTGATTTAGATTATCCCGACCGTTCCTCTGTTGTCTTGCCTGTTGCTGACTTAGATTGCCCTCACCGTTCCTCTGTTGCCCACCTGGATTGTCCTTATGGCTCTTCTGCCATCTTGCCCGTTGCCATCCCAAGTTATTCTGACTTATACCTTTGCTGCTTTGCTTGTTGCCAACCTCTGCCACTCCACAGCTTAGCCTCCTTTTTCCTGCTCACTCCATGGTGGGGCGATCCTGAGGCCTGCAACCTGGGGCCAGCATGCAGCGAACCCATCGCCACCATCAGGATCTCTGGTGAAGACCAGCTGGCACCTCCCGCCTCATGTCGTATCGCCCACCAGGGGGTGTTGCCATAACATCAGCCTTTTCCCATCTGGAGGGAGGAGCCTGATTACAACAATCCAACTTGTGATGAGAGAAACAACCAATCAAATGTCACCCTTTTCTGATCGGCATCTTGGGGTCTCTTCTGATTTTGCAGGAAGTTTTATGCACACAGTGAAGGAGATTTCTACTGCAGAAAATAAGAATCTCTCCTCCTCCGGCCGCTTACTCATGGAACAAATAAAATATTAATCCGCGCTCCAATCATTTCCTGTCTGCATTGTTCCTTACTAACAGGCTCACCGCTCGGCTAATTAGCATGGCTTCTGTCAGACACAACGCCAGAATGACTCCCAATCCCCTCACTAACGCCTCCGACTTCAGCCCATCCCCCCCCTGAGCCGAAACCGGATTGGTTTTCAATGTATTTGGGAAAACATATTTCCTGTCTGCTGTCTTTTATTAAATATTTTTTTCAGTGAATCTGTCGTGTTCATAGATGATAATGTGAGAACGAGAGAGCCGCAGATATAATGAATGTCCCGTATATCTTTAGGAGGTCAGAAAAAAAAAACAACGTGTTTCAGGAGCTCACTCCCCCTTCATCAGGGCTTAGATGCTGAGGGTAAATATATAAAGGACATCTGATTGTAGAAGACAGGATGGGAGACAGGATGCCCCGGATGTCAGAGAGCTGCCTCTAAATATTTTGATCCAAGTCTTATCCTTCCTATTTTGGGCCCAACGCTCTACCAACACCAAGAATGTTCACAGATGGGTCAGATTGGAATATCAGTAATGTGGAATCCCCCATGGTTCCTAGGCCCGGACTTCTTCTCTTCTCTGCCTGGTGGAGGATCGGCCATTTCAGGAATCATGGGATGAAGCGTACTCACCGAAATATAAATAATAAGATAGATAGATAGACAGACAGACAGACAGACAGACAGACAGACAATAGATAGATAGACAATAGATAGATAATAGATAGATAATAGATAGATAATAGATAGATAGATAGATAGATAATAGATAGATAGATAATAGATAGATAGATAATAGATAGATAGATAATAGATAGATAGATAATAGATAGATAGATAGATAGATAATAGATAGATGATAGATAGATAATAGATAGATAGATAGATAGATAGACAGACAGACAGACAGACAGACAGACAGACAGATAATAGATAGATAATAGATAGATAATAGATAGATGATAGATAGATAATAGATAGATAGATAGATAGACAGACAGACAGACAGACAGACAGACAGACAGACAGACAGACAGACAGACGATAGACAGACAGACAGACAGACGATAGACAGACAGACAGACAGACAGACAGACGATAGACAGACAGACAGACAGACAGACGATAGACAGACAGACAGACAATAGACAGACAGACAGACAGACGATAGACAGACAGACAGACAGACAGACAATAGACAGACAGACAGACAGACGATAGACAGACGATAGACAGACGATAGACAGACAGATAGACAGACAGATAGACAGACGATAGACAGACGATAGACAGACGACAGACAGACGATAGACAGACAGACAGACGATAGACAGACAGACAGACGATAGACAGACAGATAGACAGACAGATAGACAGACGATAGACAGACGATAGACAGACGATAGACAGACGATAGATAGATAGATAATAGATAGATAGATAGATAGATAATAGATAGATAATAGATAGATAGATAGATAGATAGATAGATAGATAGATAGATCGATAGATAGATGATAGATAGATAGATAGATAGATAGATAGATAGATAGATCGATAGATAGATGATAGATAGATAGATAGATAGATAGATAGATAGATAGACGATAGATAGATGATAGATAGATAGATAGATAGATAGATAGATAGATAGATAGATAATAGATAGATGATAGATAGATAGATAGATAGATAGATAGATAGATAGATAGATAGATAATAGATAGATAGATAATAGATAGATAGATAGATAGATAATAGATAGATAATAGATAGATGATAGATAGATAGATAATAGATAGATAGATAGATAGATAGATAGATAGATAGATAATAGATAGATGATAGATAGATAGATAGATAATAGATAGATAGATAGATAGATAGATAGATAGATAGATAGATAGATAATAGATAGATAGATAGATAGATAGATAGATAGATAGATAGATAGATAATAGATAGATAGATAGATAGATAATAGATAGATAGATAATAGATAGATAGATAATAGATAGATGATAGATAGATAGATAGATAATAGATAGATAGATAGATAGATAGATAGATAGATAGATAGATAGATAGATAGATAGATAGATAGATAATTAATAGATAGATAGATAGATAATAGATAGATAATAGATAGATAGATAGATAGATAGATAGATAGATAGATAGATAGATAGAGAGATAGATAGATGGATAGATAGATAGATAATAGATAGATAGATAGATAGATAGATAGATAGATAGATAGATAGATAGATAGATAGATAGATAGATAGATAGATAGAGAGATAGATAGATGGATAGATAATGAAATGAAGACGTTTATAGTAAATGGCGGATAGTTAGAAGAAACAGACAGATAATATTATATAATAAATCTGTGATTTAAGTTATTTGAAGGAAGGTCAATAAAAAACGGCTTTAACCTTTAACCCCTTCAATACCGGGCACCCCCCCGCCTAGGCCAATTCTCAGCTCTCAGCGCTGTCGCACTTTGAATGACAATTACTCAGTCATGTGACTCTGCACCCATGTGACATTTTTATCTTTATTGTCACACAAAGTGGTACTAATATGCGGCACTGATAGGAGACATAGATAGGCAGCACTGAAGGGCTTTGATGGGTGGCACTGATGAGCAGGCACTGACGGGCACTGAAAGACAGCACTGACTGGCATCATGATGGACACAGATTGGCATCACTGATGGGCACTGCTGGGGCTGCACTGATGAGCAGTGCCCTGATTACCTATCTCAGGTCTCCCCTGAGAGGAGATGCCACTGATCGGCCAGTGTGAGGCGAGGAGAGCCGATTACCGGCATTTCCATGTTTACATGTGATCGGCTGTGATTGGACACAGTGATCACATGGGTAAAGAGCCACATCATTGGCTCTTTACAAAGATCAGGGTCACACCGTGCGGCAAGACTGGGGCGATGTCATATGACGTCTTAGAACGAGAGGGGATCGCGCTGTCATTTTACTATACAGTGGGCGGGAGGTGGTTAAAGGATACTTTCTAGAACTCCCTTTCTATTATCACCAGGGAGGTAAATGATAGATCGATAGTGTGATGGACTCCTGGCATCCTGACTGGGCATCTCCACCAGAGAGCTGCTTCCTTGCCCCTGGAAGCCAGGAACAAGGGATCATAGCTGGGAATTCTACCCAAGGACCAGGCGACACGAGCTGAGGTGCAAACAGGAACTCCCTTTATTGAAAATTCACACAGAATTTATACCACACAAAATCAAATAAAAGCTTAATAACGTTATCCTAAACAATACCCACCCCAGCCAGCCTGGTGCCCACATACAGTGCCTTAAAAAGTATTCATACCCCTTGGAATTGCCCACATTTTCTCATGTGACACCCAAAAACGTAAATGTATTTTATTGGGATTTTATGTGATAGACAACACAAAGTGCCCATAATTGTGAAGTGGAAGGAAAATGATAAATGATACAAATAAATCTGTGAAAAGTGTGGGGGGGCATTTATGTGGCGCCCCCTTTACTCCGATACCCCTAACTAAAATCTAGAGGATCCAATTGCCTTCAGAAGTCCCCTTATTAGTAAATAGAGTCCCCCTGTGTGTCATTGAATCTCAGTATAAATACAGCTGATCTGTGAAGCCCTCAGAGGTTTGTTAGAGAACCTTAGTGAACAAACAGCATCATGAAGGCCAAGGAACACAGCAGACAGGTCAGGGATAAAGCTGTGGAGAAGTATAAAGCAGGGTTGGGTTATAATAATATCTCCCAAGCTTTGAACGTCTCACAGAGCTCTGCTCAATCCATCATCGGAAAATGGAAAGAGTGGCACAACTGCCAACCTACCAAGACATGGCCGTCCACCTAAACTGACCGGCCGGGCAAGGAGAGCATTCATCAGAGAAGCAGCCAAGAGGTCCATGGTGACTCTGGAGGAGCTGCAGAGATCCACAGCTCAGGGGGGAGAATCTGTCCACAGGACAACTATTAGTCGTGCTCCACAAATCTGCCCTTTATGGAAGAGCGGCAAGAAGAAAGCCATTGGTGAAAGAAATCCATAAGAAGTCCGGTTTGCAGTTTGCGAGAAGCCATGTGGGGGACACAGCAAACATGAGGGGGACACAGCAAACATGGGGGGGGGGCAGCAAACATGGGGGGGGGGACACAGCAAAAGGGGGGGCACAGCAAACATGGGGGGGGACACAGCAAACATGGGGGGGGGGGACACAGCAAACATGGGGAAGAAGGAGCTCTGCTCAGATGAGACCAAAATTCAACTTTTTGGCCTAAAAGCAAAACTCTATGTGTGGGGGAAAACTAACACTGCACATCACCCTGAACACTCCATCCCCACTGTGAAACATGGTGGTGGCAGCTTCACGGTGTGGGGATGCTTTTCTTCAGCAGAGACAGGGAAGCTGGGCAGAGTTGATGGGAAGATGGATGGAGCCAAATACAGGGCAATCTTAGCAGAAAACCTGTTAAGAGTCTGCAAAAGACTTCAGACCGGGCAGAGGTTCTCCTTCCAGCAGCCTAATATAGGTGCCGCCACCGGACCACCCACCAACGTCACGCACGTGGGAGCGAGAAAGTAGGGAGGTGCCAAGCCCTGGGCGAAACTACAATGGCCCACCCACAATCCACCCTCAATGGCCCATCTCATAGGTCCTTCTTACATCAGCGATTCTCGTACCTGGGTGCTGTCGGTATTGGGTTGCTGCCGCTTTACCTCCCGCCACAGCTCCCGGCCATGATGCCCCAGGTGACTCACTTGCCCCGATGATGTACCACCAATGCTGTAAGATACATCCATAGTCTTTGGAGGGGTTATTTACCCCTACCATTTCTTTGTTGTCAAATGGCAGTTTTGTCAACCAATTTCTTATTTCAGATACGTCCCGTGCTTGCTCCTGACGAGTGGCCCCAAGCCACGAAACGCGTAGAGCTACCAGCTGCCTCTTTTTATATTTAATACGCGTTCTCAGATTTTGGATTATATATCTTTATCCTTGATAACTTCCATCGGATCAGTGAGGTCATAGACCATGCAGACAATACCGTGTACATGCGTACGTTTGCATATACATATGAATTGGTGGATTGGGGCAATCTATTAGGCAATATTTATTTGTATTTAATATAATCATCTTGTTCAACTCTCTATGATTGATGTGAAGACTTTTGTGATTGTAAAGCTTCGTTTTTTTTTTACTTAAAAATAACAAACGCGTTTCACTTCCCTCCTCTATGCAGTTGGTTTTGCACAGAGGATCCTCCTCTTCTCAGGTCCCTCTTTGATGCTCCTGGCCCCTCCCTCCTATCAAGTGCCCCCACAGCCCACAGCTTCCTATGGGGGCACCCGAGCCGAATCCGAGCTCCGTGTATCCATTCAGACACGGAGCCCCGACCTGGCCCCGCCCCATCTCTCCCCCCCCGATTGGCTGACTGATTTGAATGACAGCCAGGGGAGCCAATGGCGCTGCTGCTTCGTCTCAGCCAATCAGGAGCAGTGTCCCCAGACGGCTTAGACATTCGTGGACATGGAGAGAGAAGGGGCTCAGGTAAGTAATTAGGTGGGCGCTGGGGGGGCTGCTACACACAGAAGGTTTTCTATCTTAATGCATAGAATGCTCCTCCTGCCTTTACAACTTCCTTAATTACTAATCAATAAACAATTTTAATGATCAATCAATATATTTTTGCATCATGTGCTTCATACAAAATCCAACTTTTTTATTTATTTTGCTTTTTTGCTAATTTTATTTCATATACATGTGTGACCCTAGGTGGGCGTCTGGCGGTGACAAGGGTGGCATTATCCTATCATAGTGGGCATGTGGCGGTGACAAGGGTGGCATTATCCTATCATAGTGGGTGTGTGGCGGTGACAAGGGTGGCATTATCCTATCATAGTGGGCGTGTGGCGGTGACAAGGGTGGCATTATCCTATCATAGTGGGCATGTGGCGGTGACAAGGGTGGCATTATCCTATCATAGTGGGTGTGTGGCGGTGACAAGGGTGGCATTATCCTATTATAGTGGGCATGTGGCGGTGACAAGGGTGGCATTATCCTATTATAGTGGGCATGTGGCGGTGACAAGGGTGGCATTATCCTATCATAGTGGGCATGTGGAGGTGACAAGGGTGGCATTACCCTATCATATATTCTTAGTGGATCTCTTCAGCTGATGATAATACAAAGAACGACCTCACAATAGACTCAGAGCTCCATGGATAATTCCAGGCCGGGGTCAGGGGTGAGCGCTCCGCATCAATTCTGCTCAGTAAGCAGCGTCATCCGGGCACCGCGCGCCCAGGCTGAGGTCAAAGTCAGATTTAATAATGAAGAGCGGGGTCACCTGAGGGGGTCACACGTGAACTATTATAGTCGGAGCCGGAGGGCGATGCACTCACAATATAAACACCAGGGAACAGCCTGGATGTATAGAATCTGCTCTGCTGCACTGCAATCAGTAATCAGTAAGGTTGACAAGTCTTCAAAATCTGAACTCTTTAATGGGATGCAGCAATTTATATTTTTTATATAGCATGAATTATACATAGATTTTGCAATTAAAGATCATTTCTAATCATATGAAGTTAATCACAAGAGTCCCTCTTTACATCAGAGTCCGCAGAGTTCCCCTTTATATCTGAATCCACAGCGTTCCCTTTTACCATCTGAAACCGCAGAGTTCCCCTTTAAATCAGAGTCCACAGAGTTCCCCTTTTACATCTGAATCCACAGCGTTCCACTTTTACATCTGAATCCGCAGAGTTCCCCTTTTACATCTGAATCTGCAGAGTTCCCCTTTTACATCTGAATCCACAGAGTTCCCCTTTTACATCTGAATCCACAGAGTTCCCCTTTTACATCTGAATCCACAGAGTTCCCCTTTTACATCTGAATCCGCAGAGTTCCCCTTTTACATCTGAATCCGCAGAGTTCCTCTTTTACATCTGAATCCGCAGAGTTCCTCTTTTACATCTGAATCCACAGAGTTGCCCTTATACATCTGAATCCACAGCGTTCCCCTTTTACATCTGAATCCACAGCGTTCCCCTTTTACATCTGAATCCACAGAGTTGCCCTTTTACATCTGAATCCGCAGAGTTCCTCTTTTACATCTGAATCCACAGCGTTCCCCTTTTACATCTGAATCCACAGAGTTGCCCTTATACATCTGAATCCACAGAGTTCCTCTTTTACATCTGAATCCGCAGAGTTCCCCTTTTACATCTGAATCCACAGCGTTTCCCTTTTACATCTGAATCCGCAGAGTTCCCCTTTTACATCTGAATCCGCAGAGTTCCCCTTTTACATCTGAATCCGCAGAGTTCCCCTTTTACATCTGAATCCGCAGAGTTCCTCTTTTACATCTGAATCCGCAGAGTTCCCCTTTTACATCTGAATCCACAGAGTTCCCCTTTTACATCTGAACTTGCAGAATTCCCTTACACTGTCATATGACGGCGGCTGCGATAACTAGTGCTGATTGGTGTAAGTAAACACAGATCTCCGTTCTCATAGAGGGGGAAGGGCTGTGATCACTCCTCTCCCCCTGCCAGCCCAGCCCCCACACAGTAAGAACACACTGAGGGAACAAATTTAACCCTTAGAGCGCCCCCTGCAGGTTAACCCCTTCACTGCCAATGGCATTTACACTTCTGATCGCTGTATAAATGTCAACGGTCCCAAAAAAGTGTCAAAATGGTCCGACATGTCCGCCGCAATATCGCAGTACCGCTAAAAAAAATCGCAGATCGCCGCCATTACTAGTAAAAAATAAATAAATAAAAACCCCAGAAATGAATTCTCATTGTCCGTAAACGCGGCTACTTTTGCGCAAACCAATCAACAAACGCCAATTGCGTTTTTTTTTTACCAAAAATATGAGGAAGAATAAAAATCGCCCAAAACCGATGGAAAAAATGTTTTTTTATATTTTTTTTTTTTATTTGTATTTTAGCAAAAAGTAAGAAATTTGGTCTTTTTTGCAAAATTGTCGCTCTTCTTTTGTTTATAGCGGCGATCAGAAATGACGCAGAGGGGATCAAATACCACCAAAAGAAAGCTCTATTTGTGGGGAAAAAAGGACGCAAATTTTGTTTGGGTGCAACGCCGCACGACCGCGCAATTGTCAGTTAAAGCGACGCAGTGCCGAATCGCAAAAAGTGCTCTGGTCCTAAAGTGGGAAATCCTTCCGGGGCTGAAGAGGTTAAACAAATATTTATTAATACTTTCAATAAAACCGATTTTAAACAATAAGAACACATGGCATAAATCAAAGATTAACCAACACAAAGAGCACAATATGGGGGGGAGGCAAAAGGGCACAGTACCAGGGGGGTCGTGAGGGCACAATACTGGATTCAGGAGGGCACAGTACAGGAATACAGGAAGAGTCAGGAGGGCACAGTACTGGATTCAGGAGGGCACAGTACAGGAATACAGGAAGAGTCAGGAGGGCACAGTACAGGAAGAGTCAGGAGGGCACAGTACTGGAAGAGTCAGGAGGGCACAGTACTGGATTCAGGAGGGCACAGTACAGGAATACAGGAAGAGTCAGGAGGGCACAGTACAGGAAGAGTCAGGAGGGCACAGTACTGGAAGAGTCAGGAGGGCACAGTACTGGATTCAGGAGGGCACAGTACAGGAATACAGGAAGAGTCAGGAGGGGAGGACTGAGAAGGACATAAGGACATGACACGGGAGGACTTAGGTCATGACACGGGAGGACTGAGAAGGACATAAGGACATGACACG
>BLSH010118431.1:859913-874490 GCA_018402905.1 Glandirana rugosa
CCCCCTCCAGCAAAGAGACATGCCCCCTCCAACAAAGAGACACGCCCCCTCCAACAAAGAGACATGCCCCCTCCAACAAAGAGACATGCCTAAAAACATCAGCTCAGCTCACAGGTATATGAATTGCGCAGCACCAAAAAAGCTCCCCCCTTCCTCCTCACTGCCACCGGCCAACTGTGCTCCGATCCAGGCTCAGTGATGCAACATGCGGCGGCGGGTGCTCCTGCTGTTGAAGCCAGTGCTGTACGGGGACCGGGAGAGCTGCTCCACCCATAGCCCACCCCACTCTGCTCCCCAGCAGTACAACTTGTACTGCTGGGGAGAGGAGTGGGGAATGATGCAAGGGTGACACTGCACACTAGAGGGAGGGAGTCCCAGGTCTTCCAAGATGCTTCCACATTGTCGCCCCTCTTAAAGTGCTGCTTAGCTCCCATGTACTCACCGGGACCCATAGTAGGACCGGCCCTGCAAATGACCCCATGAACATTGGCTGCTCAGTTTCAAATGCCTGTTTTTTTGTCCCAGTCCAGGCCTGCCTGTAACAAACTTCCTGTCCTAGGGCGACAACGCTCACTCACTGTACTGTATCTATGGAGGAACAGTGTTGTCACCCTAGGACATTCCTTGCAACATAAGGTCGGCTAATATCATAGTTTCCAACAGTCCCGATTTTCCCGGGACATTCACAGTATTCAGATCCTTGTCCCAGTCTTACCGTGTCCTGGAAAAAAGCACAGGAAATTGGCTTTGTCCCATTATATCGTCAGAGCCGCCGCCAGAGGTCCGCCGCCATTTTACAGAAGACCAGCTCTCGTGGGGAAGAAACAAGAGGCGGAGCCCGGGTGGCAATAAAAGCGGCTGCCAATAGGCATGGAGCTGCCGCCAACCCCCCCCCCCCCCGCCCCGCAGTCTGCTGCTGGTCTGTGACCTGCACCTCATTTTCCCACCCACCTACGCCTACAAATGAATGTTCCGCCCTCTAATTATAATACAGACAAAAAAGGGTCCCTATAAATTTTTTGATAATGTTGGCAACTATGTAATATTCAGACCTCATACCTAACACCCTAATAAATTTTGTAAGCAAATGCCATATAACATATTGGTGCAGGTGGTGACCATTGGGCACCACATCCCCAAATCAGCAGATCAAATGTAATAAAATATAATGTTGAAAAAAGTAGACATAGTAACCTAGTATTTTATGTGATAATGTGTGTGGCATGTGTTTCTGCCAGCTGTAAAACCCCCAACCTTTTTCAAGGGTATAATTTATTAATATTTGTTGGTGGTTGCTTTGCCTTGTGTTACTGTAATTGGCTAACTGTGCCCCATCCCCTCCCCCCACCCACCACCAATACATTGTGAAGATTGCACAACTAATACAGGCGCAACGCTGAGGAGCTCTCGTTGTATCATGGTATTTTTTTTTTCATTATTTTTGTTTATTATTATGACTTTTCACCATCAGAAGGAGTGGGCACACCCAGGAGCAAAACTGCACTTGTGACGAGACCCCCATAAGCCTCTGTGTGTCCTCCCAGAAAGGTTTGTTCTAAAATTAGAGCCGGGTCAAACCTTGCGGTCATTATAACAATATTATGAATGCACATTGTGAGGATGTTGAGTGGAGATAATGACCGGGGAGGGGGAAGATGGGGGCGGATGAAACATTTCCAGAGGGGGCAAATGGCAGGGAATAATGAGGAAGCCATTGCTGAATGGTGTAATGACGGGGGCCGGGGCAAGGGGTGGTGAAGGGAGGAAAGTAATTAGAAGGGAGGGCTGGAAGGGAAATGTCAGGGGAACGGGGACTCTCCATGTAGAAGTCTCGTCTCTCCTATAAATTATAAATGAGTTGAGATGAACTGATCTTTAGCAACCCGTGAGTTACACGAGATTCCACAAACAGAGAACCGCAGGGGGGGAGGAGGACGAGATCTCCAACATCAAGAAATGTTACCATTCCCATCACCGGTGTGTGGTGTACGGCAGAGGTAATGAGGATGGAGACGCCCAGTACTTGTCTATCCTCCCGCCAGGCAAGGCTTAAAGCCCGACTCCGGATGTGATCGGTATTGTATAGTTACAATGGTCCAGCTTGGCACAAAAGTATGGATATCTCATACCTGGGGGCAGTGCCAAGACAAAGTCATCCAGCGCCAAGAGTAAAGGTGCCAAACTGTGCCCTCCTTTCCCCCATTCATGATGTGCAAGCTCAGAAGATCCTACACCCAGCAATGACTCCCTTGTTAAAATTACTGCCACTACTCCTATCAGCCTTGGAACAGAAGGAAGGTTCCCCGATCGCTAGAGTAAACCATGGCGCCCAGTACAACCGCTCCTCACGCCCACCTCTTGTGGGGTCGATGGGGAAGCTGACAATCACTGTACTAATAGCAGAGCAATAGCCGCCAACTTACAGACCCTGTGAGAGTGGCTTCCCCTCTACACACTGACCAGAGGAGGTCACTTTCTTGGTCCTGACTAAGGATGGGTCCAACCGCCTTGGGTTTTGCTCAAGCAGGATTTGGTGGACTTCCAAGAAGTTGGGATGCCAAACCTGAACCCCACTGGAAACCACCATACCTGTCAATTCAAAATGCCCATTTTCTAGGCCAATGGGCAAGGGCGTTGTCAAAAGTAGCATGGAGGGTGGGCACTGCCCAATGTAAACAGTGTTTTTTTTTTTATTCCATCTGGTTTAATGAACATCAAATTTCTTTAGCTCACTAGAAACTGGCAGCAACCAGGGAAGTAAAAACATCATTGTATCACCCTAAGAAAGAAAGAAAGAAATTTGATGTTCATTAAACCTGATGACTACAGCCCATCCTTATATACACTATATTGTCAAAGGTATTGAGACGCCTGCCTTTACACGCACATGAACTTTACTGACATCCCAGTCTTAGTCTGTAGGGTTCAATATTGAGTTGGCCCACCCTTTTCAGCTATAACAGCTTCACCTCTTCTGGGAAGGCCATCCACAAGGTTTAGGAGGGTCTATGGGAATGTTTGACCATTCTTCCAGAGGTCAGGCACTGATGTTGGATGAGAAGGCCTGGCTCGCAGTCTCCGCTCTAATTCATCCCAAAGGTGTTCTATCGGGTTGAGGTCAGGACTCTGTGCAGGCCAGTCAAGTTCCTCCACCCCAAACTCACTCATCCATGTCTTTATGGGCCTTGCTTTGTGCAGTGGTGCGCAGTCATGTTGGACCAGGAAGGGGCCATCCCCAAACTCTTACCATAAAATTGGGAGCATGAAATTGTCCAAAATGTCTTAGTATGCTGACGCCTTAAGAGTTTCCTTCACTGGAACTAAGCCCCTGAAAAACAATCCCACACCATAATCCCCCCTCCACCAAATGATTTGGACCGGTGCACAAAGCAAGGTCCATAAAGACATGGATGAGCGAGTTTGCTATCTGCACTTTCTAAGGGTTTATCAAATGGTCAACGCATCTACCAAGTGCCAGAATATTTTTCATTCATTTCAGATCTTCTGGAAAGAATTGGAGAGCGTTTTGGAGGTGTCCCCATCCACTACTCTCACAGACGTGCCCACAGAATTCAGTCCCTTCCACCTGGGTCCCATTGGGGAGAATCGCCTTCACTTCCTGTCCCATAACCAAACCAGGAAGTAGGAGGAAATCCCTGTAAATTAATGGAATTCCATGGGGAGCCCCAAGCCACCAGAACTAGTGGAGGATTTCCCCACTAATACTTTTCTGGGGACAACCCAACATTTGGGATGTTAATGATAATGGTAGAGAGGTGATGAATCTCCCTAATGGGGACACAGACAGCAATAACAACTGACAGGGGGTCCAATCCCCCTCCACTCTCTACAATATTAAAAAAAAGTTTTGCCTTTAGTTACGCTTCCCAAACGCTTGCCATACATTGATATCAGCACCCAACCCTTCCCCTGCTCTACCCAAGATGAAAAAATAAAGTTTTTGGCTTTTGGATGAACTTTTAATGCTGGCGCCTATCCATCAGCGTAAAAATCCTTCTTCTGTTGCAAAGTTACATTTTCTTTCCAAAAAGGAGACAAAAGACTCGATAAGAAAAGGGGAAATGGAAATGAATGTGAATGCTCTCTGCGCGATGCAATGTGTGCTCACAGCTGGGAGATAAGAGGGACAAGTTCTCCTAATTGGGCCCTTTGACCTCAAGGGCCCGGGGACAGTCGCTCCCTCTGTAGTAACGCCCCTTCTTCATTCGCCTGTTCCTGGAACCATCCCGCGTCTTCTTCTTCTCGCCTCTTTCTTCCTTCTCCTTCCTCCAGCTGCAGCGCTTCTCTTATGGCTAATTAGGCCGTTCCTTCTCCAATCACTCGGTATTGTTGGCTGTAGGATTCCTTAATTTCCAACGAAAGTTCTGCAGAAGTCGGATTTTTTTTTTTTCTCCCCATTACACGGCGCCGTCGCGCTCAATTCCTGCATATTGTGAGGCCCTAAAATTATCCCACAAGATGAAATAAACCAGAAACTTCATCCCCTGCCAGCCGGGGAAGCGGGCCCATGTTTCCGAATTCCGCATGGGGCTCCGAACAAAACCATATGAAATGTTTCACCGGGAGGTGGGGGTGCGGAAGCGGATTCAGGCGCTGAATACGGCTCATCCTCTGTGTTTGTAGATGGATTTGGGGAGTTTAAGCTCTAATCCGAGTCCTCACTGCGTTATAACTATAGTGAGATGGGCCCGATGTAACTCCGTTCCTCTCGGATAATGCAAGATATATATGGTAATCGCTGGCGGGAACAATGAGCCAGCTTGAAGTCTGCTTAAAAGCTAAACAGATATTTCATAATAAATATGATAAACAGATATTCCGGTTTTGCATGGTTTCTGGCAAGCTGAATCTTATGCTGGTATTTCTATATCTTTTGAGGTCTCCAGCTGTGAGCCGGCGGTCTACCGGAATTGCCAGTTCCACCCCAACCACTGCAGAATTTATAAAACTGAATGATGAGATCACCCTCCCCTGATGGGTTCCCAATAATGCCAGATAAATAGTGGGGGAGTCTAGCAGTGAGAGAGTGGCGCCATCATTATGGTAGGGGGAATAGAGACACATTTATGTATTGTGTGAAGCCCACTCAACATGGGCGTCCGCAGGTAGGGGCAAGGGGGGGCAAGCACCCCCCCCTGGAATTAGGGATCATATTGGGGGTTCCCCACTTTGTCCTTATCCTAGCACCGATGGCAGGCCCTGCTCGCACCTGTACACGGTTTAGCAGGGCCGGTGACAGCTGGTGCGAGGAGCGGGACAGCGAAGGCCTCAAGGGGTGGTCAGGATGACATCACCCGGTCTACATAGTGTGAGCGAGCAGCCCAGGAGATGGAAAGGAAAGCGGCAGATGCCAGGAGCAGCGGGTACAGCATCCCCAGCACCTCCCAGAGCCTGAACCTTGGACTCCTTAAACCTCCTCACCGCTCCCAGGCCCGGAAGACAGACTAACCGGGGGCTTTGAGAACAAGGACAGTCAGGAAATGCAAGCAGCCAGGGACCGCTCCATGTCACATCATAGATCCGATAGAAGGAATAGAGCATCTCCTGTCCTCACCCAGAATGAAAACAGGTCTTGCCAGCTGCTTGCCATCATGGACATTCTACTGGCATGCAGGGTACTGTACTGAGCATTACACACACCATTAGACATAGGGGCACTAGAGGGACTGCAGACAGGGCTAGGGGTCTCTCTCTCTCTGACCCCCCCTCTCTCTCTCACCCCTCTCTGTTACCCCCCTCTGTCTCTCTCTCACCCCCATCTCTCTGTCACCCCATCCCCCACATTTATGCAGTCGCTTGTGCCATGTCCGCAATCTTACAGTCTCTTGTGCCATGTCCACAGTCTCTGACCGTCTCCTGTACCATGTCCACAGTCTCTGACCGTCTCCTGTACCATGTCCACAGTCTCTGACCGTCTCCTATACCATGTCCACAGTCTCTGACCGTCTCCTATACCATGTCCACAGTCTCTGACCGTCTCCTGTACTATGTCTGCAGTCTCTCACCATCTCCATTACTACGTCTGCAGGCTCTTACCGTCTCCTGTACCACATCTGCAGTCTCTGACCGTCTCCTATACCATGTCCACAGTCTCTGACCGTCTCCTGTACTATGTCTGCAGTCTCTGACCGTCTCCTGTACTATGTCTGCAGTCTCTGACCGTCTCCTGTACTATGTCTGCAGTCTCTCACCATCTCCATTACTACGTCTGCAGGCTCTGACCCTCTCCTGTACTACATCTGCAGTCTCTGACTGTGATAATGTGATAATGGCATTGTCGAAATGGGGCAGAGCATGGGTGACCTTAAAATGTTCCCCCCCCTGAAAAAAGTTCTGAGGATGCCCATGCCACTCAATATTAAAATATCACTTATGGGCAGAATTTACCGCTAAAATTAGTTATAGCACACTATAACAAGTATGTAAACTTCTGACTATCAAGCCTTCTAAAGGCCAAAAGTAACCCCTCCTCCCTCAAAATGATTGAGAGTAGTAGTTGTTACAACTGAAAGGTCCTGTTGATACTCCATCATGCAAACACATTGTAGACAATTGTGCTCTTCTAACCTTGTGGTAACAGTTTGGTGAAGACCCTTTTCTGTTCCAGCATGACTCTGCCCCTGTGTACAAAGCCAGCTCCATAAAGAAGTGATGTGACCAGCCCTGACCTCAACCCAACTGAAAGCTTTGGGATGAATTGGAACATCTATGGTGAGCCAGGTCTTTATCATGGTGCCCAGTGTGTGGTACACAAACCAGGTCATCTCATCCAACATCAGGACCTCACTAATGGGTGCAAATTATGGTAAGCATTTCTAGACGAGTGGAGCCAACTCCATAAAGACATGGTTTGACCGGCTTGGTGTGGAGGAACTCGAGTGACAAAGACCTGACCTCATCCCTACTGCTCACCATGCGAGAAAGGTCTTCTCATCCGACATCAATACCTGACCTCACAAATGGGCACAGATTCCCACAGAAACCCTCTAAAATTGTGTGGAAATCGTTCTTAGAAGAGCAGAGGATATTATAGTCACAAAGGAGGCAAATCCATAATAATGGTCTGGGCAGGGGGGGTTGAGTCCTACAAGCTCATAAAGGTGTGATGGTCAGGTGCTCATAGTCAGCTCCATAAAGACATGGTTTGACCAGTTTGGTGTGGAGGAACTTGAAGGTCCTGTACAGAGCCTTTACCTAAACCCTACTGAACACCTTTGGAATGAATTGTATTGTTGACTGCAAGTCAGGTCTTTTTTGGTGCCCAACGTGAGGCCCCATGTGTGAGTCAGGTGTACTCATTCAATTTTGACCATAGTAATAACCATGGGGAGATTAGAGGCAACTCCATAAAGAGTGTGGAGGACCTCACGTGTCCTGCACAGAGCCCTGACCTCAACAGTACTGAACACATTTGAAGTGGAACACCAATGGTGAGCCAGGCCTTCTCATCCGACATCAGTACCTGACCTTACCAATGGGCACAAATTCCTACAGCTACCCTCCAAAATCTTGTGGAAAGCCTTCCCAGAAGAGTATAGAATGTTATAGCCACAAAGCGGGCAACTCCATATTAATGGCCAAAAAAGGGGGGGGTCCAACTCCATATTAATGGCAGAAGCCCAGGAAGGGGGTGTAACTCCATATTAATCGTCATTGTTTTTGGATTGAGATGCCCTACAATCTCATAGAGTTGTGATGGTCAGGTGCTCAAAGCCAGCACCACAGGTCAACGATTTGACCAGTTTGGTGTGAAGGAGCTTGAGTGTCCTGCACAGAGTCCTGACTTCAAACCTAGTGAACGCCTTTGGGATGAATTGGAATGCTGATGGTGAGCCAGGTCTTCTCATCCGACATCAGTACCTGACCTCACCAACGGGCACGAATTCCCACAGACGCCCTCCAAAATTTTGTGGAAGGTCTTCCCAGAAGAGTGCAGGTGTGATGGCGAGATGTCCTCAGACTTTTGATTATTATTTTCTTTACCTATAAATCTTTAATTACTTTGACATTTAGAGAGGAGCCAAGCCTGGCAGTGATAAAATGTATCTCTAGAACCCGAGAGCTTCATACACTTTGAGTTTCAGGCCTTTGTGGGGGAGGGTGAAGGAGAAGCTCAGCCATGACAATCGGTGGGATTGTGACACGGAGAAATAGCTGCAAATAATTTTTATTATTATTTTGTAAGTCACTATAATCTCATACTACCAGCAAGGGCAATATAAATACATAAAACATTTGAAGAAGATTATGTAAAAGGGCACAGATAATCATGCCGGCACACATGGAGTTGATAGTCACGTCCTTTAAGCTTCCACTCAATAGCTCTTTATCATTAGAAAATGTTGATGGACAGACTCATAAGAGGTGAATCATCAGCAAATATTGGATTATTTAAATAAATAATGTTGAGGATCCCCTCACCAAAGACCCAGGATTAGGGATAAGTAAATAGTCTTTTAGTTATTTCAGCGCCAATCTATAAAAACCAAGGCCGCAATACTTTTCATGGGTCAGATGGTTCCTGTGAGGGTTCACGATCATGGAATGAACTGGTAAAGGAGTTCTTTGGACCCACTTCCATATCTTGCTCTCCTCTCCCGCTCGTATCCTTGATGATTGGGAGGATAGGCAAGCTTGATGTTTATCATGACCTTGTGGATGCTCCATGTTTCCCTGAGGTAGGTAACCTTTATGGAAAAGTGTGATAGGGAGATGGTTCCCCCCATACATCTAAAGCTTCACCAAAAGGCAGGTTTGCATGTTGAGCCATTTACTTGGCTTCCAGGCCACAAGGTTGAGTCTTTGTGCTTTGTTACTAGGGAGTAGAGTTGAGCGAACACCTGGACGTTCGGGTTCTGCAGGTCCAAATGAACTTTGGGGAAACGTCCGGGTTCGGCACCGACCGTTGCTCGAACGTTATCCCGGACCCCGAACCCCATTGAAGTCAATGGGGGCCCCGAACTTTTAGGCACAAAAATGGCTGTAACAAAGTCCTGGCAAGTGCTAGAGGGCTGCAAAAGGAAGTAAAATGGGGGTAAGAGTGGGGCAAGTGCCCTACAAAAAAATGGGGATAGGGAAAATAAATTAAAATCAAATAAACTAGGAGAAGATTTTTGAACAATAATGTGTCACTTACAGTTGCAGCTAGAACCTCTCCCTTTAGAACTAGGAGATGATTTTTGAACAATAATCTGTCCCTCTAAGCAGAAGCCTCTACCTAGTGCAGTCAGATCGTTGTGTAATGCAGGGTTTGATCTGCAATCTGTCCCTCAGAGCAACAGCAGTAGTAATCTCAGGATGCAGGATCAGATGTTAAAATGTCTGCAATCTGTCCCTCACAAAACGCTGACAGCTCCCTCTCCCTACACTAACCCAAGAGCATGTGACATGCAGCACTGTGACTCCAGCCTCATACAGAGGCTGGGTCACATGATGCACTGGCCAATCACAGCCATGCCATTAGTAGGCATGGCTTCTAAGGACAAACCAGTGAAATGCTTGTTGATTGGCTGCCCTGCAGCTATTCAACATGCGTGATCAACTACCAGAACCCAGAACCCGAATGTTTTTTGAAATGTCGGTGTTCTGGTCCGGGTCCCGGACATCCCAAAGTTCGGTAGGGACCTGAACGTTACAGTCCGGGTTCGCTCAACACTACTAGTGAGGAGTTTACCAGAACATTGCTGAATGAAGAAACATTCCTGGGTGAACGTCTGATGGTCTGCAAGGAAGGTCTGGCTTGTTCCAGTGTTAGTAGACCAGGGTGGCATGTATGTGGGTATGTGCACGCCTATCACTGGTGTTGGCAAAAATCTTGCTATATAAACTGAAACATGGAAAGATGGCTGAGTGGATGTCAGTTAGTTCCTTACGCACTGCTGCTTTGTGACCAGCTCTTGGACCTTTGCTTATTGGTTGTGACCTTGGGTGGCCTGCTTGACTCTGCTTACTGCCTTATACGACTGCTGTCCTGCTGTTACTGACCCTGGCTCAACTCCTGAATTGGTACCTTCATTGTCTGAATGTTACTGATCTTGGCTTGAACCTTTGACTGTCATCCTGTTTTCTGAATTGCTCAATCATTACTGGCCTTTGCTTGAACCTTTAACTATGATCCGGTCCTGTGAATTTGTACTTTCACTGTCCTACCAGTATTGAACTTGGCTTCAACCTTCAACTCTAATCCTGCCCTCGGAATTGGTACCTTTATTGCCCAACCATTTCTGACTATAGCTTGAACCTTCAAATTTGATCCTGTCCTTTTGAATTGATACCTTCACTGCCTGGTCATTACTGACCTTGGCTTGAAGTTTTGACTCTGATCCTGTCCTCTGAATCGGTACCTTCACTGCCTGACCGTTTCTGACCTTAGATTGAAGTTTTGACTTTGATTCCATCCTGTGAAATGGCACCTTCACTGCCCCACGCCGTTACAGAACTTTGCTTGAACCATAAACTGTGATCTAGTTGTCCTAATTGGTACCTTCACTGCCCAACCATTACTGACTACGGCTTAAACCTTTGACAATGATCCTGTCCTTTGAATTGGTACCTTCACTGCCTTACTGTTAGTGGACTTGGCTTGAACCTTCAACTCTGATCTTGTCCTTCAATTGCTACCTTTACTGCCCGATCATTACTGATCTTGGCTTGAACCTTTGATTGGAATCCTGTCTTGTGAATTGGTATTTAAACTGCTTGATCATTACTGACCTTGGCTTGAACCTTTGCCTATGATCCTGTCCACTTAATTGGTACCTTCACTGCCCAACTGTTACTAACTATAGCTTGAACCTTTGACTCAAATTCGGCCCTTTGAATTGGTACTTCACAGTCCAACCATTACTAACTATGACTAGGTACCTTCACTGCCTAACCAGTACTGACCTTGGCTTGAAACAATGACGCTGATCCTATCTTCTGAATTGGTACCTTCACTGCTTGACCATTAATGAACTTTGCTTGAACCTTAAACTGTGATCTAGTCTTCTGAATTGGTACCTTTGTTACTGACTAGGGCTTTAAAGTGTAGTTCCACCCCCCGCCCAGCAAAAAATGTACACATATTGTAGCTGCTGACTTTTAATATTAGGACACTTTCCTGTCCTGGAATCCAGTGATGTTGGCTCCCCAGCCGGTGTTTCCATTGGCTCTTGGGTGCTGCTGCCGCCATTGCCTGTAAGAGAAACCTTGTGGCTTCACAGCCGGTTTCCTACGGCACATGCGAGAAGCACGCTGCGCTTTCTGAATGGCCCGGTGGTGGGAGAAGAAGCGGTCCGAACTTCCGAGTGATCTCGCCATGGCCAGACCTCTCGAAAGTGGAGAAGGGTACCTGTACCACATTTGCCACCTTTTGGTGGGGGAGGAGGCAGAAAAGTGAAGCTTCCACTTTAACCTTTGATTCTAATCCTATCCTCAGAATTGGTACCTTCACTATCTGACCGTTACTGACCTTGACTTGAAGCATTGACTCTGATCCTGTCTTTGGAATATGGTACCTTCATTGCTTGACCATAACTGACCTTGGCTTGAAGCATTGACTCTGATCCTGTCTTCGGGATATGGTACCTTCATTGCTTGACCATAACTGACCTTGGCTTGAAGCATTCACTCTGATCCTGTCTTCGGGATATGGTACCTTCATTGCTTGACCATAACTGACCTTGGCTTGAAGCATTCACTCTGATCCTGTCTTTGGAATATGGTACCTTCATCGCCTGACCATAAGTGACCTTGGCTTGAAGCATTGACTCTGATCCTGTCTTTGGAATATGGTACCTTCATTACCCGACCATAACTGACCTTGGCTTGAAGCATTGACTCTGCTCCTGTCTTCAGAATATGGTACCTTCATCGCCTGACCATAAGTGACCTTGGCTTGAAGCATTGACTCTGATCCGGTCTTTGGAATATGGTACCTTCATCGCCTGACCATAAGTGACCTTGGCTTGAAGCATTGACTCTGATCCGGTCTTTGGAATATGGTACCTTCATTACCCGACCATAACTGACTTTGGCTTGAAGCATTGACTCTGATCCGGTCTTTGGAATATGGCACCTTCATCGCCTGACCATAAGTGACCTTGGCTTGAAGCATTGACTCTGCTCCTGTCTTCGGAATATGGTACCTTCATCGCCTGACCATAAGTGACCTTGGCTTGAAGCATTGACTCTGATCCTGTCTTTGGAATATGGTACCTTCATCACCTGACCATAAGTGACCTTGGCTTGAGGCACTGACTTTGATCCTGTCCTCGGAACTGGTACCTTGCTGCTCGTATCCTGTCTACCGCCCTGGTACCCCCAGTGTTCCTTCACCTGGTTCCTGCCAGGTGGTCCATAGTCACCTGGTTGGTTCATGCACCTGACATCCTCAACAGATCCGGAATAGCCAGTAATACCACCATTGTTCCACTCCGTGTCCTCACATTCCCTGTTGCCACGTCTAGGGTTGTGGGCAGTAGATGTAAGAGAAGCCCCCTCGTCTGTTTGGCCCCCACCAGATACAAGCTGTTTCCATAGATCAGATTTATAAATTGGATTCACGCAAAGTGGTTTACTTTTAGCTCCAAGCACTGACCACGCCAACGTCACGCCCCGAGCCCAACGATCTACGCCCGCCATTTGTATCTCCGTCTTCTCACGCTCTGAAGATGCCGTTGTTCTGATGGAAGGTCAAACTCTGACATGTCAACCAGTTGTGTGGCGTTCTAATGTTCTCCGCTCTACAAACAAGCAGATTCCTTCTCGTAGATAAATAACGAGATGATTACCGTCCAGATGAACGGCTCGGTTTGGTATTTGAGCCCCTCACCTTCCATGTCCTCATTAAGTTTTTGGTAGCACTTTGCAGAAAGGTCAATTCATGCACATGGTGACATTCATAGGAGTCGTGTCACCACCAGCGACCCCGTTCACATTTCCCACAATGGGATCATTAGAGGGAATGGCTAATGAGACCGCATTTGTAGCTCAGGAACACCGAACCCTCCCCCCGCCCGAGGCGCAGACTAAAGGAAAACAATCAGACAAATGGCTGCAGATTGGCCGGCGGAGGAGAAGACAATTTTATAGTTTAGTGTGAGGAATGCGGAGGATTTTGGAGGACAACATTACTATGGACGTAGCACCAGATACGAGATGTATGGGGATTCCATGCATTAGATGTAACAAGTGTAACCCTGCCGAGTATTTATCACCTCCCCCGACAATGCCTACATCTGCTATTCACCCCAGAAGGACGGAGCCATCTTTGTTCAGGCATCATGTAGGGTCACCATCTATTTCTTAGACTGAGATGACACAATCATATAAATCCCGATGCCTGAGTAGTTATTGGCTGTGTTCACAAATGTCTGACATAGATCAGCCTCCTGCAAATGCCTCCTCCTTCTTCTACAAAGTTACAATGTACAGTCTGATCACTGGGGGAGGGGAGACTGAGGAAATGCCTCCTCCCCCTTCTACAAAGTTACAATGTACAGTCTGATCACTGGGGGAGGGGAGACTGGGGAGATGTCATCTCCTCCTTCTACAAAGTAACGGCCACTTTATTATGCCCCCCTTGCTAGTAGCAGGTTGGACCCCCTTTATTAGGTCCACCTTGCTAGTAGCGGGTTGGACCCCTTTATTAGGTCCCCCTTGCTAGTAGTGGGTTGGACCCCCTTTATTAGGTCCCCCTTACTAGTAGTGGGTTGGACCCCCTTTGTAAGGGCCACTTTGCTAGTAGTGGGTTGGACCCCTTTATTAGGTCCCCCTTGCTAGTAGCAGGTTGGACCCTCTTTATTAGGTCCCCCTTGCTAGTAGTGGGTTGGACCCCTTTATTAGGTCCCCCTTGCTAGTAGTGGGTTGGACCCCCTTTATTAGGTCCCCCTTACTAGTAGTGGGTTGGACCCCTTTATTAGGTCCCCCTTGCTAGTAGCAGGTTGGACCCCCTTTATTAGGTCCCCCTTACTAGTAGTGGGTTGGACCCCTTTATTAGGTCCACCTTGCTAGTAGCGGGTTGGGCCCCCTTTGTTAGGTCCCCCTTGCTAGTAGCGGGTTGGACCCCCTTTGTTAGGTCCCCCTTGCTAGTAGTGGGTTGGACCCCCCCCATAGGAGGTGTTGGAAACGTTCCTCAGAGATTTCCCTCCATAGTGACAATGATGACATCACACAGTGGCTGCAGATTTGTGGGCTGCACATCCATGATGCCGATCTCCCGTTCCACCGCATCCCAAAGGCTCCCTATTGGATGAGATGTGGGGAGTGTGGAGGCCATTGGAGTGCAGGGACCTCATTGTCCAGTGGTGAGATGATTGGTGCTTTGTCCTGCTGGGAGGAGCCATCAGAAGATGGGGGCACTGCAGTCATAAAGGGGGGGACATGGTCAGCAACAATACTCAGGTAGGCCGTGGTCCCTAAACCTAAGGGGCCCAAAGTGCTCCCATCCCCCACACCATTACACCCCCACCCCCCCAGCCTGAACCGGTGATACAAAGCAAGGGGGTCCATGCCCCAAATTCTGACCCCCCCATCTGAATGTCGCAGCTGAAATCCGGACTCCTCAGACCCGGC
>BLSH010118431.1:912134-931801 GCA_018402905.1 Glandirana rugosa
GTAAAGACTAGCGGCGATATTTGTTTTCTTCTCGCTGTTAAAACGTTTTTTTGGGTTGTATTTTAGCAAAAAGTAAGAAATTTGGGTTTTTTTGCAAAATTGTCGCTCTTCTTTTGTTTATAGCGGCGATCAGAAATGACGCAGAGGGGATCAAATACCACCAAAAGAAAGCTCTATTTGTGGGGAAAAAAGGACGCCAATTTCGTTTGGGTACAACGCCGCACGACCGCGCAATTGTCAGTTAAAGCGATGCAGCGCCGAATCGCAAAAAGGGCTCCGGTCCTAAAGCTGGAAATCCTTCCGGTCCTTAAGTGGTTAACTGACAATTGCGCGGTCGTGTGGTGTTGCACCCAAACAAAATTTGCGTTCCCACAAATAGAGCTTTCATTTGGTGGTATTTGATCCCCTCTGCGTCATTTCTGATCGCCGCTATAAACAAAAAAAGACTGACAATTTTTTAAAAAAAACAACATTTCTTACTTTTTGCACAAATCCAAAAAAAATATAAAAAACATTTTTTTCATCGGTTTTGGGCGATTTTTATTCTTCCTCATCTTTTTGGTTAAAAAAAAATCGCAATTGGCATTTATTGATTGGTTTGCGCAAAAGTTGCCGCATTTACAGATGATGAGAATTCATTTCTGGGGTTTTCATTTTTATTTTATTTTTTACTAGCAATGGTGGCGATCTGCGTTTTTTAGCGGTACTGCGATATTGCGGCGGTCATGTCGGACCATTTTGACACTTTTTTGGGACCATTGGCATTCATACAGCGATCAGGGCTATAAAAATGCACTGATTACTGTGTAAATGCCATTGGCAGTGAAAGGGTTAACCCGGAGGGGGGCGCTCTAAGGGTTAACTGTGTTCCCTCAGTGTGTTCTAACTGTATGGGGGCTGGGCTGGCTGGGGGAGGGGAGTGATCACGGCTTCCATATACAGGAAGCCTGTGATCACCGCCCTTCCCCCTCTGTCAGAGCGGAGATCCGTGTTTACATACACGGACCTCCGTTCTTTCACTGCAGGGGGCATCGCGGGTAGCTGGCGGCGATCGAGTCCACCCTACCCGCTCCCTGGCCCTCGCCGGACACAGTGAGCACGCGAGCGCGCCTCCGGCGGCGTGCGCTCACAATGCTAGTTGTCGCAGCCTCCGTCAGGTGATGGCGTTTCGCGATAATAAGCCACCTCGGCAAGTGGTTAAGGAACTTAAATGAAACGAAACAAAACACATTTTTTCGTCATGTACACGTCTAGTTTTGGATTCCTGTCTTCATTTTTTTTTTCGGTAGCAGACAGGTTCCCGCCAACGCACTTTTGCCCTGTGATTGCCCCGCGGGACCATTGGGGATTAGAATTGAGATCTTGGTGATTTAGCCCATCACCCTTCACCTTTAACTGGAAAATCAATTGTGAAGGCGCATGATTTATCCTTTCGCCGTACTCGGCGTCATTATCAGAGTAACGCTGAATAATACGAGGGATGTAGATTAGCATCATTTTTATTATAACTGACTGACACTTCGGCTGCTACAATCCCTTCGTGTCCAATTACTTATGGATTAACATAGATACATTTTTTTTGCCATGCTAACAGTAATTATTTTAAACTGGAGATGCTGTAGAGTCCTCCCGGAGCGGAATTTACGGTCCTCCTATTTTCTTGATGATACAAGACGTTGTCTTATTACCATGCATTAATATTTATAGTTAACAAGGGTTAATGTTAAGGGCCAGCGACTCATTGTCGAACAGTGCGCCTTTCCTCCCAGCGGATGTGACCCCGGCGTCCAATTAATTGGCCTAAGTCGGCACGCGATGCCATTAAAGCCCCCGTGGTGCTGGATTTGTGAACCTGTCTCGTCCCTGATTACATCCGATGGCTACCGGGCTTCCGTGAATCCTCCTTTCGGCACTGGGCACATCCTGGGAGAATTGCAGGGAGTTTAGCCGCGGGATCAGGCTAATCTCTAGGACAAGAGGAGACGCGGCTCTCCGGCGGCCGCCGAGACCTACGTTATAAAGCTCGGCGCAGTCAGAGAGGAAAGGAACAATATAATATAAATGGAAATTGAACTGGGTGAGTTAGATTCCATAAATCCAGTGCAATGTCAGGAATGACACCTGTTTCTGAGACAAAAAGGAAATGCAGAACTGGCCGCGGCTCAGGAGCTAAATTAGATGGAACGACTGGAGGCCGCCAGGCGGGTTTTTTTGGCTTGGAGAACCAGCGGCGTTGTTTTTGATACGGAAACATTTCCAGAACACAAATTTAAACCGTTCACGAGTATGGGGAGGAATTAACTGAGCAAAGTTCTGGAAAGTCCGAGAACCCCAAACGTGGCGCCAAACCCTATCGAAGTTTATGGGAGCTAAAGCTAAATTTTCTGTCTGGCTGGCAGTTTTCCAGGCTAATTGGCCAGCTATTGTTAAAAAAGTACATTTTTTAAAATGCTATTCAGTGTGTGGGGGGTTTTTCAATGCAGCATCAATGACAGCGTGCAGTCTCCTGTTATGGTTGTCTATGAGGCCCTGAATTCTTGCAGGTGGAAGAGTTGCCCATTCATCTTGGTACAATGCCTCTAGGTCTGGGGTAGGCACCCTCGGTCTTCCAGCTGTGGTGAAGCTACAAGTCCCATGAGACATTGCAAGACCCTGACAATCATAGACATGACGGGATTTGTAGTTTCACCACAGCTGGAGTGCCGAGGTTGCCTACCCCTGCTCTAGGTCATGCAAAGTCTTTGGTTGTCTTGCATGAACCGCATGTTTGAGATCTCCCCAGAGTGACTCTATGATATGAAGGCCAGGAGACTGTGAGGGCCACTCCAGAACCTTCACCTTTTTCTACTGTAACCACTGGAGGGTCAGCTTGGCCTTGTGCTTAGGGTCATTGTCATGCTGGAAAGTCCAAAAGCGCCCCATGTGCAGCTTTCATGCAAAAGAATGCAAATTGTCTGCCGGTATTTTATGATAACGAGCTGCATCCATCTTTCCATCAATTTTCACAAGATTCTCCATGCCTTTAGAGCCCCCCCATGCTACACGGGGGGGGGGGGTATTCTTCCTCTTCAAACACTGCGCTTACTGTTGTGACCATAAAGCTCTATTTTGTTCTCGTCACTCCAGATTACATTGTGCCAGAAGCTGTGAGGCGCATCAAGGTGTTGTCAGCCATATTGTAACCAGGCCATAGGCGTGCGCACATAGGGTGGCAGGTGTGCCTGGGCACCCCCTAATCACCCTGTACTGTACAGATTCCCCCCGCTGCCTGGCTGCAGAGAAAGGGACTGGGGAATCTCTGTCCTCAGTCTCTTTCTCTGTCTCGAAAGTGAGACATCAGGGGTCTGGGACCCCTGATATTTCACCAAAGGCTCCCAGCAGAGTTCCTAAAAAAAATGGAAAAAAAATAATAAAATATAATATTGTGAAAAATAATAAAAAAACAAAATTGTAAAAATAAAAATAAACTGACTGACACCTATCTCTTGTGGTGCACACCCTAATGCAGTGGTTCTCAACTCCGGTCCCCGGGACCCACTAACAGGCCAGGTTTGCAGGATAACTGAAATGCATCACAGGTGATATCATTTGCTGCTCAGTGATTGCAGTATTCTAGTCTGCATCTCCCCAAGGCAATACTTAAAATCTGGCCTGTTGGTGGGTCCCGAGGACCGGAGTTGAGAACCACTGCCCTAATGCAATAGGCTGCGCACACCTATGTGCCAGGCTTTTTTTTTTTGTGGCATTGGCGCAGTATAGACTTCCTCCTGGCAACTCAACCAAGCAGCTCAGTTTTGTTCAAGTTTCATGGTATTGTTCTTCTTGAAACAACCACACCGTCTTTTTCCAGAGCGGCCTGTATTTCTTATGACAAAACACAAGGAAAAGGCGCCTCTAAGTGCAATATGCTAGAAGTATTTAATGGAAAACAGGATAAAAACACTCACAAGAATGGAGCAGTAATGAGCATGTCCGCTGATCAACTGATATGTAGATCGCTATCACTTTTAGGAGATCCGGAATGTAGAGAGCTGGAGCCCACTCCTCCGTCATCCGCGCCGTACCTGGATGTGAAGCCGGCTGGTAGGAAAGCGGGAGCGAGGCTTGGAACTCAGCTGCGGACGTCCTGGCGTGATGGCGTCATCAAACTGCGACGCGTTTCGTTAGGCTGGCAGGTCAGATGACGTGTTTCCTGCGCCACTTCTTCAGGCAACAAAAGAGATCAGAGACTGAGCGGACATGCTCATTACTGCTCCATTCTTGTGAGTGTTTTTATCCTGTTTTCCATTAAATACTTCTAGCATATTGCACTTAGAGGCGCCTTTTCCTTATGTTTTGTCGTTTCAGCCATTGGACTACATGATCTGGGTCCTATTTGTGGGCTGCCCTTAGTGCCTCCCCTTGGTCTGGTTATATACCATCCTCTTACCTGACAATCTTGTATGTATATGTCTTGTATGGATAATCTTGTTTTTTAGCTATATTCCACATTCATTTCATATATTTTTTATACATCACCAGTCCTTATTGTATGCTCCCACCCATTTGCGCACCTTCACTTGTTTGTATTTCTTATGAGGTTACCTATGGGGATTTTCTATATACAGCCGTGGCCAAAAGTTTTGAGAACGGCACAAATATTAATTTTCACCAAGCCTGCTGCCTCAGTTTTTATGTTGGCAATTTGCATCTACTCCAGAAAGTTATGAAGAGCGATCAGATAAAATGCGATTAATTAAAAGTCCCTCTTTGCCATAAAAATTAACTTAAACCCATAAAAAAAAAAATTTCCACTGCATTTTTGAAGAAGGCTTCAGGGCGCCCAAGAAAGTCCAGCAGGCGCCAGGTCTGTCTCTTCCAGTTGATTCATCTGTGGTATCGGGGTGCCACCAGTGAGGGGGGGGGATCGGGGCACCACCAGTGAGGGGGGGGGATCGGGGCACCACCAGTGCAGAGTTTGCTCAGGAATGGCAGCAGGCAGGTGTGAGGACATCGGCACGCAGTGAGGAGAAGACTTTTGGAGGATGGCCTGGTGTGAAGAAACGCAGCACAGAAGCCACTTCTCTCCAGGAAAAACATCAAAGACTGACGGATATTCTGTAAAAGGTCCAGGGATTGGACTGCTGAGGACCGGGGGAAAGTCATTTTCTCTGATGAATCCCCTTTCTGATTGTTTGGGGTATCCAGAAAAAAGGTGAGCGCTACCATCAGTCCGGGGTCATGCATCCTGAGACCATTCATGTGTGGGGTTGCTTCTCAGCCAAGGCAGTGGCTCACTCACAATTGTGCCTAAGAACACCGCCATGAATAAAGAATGGGACAAAAACATCTCCAGAGAGCGACTTCTCCCAACCACCCAAGAACAGTTTGGTGAGGAACAATGCCTTTCCCAGCATGATGGAGCCCCTTGCCATAAGGCAAAAGTGATAACTAAGTGGCTTGGGGAACAAAACATTGAAATTTTGGGTCCATGGCCAGGAAACTCCCCAGACCTTAATCCCATTGGCAACTTGTGGTCAATCCTCAAGAGGCGAGTGAACAAAAAACCCCCACAAATTCTAACAAACTCCAAGCATTGATTATGGAAGAATGGGGGGCGGCCATCAGTCAGGATGCGGTCCAGAAGTTGATTGACAGCGTGCCAAGGAGAATTGCAGGTCTTGAAAAAGAAGGGTCAACACTGCCAATATTGACTTTTTGCATAAACTTAATGTCATTCTCAATAGAAGCTTTTGACACTTATGAAATGATTGTCATTATAATTCAGTATCCCATTGTAACATCTGACAAAAAGATATAAAAACACTGAGGCAGCATTCTCAAAACTTTTGGCCTTGGCTGTATCCTGAAAAACTCTTCTGGCAGTTGTGGCTGCAATCTTTCTTGGTCTACCTGACCTTGGCTTGGTAACAAGAGATCCCTGAATTTATCACTTCTTAATAAGTGATTGAACAGTACTAACCTGCATATTCAAGGCTTTGGATATCTTTTTAGATCCTTTTCCATCTTTATAAAGTTCACCTTGTTACGCAGGTCATTTGACAGTTCTTTTCTGCTCCACATGGCTCCGTATTTGGCCTGTTCAGCTTATCCACTTGAGAGCTAACAAACTCTTTAACTATTTATACATAGACACTAAAAGCCACAGATGTGGTAAATTTCCCTTTAATTGCCATTGTAACCTGTGTGTGTCACCTTGTGTGGCTATACCAAGGCCAAACATTTCGGGGGATGGAAGTCACATGATAAGTCACAGAGGCCCAGAGGGAAGGGCCCCTAGGATGGAGGAAAGGGCCCCCGAAAACCGATGGAAAAGGCCCCGGTGGTCAGAGGCCTCTTCATGGTTTCTTCCATCGGGGCCCTGAAGGTTCTAGTTACGCCTCTGACCCATTACCGGCCTTGACTGCCATAGGACAAAACGTTATGAAGATACGAAACAAACATTCCAACAAAGTTGGGCTTTTTGTGGTTTCTTGAACCCAAAATAGATGGCCTAGATTTCCGTGACCTGAACTCCCCTCTGGTTTGCCAAAAGTTGTGTTTCGGTGAAAGTTTATGTCTATAAATCCTCTGGAATGGCTTATTGTTCTCTTCCTTTAAATAGTCGTATAGCGCACGTATCCCAGACCCAGGAGTACGGCATTACCCTACAGCAAACGGATAGAAATGGATCCCTGGTGGGAGCTTGACTGTGTCGCCCCAGAGCTAAATGCCAGCCGGCTCGGGCCCTTCTTGCATTTGTTTCCATATATATCATGCATTAATATTTCATTCTTATTATGTGTCTGAAATATATTATTAACTCTTAATCTTTCTGTGACAGATGAGACCAATTTAATGTGCTAATCCCAGCATGGACGGGTAGACTTACCAACTGGTTGACCTTTTACTATGGTGCTCTGCTCATGTCTAACCCCTATTCCTTCTCCCCGGCTATGGGTGTAGATATATCCATTGAATGTCCACATTTACGCTCCATCCACACCAAAAAATGGAGGCTACATGCTAACATTTCTTTGCCGAGCAACCGCTAACCACTGGGCTCCTACCGGTCATGAACATCAAGTCAGCCATCAAAGAATTTGTTCAAGCCGGAAGGCTAATACACATGTGCATAAACGTGCGCATGTTTTTGACCATGGTAGCCCCCCACCTCCTGTGTCACTGGACTTGATTGACAGCCAATGGCTCCCCTGCTATCAATCCAGCCAATGAGGGCCGGAGCAGCTCAGGTGAGGCTCGTCCCCGCTGTGGGATTGTTTTGGGCTCAGGTGAGTAAAGGGGGGCTGCTGCAGGTGAACAAACCTTAAGGGGTTACAACCACTTTAAGTCCCTGTTATCCTTGATCCTGAATCTGCTTGACCCTGTTATTGACCTGACTCTGCTTCTGAATTACCCTTGTCGATTCATGCCCTTATGGATTACCCTTGCCTATCCTTGCCCTTCTGGATTACCCTTGCCTATCCTTGCCCTTCTGGATTACCCTTGCCTATCCTTGCCCTTCTGGATTACCCTTGCCGATTCATGCCCTTCTGGATTACCCTTGCCTATCCTTGCCCTTCTGGATTACCCTTACCGATTCATGCCCTTCTGGATTACCCTTGCTTATCCTTGCCCTTCTGGATTACCCTTGCCCATCCTTGCCCTTCTGGATTACCCTTACCGATTCATGCCCTTCTGGATTACCCTTGCCTATCCTTGCCCTTCTGGATTACCCTTACCGATTCATGCCCTTCTGGATTACCCTTGCCTATCCTTGCCCTTCTGGATTACCCTTACTGATTCATGCCCTTCTGGATTACCCTTGCCCATTGAAATAAAAGCCCTTCTGGATTACCCTTGCCTCTGCTTGCCCTTCTGGATTACCCTTACCGATTCATGCCCTTCTGGATTACCTTTGCCCATCCTTGCCCTTCTGGATTACCCTTGCCCATCCTTGCCCTTCTGGATTACCTTTGCCTATCCTTGCCCTTCTGGATTACCCTTGTCCATCCTTGCCCTTCTGGATTACCTTTGCCTATCCTTGCCCTTCTGGATTAACCTTGCCGATTCATGCCCTTCTGGATTACCCTTGCCCATCCTTGCCCTTCTGGATTACCCTTGCCCATCCTTGCCCTTCTGGATTACCCTTGCCCATCCTTGCCCTTCTGAGTTACCCTTGACCTTGTCTATGTTTGCTGTCTACTTTTGTTACCAACCTTGACCTGGGCTCTTGATCAAGACTTTGCCTAACGATTCTGAACCTTGTTGCCTCCATATTGCCAACCTCTGCTCGTCCCTGACCTGGATCCTGTTCTTGATTTGGTACCTTCCTGCTCATGACCTGGCTCTGCTCTCTACTGGACTTGGTGAATTCCGGGTGGCCACATTGCTTTGCTTCTGCTCACCTGACATCAGAACCCCCATGTTAAAGTCTTCATTTCCAGCTTTCAGTCAGCTGTGCCCTTCCATTGCCCTAGCAGCCCCTGTCCAACTTCCAAGGGTGC
Source organism: Glandirana rugosa (assembly GCA_018402905.1). Classification (NCBI taxonomy): domain Eukaryota; kingdom Metazoa; phylum Chordata; class Amphibia; order Anura; family Ranidae; genus Glandirana; species Glandirana rugosa. The sequence continues at coordinate 920,621 of BLSH010118431.1, forward strand.
TTGGACAGGAATTGTACAAGAAGCCGCCCTCATCATCTTGAGCTCCTCATACAGGTATATGACACTACCACTGATGCATTTTACTCTAAAAGTCCTAGGTAACCCCAACTGAATGACTTTTGGTTTGCTAAAGCACAGTGGGGTTGATTTACTAAAACTAAGCAGTGCAAAATCTGGTGCCGCTATGCATGGTAGCCAATCAGCTTCTAATTTCAGCTTGTTCATTGAGGCTTTGACAATAAAACTTGGAAGCCGATTGGTTTCCATGAAGAGCTGCACCAGATTTTGCACTCTCCAGTTTTAGTGAATCAACCATTGTGTATTATAAAAAAATCTTTTGTCGCAGTTTTTTTATACAATACGATTTTCAGCTGTTGCCATCCTTTTTCCCGATCTCAGTGCTATTGATCTCCTCCAGCCTCTTTCAGCTACTTCCTGTCTACATGCACTCACTCCAGCTGCACTTCATTGCTCTGGATTGGCTTCCTGATGGTGACAATGGGGGATCGTGCCTGTGCAATGTGTGTCGGCATGCCCACTTGTAGTCTCTGCAAGGGACACAGATGACAGGAGGACACCACAGGAGCACAACTGGGAGATGGGGAGGTTGTCACCCCATAACAGTGTAGTGCCCCCCTACTGCCGACTGATAAGGGCCTGAGTGAACAGTTTTAGCATGAGGACGTTGGAGACCTGCCCTGGGCTCTACAACTGGAAGGCCTTTAGCAAGAGGATGAAGGAAATACTATACTATATTATACAAGTTGGGGGGCTCTGTACAGTAATATCAGGCCAGGACTGTCAGAGGCCACGCCAGCAACCCAGCAATACTGGCATGTGGTCCATACAGGAGACCCAGGGGAGAGCTGGGCTGGGGGGCAGGGTGGCAATTGCCCCCCAGGCCACCCTAACTTACATTTAAAATGGCCGACGGCCGCTGCCCGCTCACACTTTTTTCTTCTTGTGGAGGAAGGAAATAGGGGCCAGGGGCGCAGCCACCAACTAACTGCAGGCAAAAGGGGGGCGCCCAGGGCTGGCCCTACCATAGACCCCGCTGTGCCCATTGGGCTGCCTTGGGGGGGCACCCCAGATTACACAGAGCGGGGATGTCCTGCTTACAAAGTCCTACCTCCTGGACCAGCTTCTATAATAGACAGCACACTGGTATCATAGGAGACGGTCCAGGAGGTGGACTTCATATGACAGTGGCCTCGTCAGGTAAGCAGGAGATCCCCACTCTGTGTAATCAGGCAGCTCTCCTCTCTCTGCATTGCAGGCTGAATTGGATGGGCACTAGTGAGGCTGCATTGATGGGCACTGATCAGGCTGTGCTGATGGGTACTGGTGAGGCTGCATTGATGGGCACTGATCAGGCTGCATTCATGGGTGCTGATCAGGCTGCACTGATTGGCAATGATTACGCTGTGCTGATGGGCACTGGTGAGGCTGCATTGATGGGCACTGATCAGGTTGCAATTCATGGGCACTGGTGAGGCTGCATTGATGGGCACTGGTGTGGTTGCATTGATGGGCACTGGTGAGGCTGCATTGATGGGCACTGGTGAGGTTGCATTGATGGGCACAGATCAGGCTGCATTGATGGACACTGATGGGCACTGGTGAGGCTGCATTGAGGGGCACTGGTAAGGCTGCATTGGTGGGCACTGGTAAGGCTGCATTGGTGGGTGGTGAGGCTGCATTGATGGGCATTGGTTAGGCTGCATTGGTGGGCACTGGTGAGGCTGCATTGATGGGCACTGGTGAGGCTGCATTGATACATTCTTTTTGTTAAAGCTCCTTTGTTGCTATTAACATTAAATTATGTTACCACATTGTATCATATTTGTCTTGCTTCATAACATCAATATCCGTTATAAATCCAGGTGGGCATCGATGGTGAGCTGATTTGGTGGTTCAATGGGCCACTTGACTGGACTTGCCCCCCAGGCCTAAGGCTGCCAGCCCTCCCCTGAGGAGACCTGTCACCACTGCTTGGTTGGCTGGCTCTTCTTCTCCCAGTCATGGCCAGTCCCTTGCTGGAGCCATCACCCACACTTACTACTTGTTCCCCAGGAATAGGCCACTGAAATAATGAGGTTCAAGCCGCTTCTTCCTGGAACTTTTCTTTACTCAGGCAACAGGCATCATAACATGGTTTTCAGTCCATTACTTCATGGCTCCTTCAAAGATGCAATTATGCCCATAATGGAACGATGCTCCGTACAGCACTATGCCCATTACAAGGTTCTCTCTAATAGAGTTCTCCAGCTCTCAGATTATCCTCGAAAGAGAACTTAGATTGCATTCCCCTAGGGGTGAAGCCTATTACAGGTGCCCTACATCTCTCAGTCTCTAGCAAGAAAAGGCCTCAAGTCTCCCACAGGAGTTAAGGTCCTCACAAGGGACTCAACTCACAACTGTCTTCTTCCCTGCTCCACACACGTCAGGAAGGGCATGCCAATAACCAATATGGCCCCTGGGCGGATTGCTGTGCAGAGTCGCAGGCCTGTTCCTTGCCCTTCACATGCACATAGAAAATGTGCACGTGCTCATGTGCATCTGCGTACGCAGGTACGCGCAACTGTGACAGTTCATAGCGGCAAAGGGGCAATTTAAACTGAGTCAGTGCCCTGCTCCAGTGCTGTCTCGCCTGCAGTGTCTCCTGCCTTCTGTTATCCTGCATCTGATTCCAGGTACTGACCAAGCTTGTCTTGACTGCTCCTTGGACTCTACCTGCACTGACCCCAGCTTGTCTCCTGACCTCCGCTTCTGCCTGCTCCCCTTGCTTCTACACCTCTGATTTGTTACCGACTCTGGCCTGTATCTTGACTATGCTTCTGTCTGCGCCCCTACTCCTGATCAGGATCTGACCCGGCTTGCCTGATTCCTCTTCTGTCCAGCCTGCTGAAAGCATCTGTGTGCCACCAGCCTGTGCCTCATCAGTCTGCTGCCAGCCTGTCCTGCCTACTACTGACCTGCCATGACCCGGTTCATCTGCTCTGCAGTGGTTCACCGCCAGCTTCCCACTGCCTGGCCTGGACATCCTACCGGCTTCACTGCTAGCCAGACCAACAGGCACTTGTGCCACTCTGCACTCATGCACCACCTGTGGGGGCCCCGTGCCAGAGGTACAAGAGAAGCCTTCCTCAGCATGTCAGGCTCCCCACCAGGTACGTGACAACACTACTCCCTAGACCTACCGCTTCCTACTACTTATCTCCCAACTGGACAGGAAGTGGGGACCTCTAGTGGGGAATTAAGCAAAGACTAACTTCATCCCCAAAATGGGCTACATAAAGCTCCTACAACAGGAAATCCCTGAACAAGGACCTTCATGGCAGGATCACCAGGGATTATTTTAATGGAGGCTGAAAATGAAAATGTCTTCCAATTGTGTTTCTGTTTTGTTTACGATGTCCATAGTAGAAATTAGAAGTGGCCGTGTGGACATACATGTAGGCAGGTGCAGTCTACTTTCTCCACTGCAGGTGTCACTCATCTACAGCGGCAATGCTGGTGGAGGAGGAAGCCAGGAGGAACCCAGTCATGGAGGGGCAGCATCCAATTGGATGTTGGAACCTCGTGTGACTTTGGCGGCCATCTTGGATCAGGCAGAGTCTATTTTATCTCCTGGAATTAGCATACATTTCACTCATGGCTAGAGTAGGGACAGATCACCTGTCTGTCAGGGACAATGCTTAGCATCAGGGAAAGGTTCCAGATCAGTAGGGAGAGTGGAGGGACACGCCAACCTACCTGGAAGCCTGCCCACTTAGGTATGGGCCAGCCAGGCTACATTTCGCCAGTGGCCATCCATGCTCCCGGCCCCTAATCTCCATGCAGGGCGCCGGACGCATGGATTTCAATGTTTTTATTTTATTTATTTTAAACACGTGATTAGAGCTTGAAGCAAGAAAGGGTGGGCTTGGGGCGCAGTCAGCCCTCCCCTTTATGTGATGTGTGCGGCGGTGTTTTGAGTGGAGAGGGGGAGGAGGCGGGGGAGCTGACGGCAGCCAATGAAAGTGCAGTCCCTGGTGGTGACATGTGCAGAGTCGACTGGAGGACTCTGGAGATACACCTGACTTCTCTCCAGTATATGGAGGTGACATGGACAATATCTCTCCCATATCGCACATAGCGATCTATTCTCCAATCCGCGCTGAGCGATCTCCGACACTTTGTATCATGCAGGTGGGAGGGGTGGGGTCAGGTGTGACAGGGGGCGGGGCCGGACATGTCACGCGTGGCTCAGGTGATGCTGCGGACAGGGCGGAGACTGGGAGGGAGTTGGTGAGCCGTGACCGTGGATGGCGTAAGTGGGGGGGGTTTATTTGCTGCCCCCCCAAAACAAATGGAGCACCAGCCGCCACTGCATTCCACCCCTTGAGACCAATGCTGTTGGCACACCTGAGACCTACATCATGTGAGCACTCCGCAGGGCTGTCTTTAATATTGATTGGACCCTCGGCAAACATATTCTTGGACCCTGCCGAATCCACTTACCAACTATTTGGGGGCAGCGCAGGGCTCAAGAGGCAGCTGTTTTGGGCCCCACAACAATGACTGGGCCCGGGGCGGCAGACCCTTTTGCCCTGTGTTAAATACGACCCTGGTGCTCCCGGTCAGGTTGAAGCTGAATCGAACATAGGAAGTGGCTGAGAAAAGCTGGGGGAAAATCAGCAGCTCCGAGATAAAGAAAACAAGCATCACCTACAATGTAAACCAATGTATCAAAAAAAAAACAAAAAACAAATGAAGATTTGTAGCAGCCACTGAGACAAGTAAAATATGATAATGAAAATAGGAACACCTTTTATTTTATTCGAGTTAAAATGCACTCAGAATGTGTGAGCGTTATCCACCCCACAGCCTGCAATTTACATATAAATATATGAGAAGCGGGGCTTTGTTTACCGCAATAGCTGTAAATCACATGTATACGTCGCAATATTTCACCCTGACGAAACGTTCCGCAGGGCCCACAATTTAAAAAAATGCCAAATTATACGCCTGATTCCTCCCGGCTGTAAGCCATAGAGAATAAAACGTCTTAATGGTTTCTGAAACAAGGAAACATAGAAAAGCGAAACGTGTCAGTAACGTCCCTGGATCCACATATCACCATCCCACAGGGCCCCCTGGGCCATAAAAAAATAGTAAGGTACCCCAATATTTTTCTAGCCCCCCCCCCCATTATAATACAGCTACTGGCTTTTACAACCACTTGACCTCTGGAAGTTTTACCCCACATGACCAGGCCATTTTATGCCACACGACTTTAACTGACAATTGCGCGGTCGTATTATAACACAAGTGCAGCGCTTATGCCTGTTAGGACTGCCAGGAACCCCAACCGTCACTCCGGTTTCCTGACCAGTAGTCTTGTTATCCCGGTACCAGGTGGAGGACGGTAGCGATCCTGCAGCCAGGATTCCGGGACCTCTATGGAAGGTGCTAGCAGACCTGATCAAGGAACTACAAATAAATAAATGACTCACGGTTAGTAGAGGGTGTAGTTGGGAGCCAAGGGTGTCCCAATGTCGGTCCGGTAGCAAATCCAGGCGGAGGTCCAAGGGGTTTACCAGAGACGGCGTCAGGGACAGGCAAGGTTTGGCAACAATCGGTCAACGTAGTACAAAGGGCAATCCAAAGGCGTAGTCAGGAACAAGCAAAGTTAATAACAAGCAAACAATCTTGTATAACGACTAGCAGGAACTGGAACCTATACTAGGGCAGAGACAGGAAGGGGAAGTGAGGATTTATAGGGTACTAAATGAGGTGACTGCCTACAGCTGGCCACTGGGTGGAGCCAGAGTCACCATCCGAAAGCAGTAGATACCCAGGACTCCACAAGGATAGCAGTTACTCCGTGGCTAAGGCCGTAAGGAACCGACCACAAGAACACAGCAAACAAGAACACAGCAAACAATCTTGTATAACGACTAGCAGGAACTGGAACCTATACTAGGGCAGAGACAGGAAGGGGAAGTGAGGAATTATAGGGTACTAAATGAGGTGACTGCCTACAGCTGGCCACTGGGTGGAGCCAGAGTCACCATCCGAAAGCAGTAGATACCCAGGACTCCACAAGGATAGTAGTTAATCTGTGGCTAAGGCCGTAAGGAACCGACCACAAGAACACAAGTCCCAGGAACGATCCTCAGTCAAGGCGTGACAATGCCCCTAATATTTATTTAAAAGAAAGCCGGAAATTTTACAAACATCATAGTTAAAATTGCACATAAAGCCTCATGGCCTTAGTAAGGTTTCCAACCGGTAAGATGGCCGACCGTCCAGCGTGGTGACGTCACGTGACCAAACTCCTGCCGACGCGTTTCGTCACTCACAGACTTCATCAGGGGCAGTCATGCAACTTTGTACACAAATGAAATTTATACCATTTTCCCCCCACAAGTAGAGTTTTCTTTTAGTGGTGTTTGATCGCCTCTGCGGTTTTTATTTTGTGCTCTATAAACAAAAAAAGGCCGACAATTTAAAAAAAAAAAACTATATTTTTTACTTTCTGCTATAAAACATCCAATAAAATAATTTAAAAATATCTTCTTTATAAATTTAGGCCAATATGTATTCTGCTACATGTTTTTGGTAACAAAAAAAATCCCAATAAGTATATATTGAGTGGTCTGCGCAAAAGTTATAGCATCTACAAACTATGGGAAATATATGCTGGAATTTTTATTTTTTATTTTTTTTTATACTAATATTGGCGGCAATCAGCTATTTATAGATTGCGATATTGCGACAGACAGTCTGACACTAACTGACACTTTTGACACATGCTAAAAAATATGCACTGTCACTGTACTAATGACATTGGCTGGGGGGGTTTAACATTTAGGGCATTAATGTATGCCTAGCCAGTGGTTATGTGCACAGTGAGCCACTTTTACTAAGGGATGTGCTGGATTTTATTCCCTGCTTTGCACCTCCCCGCTGACAGGACAGAGCTCTGCATTGTTGACATAGGCTGAGTATTGTCCAGCCTCTCTCCCTGACGATCAGCTAGTGCTGGCGGTCATCCATTGGCCAGCACCTGCTGATCGGTTTCTGCTGTGCACGCCCCCTACCCGGAAGAGCAGAATCACAATATAGTAGTAATATGTAGTAAAGCTACAACAGGGTGGTCGTTAAGTGGATAATTGTATTTAGATCCCTGCTGATGGGGATTTTTCGATAAAAATAAATATATTCAAATAAACGTTGACCCCCAACTGCCTAGCCATGTAATCTCACCCACTGAAGACCTCAGATCAATGGGCAGTCAATGTCCGGGGGTTGCAGCCCAAATCACCTCAGGTGGTGCTTCCATACCTCAATCAATGACACAGTTCAGTGGCAGCCGATCCATAAGGGGCGCAGGGCGCAATCTCTATGCGCTGGCCCCTAATCTCCATGCAAGGCACCGGACGCATACATTTCTATGAGGTTATTTTTTGTTAAGCACATGATTAGAGCCTGAGGCTCTAATTGGCTTCAAAAAAGGGTGGGCTTGGGGCACAGAACACTGCCACCCGACCCCGCCCACTTGTGACATTAACGAATCAACATTTGCTATTGTCTTCCTGCTTCTCCTCCCGGTCAATCAGGACAGGAAACGGGTCCTAAGACCGCCAGGACGTTAAGCTACCGGATTGGCCGGGAGGAGAAGCCAGGAAGCCTCCGAAGGGGGTAAGTGCGGGGCTGGTGAGCGGGCAAGCGAGTGGGCGGGAGAGGGGGTGAGCGGGCGAGCTGGTTGATCTTCAGCTCCCTGCATTCCTTGCTCCCGTGTATTCTGCATCCTTGGATCACCTTGTAAGCAGGTGAAGTCTACTTTCTCCACAGCAGGTGGCGCTTGGCTGTAGTTGCTGGAGAGGAAGTCACGGGGATGCGGTTCCTCTATGGTTTCTTGGATCACTGGGGAAGCTATTCTATTGGATGCTACCACTCCATGTGACTCAAGCGGCCATCTTGGGTCAGGCAGAACATATTTAAAGCGCTGGCTTCAGGTTTTTGGCGTGCTTTTGGTGAGTGGATAGAGTAGGGAGATGCACCCCATCTGTGATGGACAGTGTTAGCACTAGGGAAAGGTTCCTGATAAGGAAGGAAAGTATAGGACCTCATCTCTTCTGGACATTCTCCTGATTGAGGAACAGACAGCCGGGCCGCATTCAGTCCCCTCTGAATAGATGCTGTCATACCGGCTGGAACCTACCCCTGTCATGCTACTGAACTGTGAGTGTGCCCGGCGGGGTGACTTTACCCCAGGTTTGTTGTGAACTGCTGTTCCATTTCTTCAATACAAGTTTATTGCACTTGCCTGTGTGAATTATTGAATACAACCTGTTACAAACCTGGCTTGCCTCTGGATCCATCTACTGCTTCTCTGCTGGCTCTGACCTCGGCTTGTTCCCATGGACTCTGCTCTTGTTGATCCCCTGTGTATGACCCTGGCTTGCATCTGACTGCGCTTCTGCCACTTTCCTACCTAATTACCATGTCTGACCTTTGGCTCATGTTCCTGACCATGTCTTCTGCCCAGTCCTGTCAGCTGGTCCTGTCTCCTTGCCCAGAGTGCCACCCTGGCCTAGCTGCTACTTCAGCCCACTCCTGTCTTCAATAGGCTCTGCATTACAGCTGAATCCACCAGCAGCCACACAGCTGGCAAACCGTGCTTCTTTGGGCTCAGCATCTCCTATCCCCACCTTCAGGGGTGCTTTGCAATCAGCCACGAGGGAAGCCCTCTCGTCACTTAAAGTCTCCGACCAGGTATGTGACAAAGGGTTAGTACCCCTTTTAGGAAATCCCTTCCCCCGGGTAATTAATGTGCGTAGGGTTAGCTTAATCCCTTTTAATCCAGGGCTGGAAGAGCTTTGAGGTTGATGAGAAGAGGTTGCCTACAGAACACCATTATATAAGACTGTAGCCATAGTTATGTATGCTCTTTGGGGCAGGACCAGCAGAAGCTCCATTAGAGAACCCTAAGGGCCGGTTCACACCGAGGCGATCCGACTTCAGGGCAACTTTGCTATGCGATTTGAAAAGGCGAAGCGGCGCGATTGTGGCACGACTTCTGCGCGATTTCAGGCGATTTCAACACGAGTACCTGGGACATGAGAGGAGTGTCTTCTGGCAAAATTATGTTCTTCTTCCTGGAAAGTCGCTTCTTTATAGACGGGGATCCGACTTGGAAGCGAACTTCCATTGACTTCCATGGGCTCAATTTGCCTAGAAGCCGCTTGAAAATAGTAGAGGAACCTTTTTTGGAATCGCTTTGGACTTGAGTAGCGCATATTAAGACGGCTCCATTCCTTCCAATGGGATTTCTGATGTCAGGCGATTTCAGGCGAATTGGGGCGACACAAGTCGGGTCGCAAATCGCCTAGGATCGCCTCAGTGTGAACCGGCCCTTAGGGGAACCTACAGTGAGGGACTTGAAAATGCTGGTCGGCATCCTTGTGTTAAAGTTGAGTTAAATGTCGGGCTCAAGAAGAAACAGTCGTAATTGTGTATGATAAGGATGGCACGCTCTGTTCATCTCTACAGTAAAGCATTGAGATGGCTAATCATGTGGACAACCAATATTTTGCGGAGGTGGGCCTCAGGCGGGAAGCATGGGAGTGACCAAGATGGTGGAGTTGCTCCATGTTACAGGTGCATGGCGGTTTTTCTCGCTGCTGTAGCAGGAAGACAGTAGGTGGGGTCCTTGGCCAGCATGAACATTGCTGGCAGCGATTCAGAGCCCTGCTTGAATATTTGCAGGCTCAATGTCATTAAGAATTTAGTGCCATAAAAATGCACATCCAGGAGCACCTACCTGGAGGGGGAGCTTCACTGGGGTGGGTCTAGAAAGCTTGAGTTGGGTGTTGGCAGAGCTGGGCTGGTCAATTTTATAACAAGGGCTTAGAGTGGGGTAGCTGAGTTTAGTTGATCTTTTAGTTAATTGGTGGGTTCAGATTTAGGGGAGGAGCTGTAGTGGTAAAACTGGCAGCAACTGACAATGGATCAACCATCTTACATGGTAGAGGAGCCAAAGCCGTGTGCTCCAGCCTCCTATAAGTAAACTTGTCTGCTCTTAGTTCAGCTGCCACAAGTGTGGCATCAGAAGGAGGGACACAATTGGTTTGGTAGCTGGTGGCCATTGGTCTTCTTTAGCTGGCTCATGGGCAATGACCAAACTGACACAATGACGAAGGCTTGCAGAATGATGGAGAAGAAGGTGGTATGAGGGGTTTGTTAGAGCCATGGGGGCACAGTCCCCTTCATGGCCATTGGTTGTATATTTGGAGTAGGCCTGGTGAATTGGAGGGGCCAGTGGTGGGTACTGTGGTTTTGGGTTTTCAGCAAGAAGGTGCCTTGTGAGGAGCCAAGTGAGCGGAGATTACAATTTTGGTTTAGCGCGTTATTATTCTGGTTTATTCATCATATTACTCATGGTAATTTATGGTAATTCTTTTCATGTTATGGTTTTAGGGTTATACAAGGTTAATGGCTTCGCTGTTTTATATTATTGAAAGCTGTGGCCTGTAATTCCTTCACCTTATGTCACAGCTTGGGTCTTTATTTCCAGTAGGGGGGGTGTCTTTGTACCCCAGGTCAACTTTGTTTTCATTTTTTGTGCCACATTTTAACCCTAATGTCCTTCTGGTTTATTGTAGCCTCTTCCATCCAAAAGAAACAACGGCATTGAAAAATAGATCCATCGGAGCCCCGACGAAGCTACAATCACCCAGGGAGGTGTTGGCTGCCAAAACAAAACCATTATCCCTTCTTCTGTCATAGAATGTTGTGAGGTCCTCCTTGGTGAAGACAGACCGACAGCCCAATGCCCACAGACTGCAGGGCATGAAGAGACGTAAAGCAATATTGCTGCTTGCCAACAGAAGGCTGATTCTGATCATTGGAGATCTTTGCAGCCTCCTCCATTGGTTGCATGTTTGACATTTAGCTGCTTCTGGTATTTTGCACAAAGATACTGGTAGAGTCTTCCTTGGTCTGTTGTATCCCAACCTATATTGAGGTGGCCATAGTGGTCACACTGGGAACATGGGCCATACTCAGCTTTGCAGGGGTGACCCACAACACCTGCACCACACCAGGAGCTAAGGGGGAGCTGTGCTAGTGGGCAGAAATCTGTACTGGGGGATGGGGGATTTGTACTGGGGAATATCTGTCGGGGGCAAC
>BLSH010118459.1:0-23897 GCA_018402905.1 Glandirana rugosa
GTTCGGCCGAACCAGCAGAACCCGGACTTATAGAAGTTCGCTCAACTCTAATGTTGAGTCCATGAAATATATTATTTGTTTGTCATAAATGATTGAAAAGTGTCAAAAAAAAAAACTACACAAAGTTGTCACTGAAATGATATATTGCTCGCCCATGCCATGGGTATGTGTGGAATTACACCCCCAAAATACATTCTGCTGCTTCTCCTGAGTACGGGGATACCCCATGTGTGAGAATTTTTGTGAGTCTATCCGTGTTCGGGACCCCGAAAACCAATCACCGCCTTCAGGATTTCTAAGGGCGAAAATTTGCCTTCACCCCATACTACCTATCCAAGTTGCGGAGGCCATGAAATGCCCAGATAGCAAAAAAAAACAAAACAAATGACCCCATTTTGGAAAGTAGACACCCCAAGCTATCTGCTGAGAGGCATGTTGAGTCCATGGAATATTTTATATTTTGCCACAAGTTTCGGGGAAATGACAATTTGTATTTATTTATTTTTTTACAGTCTATTATATATTGCTCACCCATGCCGTGGGTATATGTGGAATTACACCCCAAAATACATTCTGCTGCTTCTCCTGAGTATGGGGATACCCCATGTGTGAGACTTTTTGTGAGCCTATCCGCGTACAGAACCCCGAAAACCAATCACCGCCTTCAGGATTTCTAAGGGCATAACATGGTGATTTTACTCCTCTGTACCTATCACGGTTTTGGAGGCCCTGAAATGTCAAGGTAGCACAAAACCCCCCCAAATGACCCCATTTTGGAAAATAGACACCCCAAGGTATTTGCTAAGAGGCACTGTGAGTATTTTGCAGCTCTCATTTGTTTTGGAAAATGAAGAAATAAACAGATTTTTTTTTTTTTTTTTACTTTTTTCAAATTTCAACTTTGTGACAAAATGTGAGATCTGCAAAATACTCAAAATACTTCTCAGCAAATAACTTGGAGTGTCTACTTTCCAAAATGGGGTCATTTGGGGGGGGGGGGGTTGTGCTATCTGGGCATTCAATGGCCTCCGAAACTGTGATAGGGAGTGAGGAGTAAAATCACCTTTTTACGCACTTAGAAAGCCTGAAGGCGGTGATTGGATTTTGGGGTTCTGTACGCGGCTAGACTGCCAGAAAGTTTCACATATGTGGTATCCCTGTATTCAGAAGAAGTAACAGAATGTATTTTGGGGTGTAATTTCACATATACCCATGGCATGTTCAAGCAACATATCATTTAGTGACAACTTTGTGGAAAAAAAACAAAAACAAATTGTCATTTCCCCGAAACTTGTGGCAAAATATAAAATATTCCATGGACTCAACATGCCTCTCAGCAAATAGCTTGGGGTGTCTACTTTCCAAAATGGGGTCATTTGGGGGGGGGGGGGGGGGGCTTGTGCTATCTGGGCATTTCTTGGCCTCCGCAACTGAGATAGGTAGTGTGGGGTGAATGCATAAATTTTTGCCCTTAGAAATACTGAAGGCGGCAACTGGATTTTGGGGTCCCGTACGCGGTTAGACTGCCAAAAAGTCTCACACATGGGGTATCCCCGTACTCAGGAGAAGCAGCAGAATGTAATTTTGGGGTGTAATTCCACATATACCCATGGCATGTGTGAGCAATATATCATTTCAGTAACAACTTTGTGTAATTTTTTTTTTGGTCATCTTTCAATCACTTATGACAAAAAAATAAAATATTCAATGGGCTCAACATGCCTCTCAGCAAATTCCTTGGGGTCTCTACTTTCCAAAATGGGGTCATTTGGGGGGGGGGGGGGTTGTACTGCCCTTCCATTTTATCACCTCAAGAAATGAGATAGGCAGTCATAAAATAAAAGCTGCATAAATTCCAGAAAATGTACCCTAGTTTAGACATGTGGCTAAATGCATTTTGGCAAAAATGTATGACTAAAATTTAGTTTATTGTATTTTTGTAATAACATAAAGTTGAAAATATCATTTTTTTCAAAATTTCCGTCCTTTTTTTGTTTATATCGCAAAAAATAAAAAGCGCAGTGGTGAACAAATACCACCGAAAGAAAGCTCTATTTGTGGGAAAAAAAGGACGCAAATTTTGTTTGTGTACTGCATTGCATGACCGCGCAATTACCATTTGAAACGGTGCAGTGCCAAATTGAAAAAAGTGCTCTGGTCCTAAAGCTGCAAAACCTTCCGGTTGGTTATACATTAAAAACTCCTGCACTGTGAGCTCTCCCGCAAACTCTTTTGATACCAAATTTCGTACACTTTAGAGAGTCTTAATGCAATTTAGGCACTCTTCACAAGTTCTAGATTACTAGACTTTAGAATGTGCCATTCAACATTCGTTGTGTATCTTATACATACATATGTATGTACATGTATGTATGTATGTATGTATATGTACAGTAGCTCACAAAAGTGAGTACACCCCTCACGTTTTTGTAAATATTTTATTATATCGTTTTATGTGAAAACACGGAAGAAATTACACTTTGCTACAATGTAAAGTAGTGAGTGTACAGCTTGTATAACAGTGTAAATTTGCTGTCCTCTCAAAATAACTCAACACGCATACATTAATGTCTAAACCTCTGGCAACAAAAATGAGTACCCCCCCTAAGTTAAAATATCCAAATTGGGCCCAATTAACCATTTTCCCTCCCCGGTGTCACGTGACTCGTTAGTGTTACAAGGTCTCAGGTGTGAATGGGGAGCAGGTGTGGTAAATGTGGTGTTATTGCTCTCACTCTTTCATACTGATCACTGGAAGTTCAACATGGCACCTCATGGCAAAGAACTCTGAGGATCTGAAAAAAAAAATTGTTGCTCTACATAAAGATGGCCTAGGCTATAATATTGCCAAGACCCTGAAACTGAGCTGCAGCATGGTGGCCAAGACCATACAGAGGTTTAACAGGACAGTTTCCACTCAGAACAAGCCTTGCCATGGTCGTCTAAAGAAGTTGATTGCACATGGTCAGCGTCATATCCAGAGGTTGTCTTTGGGAAATAGACGTATGAGTGCTGGCAGCATTGCTGCAGAGGTTGAAGGGGTGGGGGGTCAGCTTGTCAGTAGTCAGACCATACGCCGCACACTGCATCAAAATGGTCTGCATGGCTGTCATCCCAGAAGGAAGCTTTTTCTATAAGATAGGCCGCAAACAGTTTGCTAAGGGCATGGATTACTGGAACCATGTCCTGTGGACTGATGAGACCAAGATAAACTTATCTTGTTCAGATGGTGTCAAGTGTGTGTGTGGCGGCAACCAGGTGAGGAGTACAAAGACAAGTGTGTCTTGCCTTCAGTCAAGCATGGTGGTGGAAGTGTCATGGTCTGGGGCTGCATGAGTGCTGCCGGCACTGGGGAGCTACAGTTCATTCATGGAACCATGAATACCAACATGTACTGTGGCATACTGAAGCAGAGCATGTTCCCCTCCCTTCAGATACTGGGCCACAGTGCAGTATTCCAACATAACGACCCCAAACAAACCTCCAAGATGACCACTGCCTTGCTAAAGAAGCTGACGATAAAGGTGATGTACTGGCCAAGCATGTCTCCAGACCTAAACCCTATTGAGCATCTGTGAGGCATCTTCAAATGGAAGGCAGAGGAGCGCAAGTTCTCTAATATCCACCAGCTCCGTGATGTCGTCATGGAGGAGTGGAAGAGGACTCCAGTGGCAACCTGTGAAGCTCTGGTGAACTCCATGCCCAAGAGGGTTAAGACAATGCTGGAAAATAATGATGCCCAAACAGAAAGATACTGTATGTCTTATTCATATGCATAACCTCTCATGTGTTTAAATATCTTGGTTACTGTAGTGCTACTTACTTTTTTGTCTATGTATGGACTGATGTTTATACCACTATTCTCCTTCCTGGCTAATAAAACACTCGAACAAGAAAAACTCCTGCACTATATATACTATATTGTACATTACAGACTCCTGCACTATATTATACATTTAAAAAACCTGCATTGTATAAACTATATTGTACATTATAGACTTCTATACTATATTGTACATTACATACTTCTCACCAAATTTTTTCTTGTCTTAACAGTTGCTGGTTGCCAAGTAGACCCTGAGTATTTTAATAAAGGTCTTCTTTAACTGCTTTCTGACCGCCTCACATATGAGTACAGTGGCACAGCAGCTTTTCTGTGCCTTATCACATATCCAGTACGTGATCTGGCACTTCCGGGTAGAGGGGGTGCGTGCATGCCTCTGGCGCCACGGCTGTGCTGTGATTAGACACAGCACAAGCCGATCAGCAGCTGCCAGCCAATGGATGTCCCTCAGCATCCATTAATCGGTGAGGAGACACACAAAACAGAGCTTTGCCTATGTGAACAAGGCAGGGCTCTGTAATGTCAGCAGGGATGTGGTAAATTTTGTTCCCCTGCAAAGCAGGGAAAAAAATCCATGACAATAGGGAAAGATGAGCCGGCACTCTGGATAATGGTTGATTTTCAATTTATTCCATCCATGACAATCCATGACGTCCCATAGTAAAAGCACCACACATAGTACACAAAAACACGCACCACACATGGTACACAAAAACACTGGCTAGGCACACATTTAACCCTTTGATCGCCCTAGATGTTTAACCCCTTCCCAGCCAGTGTCATTAGTACAATGACAGTGAATATTTTTAGCACAGATCACTGTATTAGTGTCACTGGATTTGGATTTTATTGGATCTGTTTTATAGCAGAAAGAAAAAAAATATTGAATTTTTTTTTTTTCAAAGTTGACAGGATTTTTTTGTTTACAGAGCAAAAAGAAAGCTCAGTGGTGATCAAATACCACTATTTGTGGGGGAAAAAAATGACATACATTTAATTTTTGTACAGTATTACATGACCACACAATTGTCAGTTAAAGTAACGCAGTGCCAAAAAACAAAAAATGGCCTGGTCAAAAAGGGTGGGCAAGTTTTGGAGTCTTTTGGAGGGCAAGTGGTAAAGGTTGGCTCAGATAAAATGTTAGCTTTCTGACTATTTTCAGGGTACACAAAATCATGTGTAATGGAAGAATTTTTTTTTAATATTTGTGCTGCCACTCTTACTAGTGGCACAGCAATCTAAGCTTATTTTATCGGTACAAAATTATTTTGTTTATTTAGTGCAAAAAGCGTTAGGCTCCATGCACACTGAAGCTGATAAATGATCGTTTTTGGGCATTTTTTTTTTAACAGCACATAAATGCCCCTCTGTTATCCTATATGTCCATGCACACTTGGATGTTTATTGTCCTTTAGGAGCAGTGGCGTTTATGGGCTGTTGTCTGAACGCCCTTAAATCACGTTCAAGAGTCGTTCTGACCACAAAAAAACATTGAAAGCTTAAAAACGAACATAAACTCTCGTAAAAGCTGACGCTCATAAACGCTAACGCTCAAAAAGTGATTAAACTAGTATGAAAAATACACACAAATAAGCTGCTCCCCAATAGTGTAGAAATTACCTTGCTACTTTCACACTGGGGCATTTTTCAGGCACTGCGGTGCTAAAAATAGCACTGAAATTTTAGTCTGAAATAGCGCCTGAAAAGCCTGAGTGCTTTCACACTGGGGCTTGATGGACGTTACAAAAAGTCCTGCAAGCAGCATCTGTGGGATGGTGCGGTGAGCGGTATTTACACCGCTCCTCCACCGCTCCTGCCATTGAACTCAATGGTAAGCCCTTCCGAAGCCGCTGCACACCGCCTCGGAAGCGTGGAGAGCTGGCACTTTTAACCCCATTTTAACCCCTTGGGGGGTAAAAGCGACATGCTCCCATCTGAATAGCGGTGCTGTAGCGCTGCTATAACAGCAGTAAATTGCCGCTACCGCCCGCCCACCCCAGTGTGAAAGTAGCCTTACTGTCTAATTTAAAACATACATATACTGTGATACTATTGTAAAATAAAATGCAAAGTGCAGTAAACCATTCAGTTCAATGTGTGACAATGTGAAAAGTCCTTAGAAATACAGTTTATAATAAATCTTCTATATCTTTAAATTCCTTTTTTCTTTAACATGAGACACTGTTCATGGCACACTATCACCATCAATCGCTTATTCACCTGATAGTGTCCATATGGATGTACACTCACCAAATAGCCATGACCTCTTTAATCATTTCAGCCCCGGGAGGATTTACCCCCTTCCTGATCAGAGCACTTTTTGCGATTTGGCACTGCGTCGATTTAACTAACAATTGCGTGGTCGTGCGACATTGTACCCAAACAAAATCAACGTCCTTTTTTTCCCACAAATAGTGTCCATATGGATGTACACTCACCAAATAGCCATGACCTTTTTAATCACTTCAGCCCCGGGAGGATTTACCCCCTTCTCAATCAGAGTACTTTTTGCGATTTGGCCCTGCTTCGATTTAACTAACAATTGCGCGGTCGTGCGGCATTGTACCCAAACAAAATCAACATCCTTTTCTTTTCCCACAAATCAAGCTTTCTTTTGGTGGTATTTGATCACTTTTGCGTTTTTTATTTTTTGTGATATAAACTAAAAAAGACCAAAAATTTTGAAAAAAAATTATGTTTTTAAATTTTTGTTATTAAAATAATACAATAAACTCAATTTTAGTCATACATTTTTGCCAAAATGCATTCAGCCACATGTCTTGGGTAAAAAAAAAGTAAATTAGTGTATATTTATTGGTTTGCGCAAAAGTTATAGAATCTACAAACTAGGGTACATTTTCTGGAATTTACGCAGCTTTTATTTTATGACTGCCTATCTCATTTCCTGAGGTGCTATAATGGAAGGGCAGTACAAAACCCCCCCAAATCACCCCATTTTGGAAAGTAGACACCCCCAGGAATTTGCTGAGAGGCATGTTGAGCCCATTGAATAAATTATTTTTTGTCACAAGTGATTGAAAAATGACAAAAAAAAAATTACACAAAGTTGTCACTGAAATTATATATTGCTTTATTTCACATATACACATGGCATGTTTGAGCAATATATCATTTACTGACAACTGTGTGAAAAAAAAAATTGTAATTTTCCCGAAACTTGTGGCAAAATATTAAATATTCCATGGACTCAACATGCCTCTCAGGATATAGCTTGGGGAGTCTACTTTCCAAAATAGGGTCATTTTGGGGGGTCTGGAACTGTCCTGGCATTTTATGCCCAACATCGCCCACTCTTCTAATCACTTGAACCACCAAGTCCTTTCTGACACTTTTTGTTTACATGAAAAAATATATATTTTTTTATAGAAAATTACTTTGAACCCCCAAACATTATATAATGTTTCAAAGCAGGGGCCCTACCGTTTAAAATAGTGGGTGTTGCAAAAAACTTTTTTGCAAAGTATTTGCGCAGCTAAGTTTTTTTTTTTTTTCTAAATGTAAGTTTTGGGAAAAAAACACTTTTTTTGAATTTTGATACACAAAAAAACACTATATTGTCCAAATGTTTATTGGAATATAAAAGATGATCTTATGCCGAGAACATAGATACCAAACACGACATGCTTTAAAATTATGCACATGCACGCAGTGGCGACAAACTACATACATTTGTAAAAGCCTTTAACCAATCCAGATCCACGCTATAGCCGAAGTACGGCTCCAGCGCGGATCTGAATTGCAGGGTGGACGTCCATGGACGTCCTGTCAACGTGCATGCTCCTGCGTGGGCGTGCCCGCGGGTCGGGCAGACTCGATGTCCACCTGAGACCCGCAATCCCGTGTCATAGCCGCAGAACGGGGAACCGCCGATGTAAATAAGGCGGTTCTCCGTTCTGTTGAAGGGGACATAACAGATCTACTGATCCCTGTCACTGGGATCAGTTAGATCTGTTTTGTCCCGGCCAGCCCGCCCCCCCCCCCCCCACAGTTAGAACACACCCAGGGAACACTGTGAACCCCTTCACTGCCAATGACATTTATACAGTAATCAGCGGACATTTAAATTTCTGATCACTGTATAAATGTCATTGGTCCCAAAATAGTGTCAAAAATGTCCGACATGACTGCTACAATATCGCAGTCCTGATAAAAATTGCAGATCGCCGCCATTACTAGTAAAAAATAAATAAATAATAAAAATGCCATAAATCAATTTCCATAACAAACAGAGAAAAAACCCGCGCTCACTATAAAACACAATGCAAGTAATAAATAGTCGTTTTTTTAAAAATTGATTTCAAAGAGGCAGCACGCATAAAACAACATATCTAAAATTGTCCAAGGTAAATTAAAGCAACAAATGCAGCGCCATTTGTTGCTTTAATAATCAATTTCCATAGTTTGTAGATGCAATAACTTTTGCGCAAACCAATCAATATACGCCGATTGCGTTTTTTTTTTTACCAAAAATATGTAGAAGAATATATATTGGCCAAAACTGATGAATCATTTTTTTTGGGGATTTGTATTATAGCAAAAATTAAAAAATATTGTTCTTTTTTCAAAATCATCGCTCTTTGTTTATAGCGGCGATCAGAAATGACGAAAAGGTGATCAAATACCACCAAAAGAAAGCTCTATTTGTAGGAAAAAAAATGATATAAATTTAGTTTGGGTACAACGCCACACGACCGCGCAATTCTCATTCAAAATGCGACAGCGCTGAAAGCCAAAAATTGGTTTGGGCAGGAGGGTGGTTTAAGTGCCCAGTAAAGAAGTGGTTAAAAGCCTTTACAGGTTACCACTTTAGATTTACAGAGGAGGTCTACTGCTAGAACTACTGCTCTTGATCTGACATTCGTGGTGATATCTCACATGCATTGTGCAATTGCTGTTTACATACGACGCGAGACCGGACAGGGGTGCATTATTTTTATTTTAATTTTTTTTATTATTCATTTTGCTTTTTATTTTATTTTTACACTGTCCCTTTAATTTTTTTAATCATTTTTATCGTTAACACAAGGAATTTAAAATATCCCCTATGATAAAAATAGGTAGTGGTGGGAATTCTTTTTTTTTTCTAAATTTGGGGTCTATTAGACTCGATCTCTCCTCAGCCCTTAAAGCATCTGACCATACCAATATCTGTGTGATAAGATGCTTTCCAATTTCCCAATGGCACTGTTTCTATCTGGCGAAACCTAAGTCATGAAATGCTTGTAGCCTCCAGTTTCTTAGGCCATAGAGATGATTGGAGCCATTCTAGTCTTCAATCAGCTCTATGGTCAGCTGGCAGAACCTCCGGCTGCATTCTCGAGTTCCCCAGTGGAACAGGAGAGCCTGAGAAATCCATGGAAGACGGCGGGAGGGGGGGACATTCCCTCCCACTGCTTGTAAAAGCAGCCTAGCAGCTAATCAGCCACTGGGATTGCTTTTACATGAAAGCTGACCGCTGGCTGAAAAGAACGATACCAAGATAATACCTATACCTGCAGGCATCATTCCGGTATAACCACTCAAATTCCAGCAACATACCAGTATGTCGCTGGTCCTTGTTGGGCATATAGTGTAATGTTCTTTTTTTTCATGCATCCTGTAAATGAAAAAAGAGAATCAATCAATCAGTGGGTATTGGGTATGCCACCCTGCATCCACCCACTTCTAATAATGGGCATAACATCGTTCTAAAAATATATGCCGAAGCATAGGGGCAACCCGCCCCTATGTCAACCCCTGCCCTTATGTGTCGGCATATATGCTCTTTTTTTTTTTTTTTAACTGTGGTGGTGAAATCACCTCCTACAGCACTGGAGTCGCTGATTTATGTATAGTGGGAGCAAATGCTGTTGCTGTCAAGATAAATAAATCAGTGCTGCAGCTGAATGGCATACCTGAAAAGAAAACAATGATTAACAATAAAACACAGTAAACAGTAAAATATAAAAAAATGACATACCTGCAAAGAAAACATGATAAAACACAGTAACAAACAGTAACAAAACAGTACAGGTATGCTTAAAATACAGTAACAATAGAGAGAGAACAATAGACAGAAAACAACAAGAAAATGACAACTATTTTTTGCGTTTTTATTTATTTTTTTTTTTACTTTTTTTTGTGTTAAAATTATAATTTTTTTATTTTGGTACGCCTTTGTAGTGCTGTACCCTACGCTAATACTCCATTAGTGAGTAGCGAGTGAAATATTCATTGATGCAAAGACCAGGCTTGTCAGGACAGGAGGGACAATAAAAGAGGGTGTCAAACCCATATCCGCGCCGTCTGCAGACATGACATCTTCTTTGGGGTGCTCGTTGGGTAGGGGTACCACGGAGGACTTATGGGAAGTGCCTCTCATTCAGCCGGTAATTGTATTTGCATTGGAAAGTTGGGGGACAGCACCATCTGGAAATCGAAGGGCCATGACGATCTCTTCCTGGAATTTAAGGAAGGATCCAGTCTGTCCTGAGGTTTTATATAGCATAACCGTTCAGCAGAGCCAATTGAAATAAATATACAGACACTTTTTTGTACTAGCGTATGGCCTTACGGGCAATTAAGTACGGCACCAATAACTGGTCATTGAGGTCCCCCCATCCCATATTAAGGTTGTATTTGTAAACAGAGAGGGGCTTCTTCAAAACACCAGTCGCAGTTGAAATTTGGACTGTCATATCTGCGTGAAGGGAGGACAGAATGAAAACATTCCGGCTGTCCCTCCACTTCACCATGAGCAAATTATTACATCTCAAGCAGGCCCTCTCTCCCCCTGTCTAAGACAGGATTCTACAAGCCGTTGGGGGAAGCCCCGGTGATTAGATCGCATGGCGCCAATTCCTTGATCAAAAAGATGACTTAAAATTGCCACGCTCATCTAATAATTGTCCACGTACAAGCGGTACCCCTTTCCCAATAAGGGTGACATCAAGTCCCAAACAATCCCTTGTAAAACATAAAACTATATATATAGCCTGTGGCCCTGTCACAGAGCTTATACATATTGATCCCGTATCTGGCACACTTGCTGGGGAGAAACTGTTTGAAAGCAAGACGTCCAGAAAATTTTAATCAGGGACTCGTCTGCACAGACAACTTGATCGGGAATAAACAAGGCTGTGAATTGTTGGTTGAAGTGGTTTATGAGGGGCCGAATTTTGTGGAGCCAACCGTATTCAGGATCACCCTGTGGATGACAGAGTTTATTGTCCTTGAAATTCATAAACTGCAGGATCTGCTCGTATCTAGCCCTGGTCATGGAAGCAGAGAATAAGGGCATATGGGGAATTGGGTCAGTGGACCAATATGACCGCAACTCAGATTTTTTAACTATGCCAATGAGGAGGGAAAGGCCCAGAAAGGTCTTAAATTCTGGAACTGTAATATGTTTCCAGTCTCTGCCAAGTGACAATTGGGGATTAGCAGGGATGAATTGACCAGCATACAAATTGCTTTGGTCCACAATAGATCTATAGAGAACTTTCGTGAAAAACAGTGAATAACAATCAAGGGATGTAAAATCAACTGTTTCCACCTGCATGCTGGGTTGGCCAGTGAATGGGGGAAGTACGGGCGCTGAATCAGTGGTGGGTTGCCAATCAGGGTTAGCGTATTCAGCTGGAAGGGTACAAAGTGAGTACACCCTCACATTTTTGTAAATATTTTAATATATCTTTTCATGTGACAACACTGAAAAAAATGACACTTTGCTACAATTCTAAACTAGTGAGTGTACAGCTTGTATAACAGTGTAAATTTGCTGTCCCCTCAAAATAACTCAACACACAGCCATTAGTGTCTAAACCACTGGCAACAAAAGTGGGTATACCCCTAAGTGAAAATGTCCAAAGTGGGCCCAATTAGCCATTTTCCCTCCCTGGTGTCATGCGACTCATTAGTGTTACAAGGTCTTAGGTGTGAATGGGGAGCAGGTGTGTTAAATTTGGTGTTATCACTCTCACTCTCTCATATTGGTCACTGGAATTTAAATATGGCACCTCGTGGCAAAGAACTCTGAGGATTTGAAAAAAAAAGTTGTTGCTCTATATAAAGTTGGCTTAGGCTATAAGAAGATTGCAAAGACCCTGAAACTGAGCTGCAGCATGCATGGTAGCCAAGGACCATACAGTGATTTAGCAGGACAGGCTCCACTCAGAACAGGCCTCGATATGGTTGACCAAAGCAGTAGAGTGCACGTGCTCAGCATCATATCCAGAGGTTGTCTTAGGAAATAGGCGTCCTGCCAGCATTGCTTCAGAGGTTGAAGGGGTGGGAGGTCAGCCTGTCAGCGCTCAGACCATATGCCGCACACTGCATCAAATTAGTCTGCATGGCTTTTGCCCCAGAAGGAAGCCTCTTCTAAAGATGATGCACAAGAAAGCACACACACAGTTTGCTGAAGACAAGCAGACTAAGGACATGGATTACTGGAAACATGTCCTGTGGTCTGATGAGAGCAAGATTATTTGGTTCAGATGGTGTCAAGCGTGTGTGGCAGCAACCAGATGAGGAGTAGAAAGACAAGTGTGTCTTGCCTACAGTCAAGCGTGGTGGTGGAAGTGTCATGGTCTGGGGCTTTATGAGTGCTGCCGGCACTGAGGAGCTACAGTTCATTGAGGGAACTATGAATGCCAGCATGATGTCCTCTGTTCAAAGACTACTCCGCAGGGCAGTATTCCAACATAATAACAACCCCAAACACACCTCCAAGACGAACACTGCCTTGCTAAAGAAGCTGAGGGTAAAGGTGATGGACTGGCCAAGCATGTCTCCAGACCTAACCCTATTAGGCATCTTTGGGGCATCCTCAAACAGAAGGTGGAGGAGCGCAAGGTCTCTAACATCCACCAGTTCCGTGATGTAGTCTTGGAGGAGTGGAAGAGGACTCAAGTGGCAACCTGTGAAGCTCTGGTGAACTCCATGCCCAAGAAGGTTAAGGCAGTGCTGGAAAATAATGGTGGCCACACAAAATATTGACACTTTGACCCCAATTTGGAAATTTTCCCTTAGGGGTGTACTCGCTTTTTTTTACCAGCAGTTTAGAAATTAATTAATGGCTGTGTGTTGAGTTATTTTGAGGGGACAGCAAATTTACACTGTTTTATACAAGCTGTACACTCACTAATTTACATGGTATCAAAGTGTCATTTCTTCATTGTTGTCACATGAAAAGATATAATAAACTATTTACAAAAATGTGAGGGGTGTACTCAATTTTGTGAGATGTGTGTGTGCATGTATATATATTATGTTAATATTTTATTATATCTTTTCATGTGACAACACTGAAGAAATGACACTTTGCTACAATGTAAATTAGTGAGTGTATAGCTTGTTTGACAGTGTAAATTTGCCGTCCCTTCAAAATAACTCAACACACATCCATTAATGTGTAAATGCTGGCAACAAAAATGAGTACGCCCCTAAATTGAAAATGTCCAAATTGAGCCCAAAGTGTCAATATTTTGTGTGGGCACCATTATTTTCTAGCATTGCCTTAACCCTCTTGGGCATGGAGTTCACATGAGCTTCACAGGTTGCCACTGGAGTCCTCTTCCACTCCTCCATGACGACATCACAGAGCTGGTGGATGTTAGAGACCTTGCGCTCCTCCACCTTCCATTTGAGAATGCCCCATAGATGCTCAACAGGGTTTAGGTCTGGAGACATGCTTGGCCAGTCCATCACCTTTATCCTCAACTTCTTTAGCAAGGCAGTGGTCATCTCGGAGGTGTTTTTGGGGTTGTTATCATGTTGGAATACTGCCCTGCTGCCCAGTCTCTGAGGGGAGGGGATCATGCTCTGCTTCAGTATGTCAAGTATATGTTGGCATTCATGGTTCCCTCAATTAACTGTAGCTTCTCAGTGCCAGGAGCACTCACGCAGCCCCAGATCATGACACTCCAACCACCATGCTTGACTGTAGGCAAGACACACTTGCCTTTGTACACCTCACCTGGTTGCTGCCACACGTGCTTGACACCATCTGAACCAAATAAGTTTATCTTGGTCTCATCAGACCACAGGACATGGTTCCAGTAATCCATGTCCTTAGTCTGTTTGTCTTCAGCAAACGATTTGCGGGCTCTTTTATGCACCATCTTTTGAAGAGGCTACCTTCTGGGACAACAGCCATGCAGACCATTTTGATGCAGTGTGCGGCATATGGTCTGAGCACTGACAGGCTGACCCCCCCATCCCTTCAACCTCTGCAGCAATGCTGGCAGCATTCATACGTCTATTTCCCAAAGACAACCTCTGGATATGATGCTGAGCACGTGCACTCAACTTCTTTGGTCGACCATGGCGAGGCAATCTTTTTATAGCATAGGCCATCTTTATGTAGAGCAACAATTTTCTTTTCAGATCCTCAGAGTTCTTTGCCATGAGGAGCCATGTTGAACTTCCAGTGAGCAGTATGAGAAAAATAAAATTTAACACACCTGCTCCCCATTCACACCTGAGACCTTGTAACACTAATGAGTTAGATGACACCGGGGAGGGAAAATGGCTAATTGGGCCCAATTTGGACATTTTCACTTAGGGGTGTACTCACTTTTATTGCCAGCAGTTTAGACATTAATGGCTGTGTGTTGAGTTATTTTGAGGGGACAGCAAATTCATACTATTATGCAAGCTGTACACTCACTACTTTACATTGTAGCAAACTGTCATTTCTTCAGTGTTGTCACATGAAAAGATAGAATAAAAGATTTTAAAAAATGTGAGAGGTGTACTCACTTTTGTGAGGTACTATATATATATATATATAAAATATTTATAGACACACACACCTCCTTTATGTAGATATATCATTATATTATAAACATATATATATATATATAAATGATCATCAGTGCCCTGAATACAGAAAAGCCCCAACAGTGCCCATTAGCGTCCCCAATCAGTGCCCATAAGTGATGCCAGTCAGTGCAGTCTTTAAGTGCCTGCTTATCAGTGCCACCCATCAGTGCCGCCTATCAGTGCCCACCAGTGCTACCTAGCAGTGCCCATCAGTGCTGCCTATCAGTGCTCATCAGTGCCCCATATCTGTGGCACCTATCAGTGAAGCATATTAGTGCTTCCTCTAGTGCCTCCTAATCAGTGCCCATAAGTGCCGCCCTATCAGTGCACATAGGTGAAGGAGACAAAATTACTTCTTTACAAAATTTACTAACGGAAACTAAGAAAACCTTTTATTTTTCAAATTTCTTCGTCTTTTTTTAGTAAAAAATAAAAAACCCAGCAGTGATTAAATACCACCAAGGGAAAGCTCTATTTGTGTGAAGAAAATTATTAAAAATTAATTTGGGTACAGTGTTGCATGATCGCGCAATTTTTATTCAAATTGCGACAGAGCTGAAAGCTGAAAAATGGCCTGGGCAGGAAGGGGGTGAAAGTGCCCTGTGTTGAAGTGGTTAATGCATGACAACATGTGTCAATGTATGAGAACAGTAGTGCAGTGTTGTGTTGTTTTTGTCCTCTATCATAAATAGTATTTGTTTGCACAGGTACCTTATATCTTTGCGATTTCCAAGGAAAGGGGCTCATTTTATTACAATATTCAAAATATTCAAAAACCTCTCTGACTTGTACATCAGCTGATGGTTTAGGATTTTTGTTTGAACGTAATGGACAGGACATGTCTTGCTTTAACCTGTGGACCCATACAATGCACCAAGCTATGGAAATTTCATATAAGGCAGATAGATACATAGAGCTAAAACCAGGCAAAGTAAAAACACACATTAAGGCTGGGTTCACACTTTCCGACAAAAAAAAGGTCCGACTTTGATCCTACTTTGCGGTGCGATTTACGGTCCTACATAGTGTCAAAGTCGGACCGATTTTCTGTGAACAGGAATCCGACTTTGATCCCGACAATGCCAGGCACCTTGAGCTCTGGGGATCTTGAAGGGGAACTCCACAGCATTTTTTTTTTTAAATGGCATGGGATCCCCCTCCAAGAGCATACCAGGCCCTTTGGTCTGGTACGGATTTTAGGGGAACCCCCACGCAGAAAAAAACGGCGTGGGGCCACCCCCAAAACCCATACCAGACCCTTATCCGAGCACGCGCTAAGGCACAAAAAGAAAAAAGAAAAAGTTGGTAAAAAATGTGAAAACGCAGGCAAGCAGCTATACCTCAATCAAACTCATTGACAATCAGATAATGTACAAACAATGATATAGCGCTCAAACCCTATTAAAAATAATGATAAGTGAATAGTCCTGTGAATAAGGAGGACATATGACGAATATATTGATAAATAAGTTTGTGACAGTCAATAATAGTGAAACATAAGGTGTGCAGAATCTTCACTTGAGGTAATGTGACAATATTGCTTAAGGACGCAGGTGAGATCCTCAAATAAATGTAAATTGGAGACTTACCAGATACCTATTGGGTAAAGGCATAGAACCATCTCAAGGGGATCCCGGCAGTGGAAATCTCGTCACATTCAGGATGTTCCCAGGTAAGGAAGATATCTTCACATCGGTTCCAGATCTTTGCAGGCCTTCTTTCCAATGGGCGGTGCGTCACCCAATCCTTGACGATGGAGTAGGTCTTACTTGTAAGACAGAGTTATCCCCGCGACACCTCTCCGTGATGTGAGCAGGTGGGAGGTAAAGTTGGCCAATAATCCAAAGAATAGGTGAACCACCGAGGGGGGCAAGAGAAGACTGGAAATAGTGTAAAACCCCAAGGGATGAGGTATATTTATTAAATAACGATAAAAGTCCTTCAGGTTCAAACATCAGATAAAATAATACTGGTATGTAACCGTGAGCAGCACTTCAAAGTATCAGGCTTCCCATTGTGACGCGTTTCGTATAAGAATACGTCTTCTGGGCTTGCCATCGCCGAGAAATGCTGCCGAATATACAGCTATCATGCACCTTTAATTGGGGATGATGGTACTTCCGCCCTCAGGTCATGGGCGGACCTGGGAGCAAGTACTTCCGGTGTGAGCCGGATGTGATGAAAATTCTCTAAAAATTAGTCCAAATTCCCCCCCTGGTGGTTAATCTTGAATTTAAAGTATAGATAATATATATTCATGGTTCACATATGTCTATTGTTTAGAACGAGGATACCATCAATCTTACATTCCGGGACACTTCCGGTACCATCCCGGAAGTAATCCCGCGTCTATGTAGAAAGAGATATTCAGGACCGAGAAAATTGGAATAAAATGAAGTAGAAAGCGAAGGGGAAGGCTAGCACCGCCAAACGCATACATGAGGGTTCGAAATTATTAAGAAATTAATGGGCAGCAACCGCCCGTATAGCAAATGACGTCAGTTCCGCGCTGGGTCATGGGAGAGCCGTCGGAAGTGACGTTACGTACTGGAGTACCTAGACCAACTCTGCTGACAGGGGAGGGTCTAGGTTGGTGATTGGCAGCTACACCACAGATAAAGGTCTGTAGGTCAATGGTGTTTAGATTTCAGGTAAAAAACGGAGGACGGAATGCTATGTAAAATCCGAGACCCTTGCTTCCACATAAGGACAAAGAGGTCTTGCTAGCCAACAAAAATAACACATGTAACAAGAATAAAAATAAAAATAAAAGTTACGATTAAAAACTCGTGTATAAAATAGTGGACACATATCTTATAGGAGGGTCATGTAGATCAGAGAGGCTGACCCTGCTTAAGGTTATACTACTAGAGCTGCTTATAGAGGTATAATAGATAATAATGATATCAGGGGGTAATTATAAAAATTGCGAGCGATCGTATAAACTATCGTAACGAACGTTCATTATAAAAAAACAAGCGTTCAAAATCGTGGCCCCTAAAGGTGAATGTAGCTACAAAATCATTAGGATATAAAAAGCAGATTTCAACATTAAGACTAAGGCAAAGGATTTTTACATGAACTAAAATATGCATCAAATAAAATAAGTACAAATCTGATTATCACAGTACAGGTAAAACTACACGTTCAAGAACGGTTGATAGAAGAATTAATGTCCCAATCCACGTTTAACCCATAAGGGGTATAAGTTTTAAGCAGATAGATCCAGTACACTTCCTGTTGTGAAACGCCCCTTACAACATTACTACCTCTCCAGTGTGGAGTGAACTTGTCGATCACTGAGAACAAAGTGCCATTAGGGTCCCTATCGTGTGCCCTCAGATAGTGTTTGGGCACACTATGGTTGGTTTTCCCTTTGATAATATTTGTGATATGTTCATTTACCCTTATTGCAAATGTTCTAATTGTTCTCCCGATGTATTGTTTGCCGCAAGGGCAAGTGATCATGTAAATCACGTTTTCTGTCTCGCATGCGCAGAAGTGCTTGATATTATAGGTGGCATGCGTAGTGGTGGAAGTGAAAGACAGGATCTTCCTATCTTTGCATATATTAAGTTTACAGACCCTACACCACCTGCAGGGGTGGAAGCCCTCAAGGTTGTGGAAGAAGGTTGGTTTGACAGGGGGGTCCAAGACGTTGGGTGCTATCTTGTGTCGCAACAAAGGAACACCCCTAAAAATGACTTTGGCCGTCTCAGGTAGATGAGGGCCTAGGATCCGGTCACTCTGGAGAATACCCCAGTGCCTACGAACAATATTTAGAAATTCTCTATGTTGTGTAGAAAAAGATGTGAGGAGTGACCATTTAAACTTCTGGTCCTTCTCAGTCTGTGGCCTGGGTTGTGAGTACACCAAGGCCCTCCTATCGGTGTTTTGAGCCCTTGTAATTTCATTAGTGATCAGGAATTCCTCGTATCCTTTCTCGAGAAAACGTTCTTTCAGAACTTTGGCCTGAAGTTCATAGTCATGAATGTCTGTACAGTTACGCCTAATTCTGAGAAACTGGCTTCTATGGACTGATTTTAACCATGAATTGTGGTGGCAGCTATCAGTGGAGATATAGCCGTTCCTATCTGTAGGCTTAAAGAAGGTACGTGTCTTCAGGGCATCACCGACTACAGAGATCTCAAGGTCTAAGAAATGGATATTGGTTCGGCTGGCTTCAAACTCCAGGGTGATGCCCCTATCGTTTGTGTTAAGGGATGCGAAGAATTGTTCAAGGTCATTCTCCGTGCCCTTCCAGAGGAGGAGGACATCGTCTATATACCTGGCCCATAGGACCAGTTGGGGCCATTTGTTCCTATAGACGACATCCTCCTCCCACTTGGCCATGAAAAGGTTCGCTAGACTAGGGGCGAACTTAGCGCCCATAGCTACGCCTTTGTCCTGTCTGTAAAACTGGTTATTAAACCAAAAATAGTTGTGTTTAGTGGCATATTCGAGTAGTTCAATGAGATATCTCTTGAGATTGTGGAAGGGAATCATCAAAGGAAAGGAAATATTCAACGACTTCCATCCCTAATCCATGGGGGATGTTGGTATAAAGGGATGCCACATAAGCTGTGGCTATGAGATCAAAATCTCGTATCTGTATTCTATCCAAAAGTTGGATGACATCTCTAGTGTCTTTCAAGAAGGAGGGTGTATCCTTGACGAGGGGCTGTAGAAAAAAATCGATATATTTACCCACCCTGGAAGTGACAGAGTCAATACCGCTTATTGTCGGTCTTCCAGGTGGGTTTGTCAGGCTCTTGTGGATCTTAGGAAGGTAGTACAGTACCGGGATCCTGGGTGCCTTGGGGATCAGGAAGGCCTTCTCTTTTTTATTTAGAATGCTATCATTGAAGCCTTGGTCGACAATCGCCTTCAGTTCCTTTTTGTATTTCTGTGTGGGATCAGACGGGATTGCTGTATAGGTATCGTGGTCTCCAAGGATCCGGGTCATCTCCTTGAGATAATCACCTTTATCTAATACCACAATACCTCCGCCTTTATCCGCTGGGCGGATCACAAGATCTTTTTTCTCACAAAGGGATTTCAGGCCTTCACTGAAGTGGTTCCTGGTTGAAATCCTCTTAGTGGGTAGAGCGTCAAGATCATGTAAAACTAGATCCCTAAATACTTTGACAGCCGGGGCTAATTGTCCCGGGGGATTGTACAAAGAGGGGTTAGATAGAGAAGTGTGTACACCTCTAGGGGTGTCGACATGGATGGGTTTAGCTATTGGGTTGGTAATAAGATACCTTTGTATGTTTATCTTCCGAATGAACTTATGTACATCAATGAACGTATTAAATTTATTGAGTGGTTGTGGTGGGGCATATTTTAATCCTTTGCTTAGTACTAGTTTTTCATTATCATCCAGATGAACCTTGCTGAGGTTGAAAATACCAGAATCATCTAGTTTATTTTCCTCTTTTTTGGGTCTCCTCCTCCCCCCTCTAGTTCCTCTTCTGGTTCGGGTTTGCTTCTTTTGTCGTGATAGTCCCTTTGAAAATCCGGATGGTTGTAAGATCCAGGGTAGTTTTGATTGTAATTGTAAGGGGCACGATCATGATTGTCATGGTACCTATTGTTTCGTGAATAGTCACCTGTTGAGGTATCTCATCTTTCAAGACGGGTGAACCGATTAGAGGTGTGTATCGGGGCAGCATATGGTCTGGGGGAGTGGTAATGTCTGTATACCTGATAGAGTTCCCTCTACGGTAAGGACTGTAAGTCCTAGAATAATCATTTCTTGGTTCATAGTATTGTTGCTGGTAGGGGGCTTGATGGTACCCCCTGTTTGAGGACCGACCTCTACCCCTGCCATTCCTAGGGTTGCCGTGCCCCCTACGAGAGGGGGAGTGGTACCCCTGGTTCCTGTCCCGTTGTAATAAAGGGTACGTGGGCGGCTCCGTTGGTCTAACCAAATTGCCAATATATGGTGTATCGTGTTGGAAGAGGGGGGTTCAGTAGCAGCAGCAGGGGGGGTCTGCCGGGGGAGCTTCTTTAAGTTTTTTCTCCCATTTGAAAACGCACCCTGATTTGTAGTCCTCTATGTCTCTAGAGTACTTTTTCTGCTTTTTGGTACGTTGTTCCCTCTCTTCCTTCTCCAGATGTGTCTGTAAGTTAGAGGATAGCAGAGTGTATTCATCTGCACTCCTATGTGGTGATAATCTATCTTTAATCTCCCTTATTTCTACATCTATGGTTGAAATTCTCTCTCTTTTTCTCAATCATAAATTGTAGAAGTTTTAAACCAGCATCGTTGAAAAAATTGTGCCAGGAGGTGAGGTCCTGTTCTCCTTGATGGGGTGCGACCTCCCATCTCAGACTCCTGGGCACCATTCTCTCCCCTACATACTAGTTGAGAAAAGCTATGTCCCATTGCAGGTGTAACTCAGAGGTCATTAGATTCCTCAACCTTACAAAGAGTCCACCTATCTCAGTGTTGGGGTTAGATGTAACAAAAACTCCCTCCACACTGAACTTCTTGGTGGCCCTATAGTCGAAGATATCCATGATCCTTGAGATGCCAAGCAGGTGTTTAAATTAAGACAATTGTATACGTGATATTGCGCTAAGGCACAAAAAGAAAAAAGAAAAATGTGGTAAAAAATGTGAAAACGCAGGCAAGCAGCTATACCTCAATCAAACTCATTGACAATCAGATAATGTACAAACAATGATATAGCGCTCAAACCCTATTATAAATAATGATAAGTGAATAGTCCCGTGAATAAGGAGGAAATATGACAAATATATTGATAAATACGTTCGTGACAGTCAATAATAGTGAAACATAAGGTGTGCAGAATCTTCACTTGAGGTAATGTGACAATATCGCTTAAGGACGCAGGTGAGATCCTCAAATAAAGGTAAATTGGAGGCTTTCCAGACACCTATTGGGCATAAAACCATCTCAAGGGGATCCCGGCAGTGGAAATCTCGTCACATTCAGGATGTTCCCAGGTAAGTAAGACGTCTTCACATCGGTTCCGGATCTTTGCAGGCCTTCTTTCCAATGGGTGGTGCGTCACACAATCCTTGACGACGGAGTAGGTCTTACTTGTAAGACAGAGTTATCCCGGAGACACCTCTCCGTGATGTGAGCAGGTGGGAGGTAAAGTTGGCCAATAATCCAAAGAATAGGTGAACCACCGAGGGGGGCAAGAGAAGACTCGAAATAGTGTAAAACCCCAAGGGATGAGGTATATTTATTAAATAACGATAAAAGTCCTTCAGGTTCAAACATCAGATAAAATAATACTGGTATGTAACCGTAGTAGTACAGGAACCTTTTTCAAAGTCGGTCCGACTTTGAAAAACACAAGTCGGACCAGTTAAGACGGCTCTCATAGGGAATCGTTGTTGTTGTGACGTAATGCGACTTGTGCTCCTAATGTCGGTCCGAGAATCAGACTAGTGTGAACCCAGCCTAAATCCTGTTCTGGATCAGTCTGTTAGATTTTCAGACAACTCTAGACTGAACCACAATGTAGTATTTCTATGGACAGCCAGATGTACACGGACAAATGTCCACCTATATCCAAGTCAGTTCATGTCTGCAGAAAAAAAAACAGCAAAGATCTGCCTCCTTTTCTGCTTTTGTGAACTTTTTTTTTTTCTTTTTTTCTTTCTATTCATTCATTCAATTCATTCAATCAGCAGGTTGAACAAAAGCAATTGAAAATGACTCAATTCTCCCACCCACATCCCACTGAGATATTGTATTCTGCAAGCAGGGAGCCTTTCCTGCCATCAGAATACACTGATCAGCACTGCCAGCTATAATCAACAGCACTGATCAAAAGAACATTTTCTGACAGTCTGGTTGTACATACTCCGATCGCCTGTGTATACATAGATAGAAATTTGGGCGGACACCCAGGGCGTCCCCAAAGAATTCCCTTAATTTTCATGTATTTCCTCTCACTTCCTGTTTGGCTATGGGACAGGAAGTGAAGGGAAATCTCCGCAATGGGAAACAGATGGCGAAAAAAAAAACCTGACAGGGGTTATAACCCTCCCTTACGCTATCCAAAATGAAAAGAAAAGTTTTGCCCATAGTTCTACTTTAACTTTGTATAGTAAAACATTCTTTTTCTGCCAGTAAATACCTTATGCAGCCACTTCCTCTTTCTTGTCTGATAATTAAACTAGACATCATGCACAGCTCTCTCTCTCTCTCTCACTCTTGTGAGTGTTTGCCAGGAAGGGAGAGAGGGTGAGTCATAGGAAAGCCAACGAGAGCTTCAGAGCTGGAGGGGGCTGGATGAGGGTGAAGATAACAGGAGACTGGAGAGATCCATGTGTATTCAACCAGAGAGGAGAAATGAGCAGGTAAACAGAGGTGTGAGTGTGTCTGTATGTCTGTATGTGTATCTGTATATATGTGTGTGTGTGTGTATGTGTGTGTGTATGTGTGTTCCTTCTGGGGGGTTAAAAGCGCCCCACTAGCAGTGGCAAAGCACCAGGTCTTAGTGTTTTGTGTAAGGGGGTGTACTAATGGGGTTTTTTTTTGCCGATCCCAGAGTTCTGCTTTAACTTCCTCCCGCCCGCGCCATAGCCGAATGACGGCTACAGCGCGGCTCTAAAATGCCGGGAGGACGTCAATAGACGTCCTCCCATTTGGCTTGTGCTGGGCGCGCTCCCGCGGGCGCGAGCGGCACGTGCACGCGCCGCTCGCACCCGCGGGAGCGTGCCCGTGGGTCGGGCGGACCCGATGTCCGCCGGAGACCCGCAATCTCCTTTCAGAGAGGAGGAACGGGGAACCTCCGAAGTAAACACGGCGGTTCCCCATTCTGTGAATGGGACACAACAGATCTACTGATCCCTGTCACTGGGATCAGTTAGATCTGTTATGTCCCGACCAGCCCCGCCCCCCCACAGTTAGAACACACCCAGGGAACATTGTTAACCCCTTCACTGCCCCTGCTGGTTAACCCCTTCAATGCCAATGACATTTATACAGTAATCAGTGGACATTTAAATTTCTGATCGCTGTATAAATGTCATTGGTCCCAAAAATGTGTCAAAAACGTCCGACATGTCCGCCCCGATATCGCAGTCCCGATAAAAATCGCAGATCGCCGCCATTACCAGTAAAAAAAAAAAAATAAATAAAAACGCCATAAATCAATGTCCATAGTTTGTAGGCGCTATAACTTTTGCGCAACCCCATCAATAAACGCCGATTGCGATTTTTTTTACCAAAAATATGTAG
>BLSH010118459.1:24652-37835 GCA_018402905.1 Glandirana rugosa
CACCACATACCTCGGTTTTTCTAATCTTAACACAGCTACAGGGTTATAAATACCTGGACTGACATATATAATAAACCCTCAGTAACAGATCGTAATCCCTATACCACGGGTCTGGTTGACAGTCGGGACGTATAAACGATCAAAAAAAAAAAAAAAAAAGTGTTTCGTCTTTGTAGACTCCCCTTTTTCCATAAATTTCTCCTTGACGTCAGACGAGTGACTTAAACATTATTTTTGTAGAAACGGTAAGACTTCGAAGGGAAACATATAATAAAATGTATATGACACTAAGACATGTACGGTGTATACGACGTCTTTAGAGGGAGGCGTACAACGTCGCACGACCGCGCAATTGTCATTCAAAATGCGACAGTGCTGAAAGCCAAAAATTGGTCTGGGCAGGAAGGGGGTTTAAGTGCCGGGTAAGGAAGGGGTTAAAATGGGTGCAGCCAGACGTAGCGGAGGGAGATTTCTGCAGCATATGTGGCATGTACAGAATCACAGTATATGTAAAATAATATACAAAGGGAAGCTTCAGAATGGCAAAGATGTTTTTATTACAAATTCAGTGAGCAGACTGCAGTTCCTCTTTAAATACCTTTTTCCCCTCAGATGTTTCTGCTTTGTGAAAAAAAAAAAAAAAAAACTAGCAAATATGCAGGGCTGACAGTTGGTCTGGGCACCATATCCCTAATGCTAGACAATGACTCCCAAATAATATATACAGTCAGGTCCATAAATATTGGGACATCGACACAATTCTAATCTTTTTGGCTCCATACACCACCACAATGGATTTGAAATGAAACAAACAAGATGTGCTTTAACTGCAGACTTTCAACTTTAATTTGAGGGTATTTACATCCAAATCAGGTGACCAGTGTAGGAATTACAACAGTTTGTAAATGTGCCTCCCACTTTTTAAGGGACCAAAAGTAATGGGACAGATTAACAATCATAAATCAAACTTTAACTTTTTAATACTTAGTTGCAAATCCTTTGCAGTCACTTACAGCCTGAACTCTGGAACGCATAGACATCACCAGATGCTGGGTTTCATCCCTGGTGATGCTCTGCCAGGCCTCTACTGCAACTGTCTTCAGTTCCTGCTTGTTCTTTGGGCATTTTCCCCTTCAGTTTTGTCTTCAGCAAGTGAAATGCATGCTCAATCGGATTCAGGTCAGATGACTGACTTGGCCATTGCATAACATTCCACTTCTTTCCCTTAAAAAACTCTTTGGTTGCTTTCGCAGTATGCTTCGGGTCATTGTCCATGTGCACTGTGAAGCACCATCCAATGAGTTCTGAAGCATTTGGCTGAATATGAGCAGATAATATTGCCTGAAACACTTCAGAATTCATCCTGCTGCTTTTGTCAGCAGTCACATCATCAATAAATAGAAGAGAACCAGTTCCATTGGCAGCCAAACATGCTCACACCATGACACTACCACTACCATGCTTCACTGATGAGGTGGTATGCTTTGGATCATGAGCAGTTCCTTTCCTTCTCCATACTCTTCTCATCCCATCACTCTAGTACAAGTTGATCTTGATCTCATTTGTCCATAGGATGTTGTTCCAGAACTGTGAAAGCTTTTTTAGATGTTTTTGGCAAACTCTAATCTGGCCTTCCTGTTTTTTAGGCTCACCAATGGTTTACATCTTGTGGTGAACCCTCTGTATTCACTCTGGTGAAGTCTTCTCTTGATTGTTGACTTTGACACACATACACCTACCTCCAGGAGAGTGTTCGTGATCTGGCCAACTGTTGTGAAGGGTGTTTTCTTCACCAGGGAAAGAATTCTTCGGTCATCCACAACCGTTGTTTTCCGTGGTCTTCCGGGTCTTTTGGTGTTGCTGAGCTCACCGGTGCGTTCTTTCTTTTTAAGGATGTTCCAAAGAGTTGATTTGGCCACACCTAATGTTTTTGCTATCTCTCTGATAGGTTTGTTTTGTTTTTTCAGCCTAATGATGGCTTGCTTCATTGATAGTGACAGCTCTTTGGATCTCATATTGAGAGTTGATAGCAACAGATTCCAAATGCAAATAGCACACTTGAAATTAACTCTGGACCTTTTATCTGCTCCTTGTAAATGGGATAATGAGGGAATAACACACACCTGGCCATGGAACAGTTGTGCAGCCAATTGTCCCATTACTTTTAGCCCCCTAAAAAGTAGGAGGCACATATACAAACTGTTGTAATTCCTACACCGTTCACCTGATTTGGATGTAAATATCCTCAAATTAAAGCTGAAAGTCTGCAGTTAAAGGACATCTTGTTCGTTTTCTATTTATTTTATTTTTTATTTTTATACTGTTCCTTTATTTTTTTTCATCACTTTTATGTCTATTACAAGGAATGTAAGCATCCCTTGTAATAGAAAAAAAGGATGACAGGTCCTCTTTATGGAAAGACCCCAAATCTCTCCTTTACCTTTTTAAAGTAAAAGGTTGAAATACAAAATTTTGATCTTTTGTTTACTTCCACCCTGGACTGGAAGTGACATTATGATGTCGCTCCGGTCCTCCTAGGCCATTTTATTGCCTCTATGACCAGCTGGCTGTGCTGTTGGATCGTTTCTCTGGCAAGCCGATGCAAATGGTAAGCCTGAGAAACACCAACTGCTCATGAGTGGCTCGAAACGCTTTCAAGAGAAAGCCAGCTGCTGGCTGACAAAAAAAAATACTGGGGTTATAGCTGATGGCTTTAGCCATAATCCCGGTAAACCACTTGCAAACCGAAATGTGTATATAAACTATTTGCAGTCGGTAAGTGGATAAAATGAAGGCAGTTGCAATTTTTTATGTTACATCATATTTGCACAACTGTTTATCAAATATGTTTTCTGGAAAAAAATAAACTAAAATGAGTTTTAGTGCACACAAACACAATATTATATCTATTTTTTTTGTAAAATATAAAAGATGAGGTTGCATTGAGTAAATATGACCCAACATGTCAAGTTTTAAAATTGTGTGCACCTGTGGAATGGCAAAAAACTATGGTACCCCAAATTGTTAATTGTGTGCAATTTAGAATGTATTACAGGTTATCCGTTTAGACTTAAAGAGGAAGTAAACCCTGAGGGGGTTTACTTCCTCTGTTACCCTGCAATGTAAAAGCATAATGGGCTAGTATGCATCGCATATTAGCTCATTATGTGCCACTTACCTGCATTGGAAGCCCGCGCTGTCCAGCAATGTCCCCGCTCCAGGCCATCTCTTCCTTCCGGGACCGAAATCTCCGGCTCTGTGACTGGCCGGAGTCCCGTGACATCACTCCCATGCAGGTGCGTGGGAGCCGCCAGTCATGGCACAATCTCAGTGAAGGAACGGCACGGAGGCCGCTTCTTCACTGCGCATGTGCCCGATGACGTGGGCACATCACAGTACACTGCAAATCTCCTAAACCGTGCAGGTTTGGGAGATATGCAGGGAACCTACAGGTAAGCCTTATTATAGGCTTCCCTGTAGGTTAAAGTGGTTGTCACAGGTTGACAGCCACTTTAAAGTGGAGTTACAGTCGTTTTTAAGTTTCTTAACAGTCAGCAGCTACAAAAATTATAGCTGCTGACTTTTTAATAAACTCACACTCACCTGTCCCACGATCCAGCAATATAGCTATATTCTCTCACTCGCCTCTCCCCAGCGCTGGCATCGCAAGTGTGGGCACCCGGCTGTGACAGCTTGTGGTTTCACAGCCGGGTGCACACTGCGCATGCGAGTCTTGCTGCACCTCCTCAGTGGCTGGGCAATCTTCTGGGACCTGTGACATGTTCCAGAAGATTGCAAGGAGGGAGGGGAAGAGAAGAACTAGGCAGCCCGAGCAGAAGTGGGATCTGGGTACCTGTCAAAACTAGGTACTACCCCCCCTCCCAAAAAAAATGACATGCTAAATGTGGCATGTCAGGGGGTTAGGAGTCCGTAAAGCGGAAGTTCCACTTTTGGGTGGTACTCTACTTTAAGCACTAAATTTGGCACTAGAATTATTGCTCTCACTTCGACATTCAAGGTGATACCTCACATGTGTGGCTAAATTGCTACATATGCGTTGGTATTCAGGTCTGTGCGCAGGGCAATAGAGGTGCTTTTATTTTTTTTTACACTTTGATTTTTATTTAACACTCTTGCTATCACGAGTGGGTTAGCACACAGGCACTTTTACATGAAAGTCAGAAGCCGGTGGAAAAAATATAGTACCAAGCTCATAGCTGCAGTAGCAGTCATGAGCTTGTTTTAATTCCATGACCACATTGACGTTTATAAAGATACCCTGGTAGACAAAAAAGTAAATTTCTGGCCAATGGAATCCATTAACGCTCAAATGCTTGACGCGCCTAAATGTGTGTGCAATACATGATTTTAGGCTTGTTTTTCTTCTGCCAGGAGCTTTGGCATTCAGAGAAGCAAAGCAAACTTCCTGTGTTCACAAAGCCCAATACTGGCAGAAAGAAAATATCTGCAAACTGCAAATAATACCAGAACCAGAACATTCTACTGTGAACAATGACAATGGTTAAACATCAAACCCCAGTATTTTATTACAGTGTTACCCTGATTTTCCTGCACATCAATTCTGTACTATATAATACCTTTATGCAAGCACAGAAGGCAAGGACTAGAGCAGACTTAAGCCTGGTACACACTATGTTTTTTTTTGCATTCAACCCAACTGTCAGCTCCTGTCAGAGCCCCTATACTAACTATGCAAACTTAGTATATCGATTTTCACCCATTGGGCTGTTGTGTTCTGACAGGGGGTCGCCTTCTGTCAGACAGACGGACATACACACAGGCCGAATATCAGCTGTTTTTTTTTAACCGGCAAATGTCTACCGGCATTTGCCCCTTGTATACCCAGCTTTACAATCCGAGGTGAACTCAAAATTTCAGCAAAAGTAATTTTGCCATGAAAGTGATGATTTTGTGTTCCCCTAAATTTGGGGGTAACTGTCCTTTAACTAAAGTCTCGTGCACACGATCAGATTTTCGGACGACCGTTCGTCCGTTTTTTGTTGCATGCTAGTCTCATGTCAAAAGTGAAGAGGTTACTCACCATATGAAAATCCTCATATGACAGAATACAACTTCAGAAGTGTTGTAATGTGTTGAATAGTTTTGCATGTATTTTCTTTTTTTTTTTTGTTTCTGAGCATGCGTAGTCTAGCTGTTACGATTTTTTACGGAGGAAAACCATACTGATTAAACGAAAATCGGACGTTGTGTTCACATCCGTCAAAAATTTTCTAGTCTGCACATCCAGCATTTGTTGTAAGAAAAATCGGAATCGGCTGTCAAAAGCACCATACTAGCGATCCAAAAATTGACAGATCGTTCGTTCGGACAAAATTTTACTTCCGATTTTTGTATCATGTGTATGGGCCTTTAGTCTTGCAGCACTGCAAAGAGAAAATGTAAAATTGAAGCCCGCAAATTGAAGCTATGTGCAATAAATGGTCACCCCCTAACAGTTTAAGGCCCCATTCACATATTGCATAGTGGGAACAAGCTTTCGTTTTATGGGACTTTCAAAGACCAATTGTTGCTCAATTCTGTGTCTCACATAGGGCCAGTGCATTCACTTAAAGGGACAGATTGGTGCAATTTCCACGCTACAATCATGGCAGAATCGCATCACTTTTGGGGTGCCATTGAAGGATAATGGCACCCAAACGAGCGTCATGATTCTGGCCACAATTCCAAATTGCGAACTGTGAATGGGACCTTAGAGATGACTGGATGCTGTGAACACAGTCATTGTTCCCCAAACACAAAGATGTATTCATTAAAGTACAAAAATAAATAAGTAAATGTATGCGTTTCCCTTTTTTTGCAGTTTTTGGTTTATTTTGAATAGGAAAACATACTACAAATACGTAAAAAAAAAAAAAAAATAGTAACATAAGCATGTACAAGACATGCCTTTTGAAACTAGCAGTTCTTGTATGATTATCAAGAATGATGTAAAGAACGACTTCTAGACAAAGTACAGTTTTCTGTAATGGGGGCCAGATTACTGTAAACTTATACTGTATACGTGAACCTTCACCTTGCAAAACAACCTATTTAGTTTAAAACACAAATTAAAGGCAAAATATTTCCGCATACATATAAAAACATTATAAATACATGTTTCCCCTTTTATAAGTGATCACATAGCATATGTTCTCAGCTGCATAAGAAGCTCAGAGAACTGGGGGAGGAGAAACTGCAGCACACTGGTCTTCCCAGTGGATGGCTGTGCATGGGGGGGGGGGGGTGCATGTTAGCAGAAGTCTGATCATTTTCATACAAGTACATGGTACAGCAGGCACATACTGTATCAGGAATATGAAATTTTGGGTTTAAATACAGCTTGCATAAATATTTATTTTGGTTTATTGTATTATTCTAAAACTAAATGTGTTATTTCTTTTCTACAGGCAAAAAATGTTCTAAACCTAGTGTACAAAATGGATACATCAAAGAATCATCAGACAGATTCCCAATGAGTCCGAGTACTTATTATTATCCTCGTTGGATTTATTTTTACTGTGATTCTGGGTTTCTATCTTCAGACAAAGATTACTATGGAACAACAACTTGTACAAAAACTGGATGGGATCCT
The DNA here is from genome assembly GCA_018402905.1 of Glandirana rugosa. NCBI lineage: Eukaryota > Metazoa > Chordata > Amphibia > Anura > Ranidae > Glandirana > Glandirana rugosa. The sequence continues at coordinate 31,266 of BLSH010118459.1, forward strand.
GAGCCAAAGTGTTATAGTAAGTAAACTCTAATTGTAAAACGTAATGCAGACATTGTATGTTTTTCATCAGTGAAGTCAGACATTGTATTAACAGGAGTCACCTTTTGAAAATGAAATAAATACATTTATACAACGTAGTTTGGTACTGCCATTTCAACTGAATTTACTTTACTTTAGAGAAGTTTTGATTTATTTACTTATGTATTCGTCTATAATCGTTTACTCTGTTTGAGTGGTGCTCCATTAAGGTTGCGCTACTGGGAGAAGTAATGTTATGGGCCATACTGAAATAATTTTTTAGCACCCCCGAGCAGTTGTCCATATCATCCCGGTGTATGTAATTCTCACAATGGTTTTGTAATCCTGTCTTAAAAAACCATACTCATGCATGACCAACAGAATGAGGACAGTGAGCCGTTTAAGAGGAGCAGTACCCTGAAAGTTGCGTCTAGAAAGCAGGGGCTGCCCATCCATTGTGGGTGCAGGAGCGCCTGCCCCCCATCCCTAATCTCTAATAGGCTTCAAAATAGGGTGGGCTGTGAGCGAAGAGAGTGCGTTCACCACCCACTCAGGTGTGTTACAACAGTGAGTGAATATCAAGTAAATAATCAGGTAACAGATTTTGACACCCGATCGGCTGGACAGGTGATCCTATTGGATGCCTAGGAGGAGTAGGGGAGGAGCTGCACGCTTGAAGTCGCCGTGGACATGGAGCCGCTGCAAACTACCCGCCTAGATGGGGTAAATGCAGGGGAAAACAGTGAGGGAGAGGTGCTGCTCTGGGGAGGGAAGAGTTGCCGCTCGGGGAGGCTGGGTTGTTGTTTGCCCCCCCACCCCCCCCAAAAAAAACCACCAGCCGCCACTGCTAGAAAGACAACCAAAGGCTTGTTAACTAGTACTATGATCATCCATTTACATCAGTTTACATCCACATCCATCATCATCCACTTTTTGAAATTGATCAAAGCTCTATTTTATTTTCATTAAACAAACAGATTGGACGAAAAATGGATGTAAACTGACAAATGTTCACTTTTTCATCTGTTTTTGCATTGGTAATGGTTGTAAAGAAACAGATGATAAAACTGATGAGCACTGATGAAAAACTGATGAATACTTCACCCAATTTGATGTGACTGTTCTGATGAAATTAACGGTGAAAGGGGCCGCTTAGGCTCCATTCACACTAATGCGTTTTTTGATGCATTTTGAAGAAATGCAGGGTATTTTTCTAACATGGGTTCCTATATAACATGTTCACATCAATGCATTTTTGTGCCTCTGTGTTTTTAGAAAGGGTCGGGGACTTTTTTCCTGCAAAATGCAGCATTTTGCATGTAATAAACTTCAATGGACATGCAAGAAAAACGCAAGTGCTGCATTTTTGATACATTTTTAGTGTGATTTTGACTCGATTCACGTTTTTAAATCTGCCTAGCAACAAAATTTCCCCCAAAAAAACGCAAATTGCGGTAAAAAAAGCGAAAAGCACTGCAAAAACGGTGAAAAGAAAAATGCATAGATGTGAATTAAGCCTTAGACAATAAAATCTTAATGCTAACTGGTCACTCTGCACGGCTGCACCAGATTGTGTGTGCACCCATTTTAGTAAATCTTCCCCATAGTCCATCATTAAGAACAATCTTGAAGGTGAAGGTCAGCTGTCTCTCTCAGTCTCTCTCTCTCTCAATCTCTTAACCTTAATCTTTTAATTCTCACCTCTACTCCCTCGTCATCCTCACTGCCTAAAAACTCCCTCCCAAGCACATTCCATTCACACCTGAGCGTAGCGGTAATGAGTGTTCCCACTAACCTTTTTTGCATGTTTTTTCAAGCGTAAATATGCATCGCACATAGGACAGCCGATTCACTTGAATGGGCTACCCTACATGCGATAAAAGCCCCAGAGTACAGTGAAAAAAGTATTAGATCCCCTGCTGATTTTGCACTTTTACCCACTGACAAAGAAATGATCTGTCTATAATTTTAATGGTAGGTTTATTTTAACAGTGAGAGACAGAATAACAACAAAAATATCCAGAAAAATGCATTTCAAAAAAGTTCTAAATTGATTTGCATTTTAATGAAGGCAATAAGTATTTGTCCCCTTCACAAAACATGACTTAATAGTTGGTGGCAAAACCCTTGTTGGCAATCAGAGGTCAGACGTTTCTTGTAGTGGGCCACCAGGTTTGCACACATCTCAGGTTTTTGTCCCACTCCTCTTTCCATATCCTCTCCAAGTCATTAAAGCGAAGTCCACCCAAAAGTGGAACTCCCGCTTTAAGGGAAGGTGACCCCCTGACATACCACAATTGGCATGTCATTTTTTTTGGGGGGGGCAGAGGGGACCCTGCTTTGACAGGGTCCCAACTGCACTTCCTCCTCTGGCTCCGTGGCACAGGAAGGAAGTTCACCTTCCCCCCTCCCTCTCTGCGATCTTCTGGGACATGTCACAGGTCCCAGAAGATACTCCGGCCATTCACAAAGTGCGGCGTGGCTCGCGCATGCGCAGTGCGCGCCTGGCTTTGAAGCCAAAGCCACGTGCCCACACTTGTGATGCCGGTGCCACACTAAATGAGGGGGAGAAGAGGGAGGCTTTGGGCGGCCGCATCGCTGGAGCCTGGGACAAGTAAGTGTCCGCTTATTAAAAGTCAGCAGCTACACTTTTTATAACTGCTGACTTTGAATAGGGTGGGACTCCACTTTAAGGTTTTGAGGCTGATGTTTGGTAACTAGAACCTTTAGCTCCCTCTACATATTTTCTATGGGATTAAGGTCTGGAGACTAGCTAGGCCACTCCAGAACCTTAATGTGCTTCTTCTTGAGCCACTTCTTTGTTGCCTTGGCCATGTGTTTTGGGTCATTGTCATGCTGGAGTACCCATCCATGACCCATTTTCAATGCCCTGGCTGAGGGAAGAAGGTTCTCACCCAAGATTTGATGGTACATGGCCTGTCCATTTTCCCTTTGATACAGCGAAGTTGTCCTGTCCCCTTAGCAGAAAAACACCACCAAAGCATAATGTTTCCACCACCATTTTTGATGGTGGGGATGGTGTTCTTGGGGTCATAGGTAGAGTTGAGCGGACACCTGAATGTTCGGGTTTGGCCGAACTTCACGAAAAACTTCACCCCGAACTTGACCTGAGCTTGACTCCGAAACCCCATTGAAGTCAATGGTGACCCGAACTTTTGGGCACTAAAATGGCTCTAAAAAAGTCCTGGAAAGGGCTAGAGGGCTGCAAAAGGAAGCAAAATGGGGGTAAGAGTGGGACAAGTGCCATGGAAGCAAATGTGGATAGGGAAATAACTTAAAATCCCATAAAAAAAAATGGAGGAGGAGGTGGATGTGGAGTAGGAGGTTGAGGAGGCGGTGACCGGGGCAGTGTAGGTGGAAGTGGCGGTGGAAGAGGTAGCCAACACTGTTTTTTTTGTTTGTTTTGTTTTTTTTCTAATTGGGGTAGCCCCCAAAATTTTGAGACATATTAAAAAAAAAATCACTATCTGCAGACAAGCCCATATAAAATGTACCATGGTTTATTTTTCATGTTTCTCCTGTTACAAATTCTAATAAAGACTTATGCTCTATAAAAAAAAAATGAATAAGTTCACTTAAGTATACCAATGGCTCTGTGAGGCCGGCCTAAATGGCTATTCTGCACAAGGTACAGACAAGTTTTGTGGGATCCATGGCTGGTTCATTTTAATAAACGTTAGCTTGTCCACATTGGCTGTGGACAGGCGGCTGCGCTTGTCTGTGATAACGTCCCCTGCCATGCTAAACACACGTTCAGACAATACACTGGCTGCAGGGCAGGCCAGCACCTCCAAGGCATAAAGGGCAAGCTCAGGCCATGTGCCCAGTTTGGAGACCCAGAAGTTGAATGGGGCAGACCCATCAGTCAGTACGTGTAGGCTTGTGCACACATACTGTTCCACCATGTTGCTGAAATGCTGCCTCCTGCTAAGACGTTGCTTATCAGCTGGTGGTGCTGTTTGTTGTGGCGTGCTGCGTTGGCGACCTCTTACTCCTCCTCTGCCTTTGCCTTGTGCTTCCACTGAGCCCCCCGGTGTCATTTGGGAATGCCCTCATCAGCGCATCTACCAGCATGCGCTGGTAGTCGCGCATCTTCCAATCACGCTCCAGTGAGGGAATTAAGGACGACACGTTGTCCTTGTAACCGGGATCCAGCAGGGTGGCCGCCCAGTAATCAGCACAAGGTACAATGTGCGCAACTCGGCTGTCCTTACGCAGGCACTGTAGCATATAGTCGCTCATGTGTGCCAGGCTGCCCAGAAGCAAAGACAAGCTTTCCTCTGTGGGAGGTGTATCATCTGTGTCCCCCGTATCCCCCCAGCCACGCTCCAGTGATGCCCATTAGCTGCGTTGGGTGCCACCCTGCTGTGAACACGGTTCCTCCTCCTCATCATCATCCTCGTCCTCCTCATCTTCCAGAACTGTGCCCTGGCTTGAAATGTTTTTACCTGGCCTATGCTGGTGCAGGAACCCACCCTCCGAGGCACTTGTGAATGACTGGCCTGATAACTGTGGAAATGACCCCTCTTCCTCCGTCACATCCTCTTCCATTATTGCCCGAAGTGTTTTTTCAAGAAGACATAGAAGTGGGATAGTAACGCTGAGAACAGTGTCATCGGCACTGGCCATGTTGGTGGAGTACTCGAAACACCGCAATATGGTACACAGGTCTCGCATGGAGGCCCATCCGTTGGTGGTGAAGTGGTGCTGTTCCGCAGAGCGACTGACCCGTGCATGCTGCAGCTGAAACTCCACTATTGCCTGCAAATGTACTATGTAGCACTATTTATTTTATTATTTTTTTTAAACCAGCAATGTAGACGCACTTTTTATTTTTGTGCAAGAAATGCACTGATGGCCGCAAATGTAGTATTTAGAATTTTTTTTTTAAACCGGCAATGTAGACACACTTATTATTTTCGTGCAAGAAATGCACCGCTGGCAGCAAATGTAGATTTTAGATTTTTTTTTTTTTTTTTTAAAGCAGCAATGTAGACGCACTTATTATTTTTGTGCAAGAAATGCATTGCTGGCCGCAAATGTAGTATTTAGTATATTTTTTTTTTTTTTTAAACCAGCAATGTAGACACACTTTTTATTTTTGTGCAAGAAATGCACCGCTGGCCACAAATGTAATATTTTGCACAAAAAAAAAACATTTTTTTTAATTTGTCTAGCTGCAATGTAAAAGCAGTATTTAAATATGCCAAAATGTTGCCAACTGAACTAACAGAACACAATTAAAGTAGTGTCCCTGACACACAAGCAGTTGCAAGTGCACTTGCAAAAATGGCTGCAAACGCCCACCTAACAAACAGAAAAATTGCTTAGGTTGTATATGAGGCACTTTGCTTAGCAAACAAAATGTACTCTAGCAAACAAAAATCTCCTCTAGCACCCACCCACCCACCAATAAATTGCTGTTTTTAACAGATTTTCTAAAGCTAATCTGTCCCTCACAGCAGCATCCTCTCCCTACACTAGTATGAGATGATTTTCGAAAGCTAATCTGTCCCTCACAATAGCAGCAGCATCCTCTCCCTACACTAGTATGAGATAATGTGATGTGCAGCACTACGTGACTCCAGCTTATATAGAGGCTGGGTCACATGATGCACTGACCAATCACAGCCATGCCATTAGTAGGCATGGCTGTGATGGCTTCTAAGGGCAAACAAGTGAAATGCTTGTTGATTGGCTGCCCTGCAGCTATTCAACAGGTGCAAAAAAATACCCGAACCCCGAACCCGGACTTTTTCTCAAATGTTCGGGACACGGACACCCTAAAGTCTGGTACGAACCCAAACTTTACAGTTCGGGTTCGCTTAACTCTAGTCATAGGCAGCATTCCTCCTCCTCTAAACACAGCGAGTTGAGTCTCATCAGACCACAACACTTTCATCCAGTTCTCCTCTGACTCATTCAGATGTTTATTAGCAAACTTCAGGTGGGCCTGTACATGTGCTTTTTGAGCAGGGGGACCTTGCAGGCGCTGCAGGATTTCAGTCCTTCATGGCATAGTGGGTTACCAATTGTTTTATTGGTGGCAATGGTCCCATCTGCCTTGAGATCATTGACAAGATTCTCCTGTGTAGTTCTGGACTGATTCCTCACCGTTCTCATGATCATTGAAACTCCATGCTGTGAGATCCTGCATGGAGCCCCAGACCGAAGGAGATTGACAGTTATTTTGTGTTTCTTCCATTTGCAAATAATTGCACCAACTGTTGTCACCCTCTCACCAAGCTGCTTGGCGATGGTCTTGTAGCCCATTCCAGCCTTGTGTAGGTCTACAATCTTGTCCCTGACATCCTTGGACAGCTCAAAAAAGAAAGCTTTCCTGAGCGTGCCACTGTCCTATGTATTATAGGAAAACAGATATGGGGGCAATCCCCACAAAAATGGATTTTAAGGGCACACTACAACACAAAAATGTTAATAAAATCATGTATATTTATTGAAGAAATACATAAAAAAAATTCGAAGCTTGACATTATGTGTAAAAAATAATGGATAGAACGCTGTCCAAAA
>BLSH010118459.1:51119-65644 GCA_018402905.1 Glandirana rugosa
ATTATTTCCATATTACTTATTTTTCTGTACAATATAACACACACATATGATTTTACTCATATACTACCATATTAATTTACATATACTCGAGACAACACTGATCGGGTTACCTACAGTTACATGTTTCATACTTTGTATACTTAAGTATACGAGGTTTTTCACTACTTTAATTTTTTTTAAATTTTGACCTTTTGGTATACTTCATACTCCGTCATGACCTTTTCCTTTGTTCTTTTTTTGTTTACGCGGAGATTCTCATTGTCATTTTTGGTCCTAAAATAATTTATTGTTCATGCAAAGCGCAGCACCCTACTACTTCTGTGAGTAGTCACTTGTTATTTAATAAAATCCTGGTTTTTACTGTTACTCTTAGAGGCGCATTTGTTTTTTTCTTGTTTCCTTTTCCAGTACTGCCTCATACTTCATATGGTTTTCCAGTTTTAAATTTTTTTTAATTTCATCACTTTTTGGAGCATATGAATTCATATGTTTCATACTTTGTACATTGACATCCATTGGGCTAGTCACAACAGAGCTCATATACATTTAATTATACCATCATATACTCATTTTAGTATACACACACAATATAACATGTCTTTTTATTCATTATACCTTTATTAAAATCAATATTTCCTTATTATGCCAAGATGTTTTTATGGTAGATCAATATGTGTCTTCAGCACAAGTTAATATTTAATTATAATGATTAATATAATTAATTATAATGATTTAATGTTTTGATGTTATTCCAATAAATGTGTTCGTGATTTTTTATGCACATGTGCCTTCCACTGTCAGACCACTAGATGGCGTAGGTGGGCGTTTGCCGGTTGTGAGGGACGTCCAAGAAGGCTAATACCAGCTCTGTCTTGAATGTTCCGCAATTTGCCGATCCAAGACATAGTATATAAAGGCGCATGTGTGGGACTGAAGTATCGTCCGTGATGACGCTCACTTGACGAGCGAAACGCGTTGATGTCACTTCCGGTCCGTCACAGCCAGCACGCGTCACTTCCAGTTATCGCGGTGGTCTACAGTGGAACGCACGCCATCACCGCTACCTCATGCTATTGACGGGATTTTTATACTCACAATGCTGAAGACCTAGTTTGATTCTGTAAGTAGGATTTTTGTATTTGCGCAATAAAACACCTGCTGTACAGTACACACTATGGTTTTCTTTATATTTATTCTCTGAGTGCCCCTGGACATCACATCAGTTGAAGGATACACACTCTCGGGATTTTAGTGACATCCGGGATTCTGAGCCCCCACCAGAACCTTGCCTTTATGACTCACTGACTGAAAAGCAGTGAGTCCACGACCTCTGGTGAGTGTGGGCACATAAAGGATACACAAGGATTGTGCAGCGCACAGGTATGGGGCACAGATCTCAGTTCTTTCATTCTTTTTGCTGGGGGTATTTTATTCTATTATTGATGACTGTTCAGTTTGGGCCTTTTCCTACTATATGACCCTAGACGGTGGCGCCTACTATATATCTGACTATTTAACATGTGCTAGCGGTACTACTAACTAACATTCCTACTATGATCAGACCACTCTTTAAAAGTATAGATATACTATATTTTTACACACAGTGCTTTCTTTCTCTTGTCATCATTGTGTATTGCTGGCCTGTGGGAGATTGCTGAACCACAGGTATCTATGCTACACCCTTGATAGTTCCTAGTACTCTTGTCTATAGATATATACATATATATATATAGATATATATATATGTATATATCTATAGACAAGAGTACTGTATGTCTTTGTTTATATGACGTACTTAGAAAAAGTGTATACTACCAATAAAGTAGCTGTAATGAAAAATGGCTTACCCTCTGCTTAAATGTCATGCCGCTCAATGGCGGGAATCAGAAACAGAAGGTTTCCCAAAAGGGTGTAATGCAGCGCCTAGACGGGCAATTATGGATCTATGGGTATATATATATATCTATATATATATATATATATATAATTTTATTCTTTACCCATAGATCCATAATTGCCCGTCTAGGCGCTGCATTACACCCTTTTGGGAAACCTTCTGTTTCTGATTCCCGCCATTGAGCGGCATGACATTTAAGCAGAGGGTAAGCCATTTTTCATTACAGCTACTTTATTGGTAGTATACACTTTTTCTAAGTACGTCATATAAACAAAGACATACAGTACTCTTTTTCCTTCTGCAGGCTTGCTATTGTACGTAATCGGAGTCATAACGACTTCTTATTCCATCTGTCGACGACTTTTCCCTCTTTGGGGACCTATATGAGGCAATCTACACACATACACACACACTTTTGAATAATAACAAGAACACCATGCTATATGGTTTATGAGACCTATTGCACTGTAATGGAATATATGTCTATATATTTAGGTTTTAAGACATCTAATGTGACTCACACTACACCGCTCTGGTCTGGTCACATCGTCCCATGTGTCTGCCCCCCTGAGTATTTTCCTACGGCCGCAAACAGCCAATTGTAAGCATCTTGTTGATATGTATATGGCATATAAAACTGATATTACATTACTGTATTTACGCATTATCAGTAGGATTATGATATATATATATAAATATTACATGTTTTCTTTTTCATTAAGTCATCTCAAATCCAAATCCATGTTGCGAGTGGTCCTGAGGAAACTTATAGAAAGCAAAATGCGTCGAACTGCTCTGCAGTATACATCACGGTTTTTTGGTACTTTGTATCGTTCATCATATACAACAATGTGATTTAGAGATTTTGTACAGGCTGTGTTTTGGATAGCGTTCTGTCTATTATTTTTTACACATAATGTCAAGCTTCGGCTTTTTTTATGTATTTCTTCAATAAATATACATGATTTTATTAACATTTTTGTGTTATCTCGTGGTGTGCCCTTAAAGTCCATTTTTGTGGGGATTGCCACCATGTCTGTTTATCCCTGGACAGCTCTTTGGTCTTGGCCATGCTGGAACAATTGGAATCTGATTGATTGCTTCTGTGGAAAGGTGTCTTTTATACAGGTAACAAGCTGAGATTAGAGCACTCCCTTTAATCTCCTTATCTCAGCTTGTTACCTGTATAGAAGACACCTGGGAGCTAGAAATCTTGCTGATTGATAGGGGATCAAATACTCATTTCACTCATTAAAATGTAAATCAATTTATAACTTTTTTGAAATGCGTTCTGGATATTTTTGTTGCTATTCTGTCTCTCACTGTTAAAAGAAACCTATCTTTAAAAGTCTAGACTGATCATTTTTTTGTCAGTGAGCAAACATAGAAAATCAGCAGGGGATCAAATACTTTCTCCCCTCACTGTAGCAACTGTAACATTTTCAGTTGTGGAATGCCTCATGTTTTTTCATGTTTTTTCAGTGTGCATTTTGGCGTGTTTATAGTGCGTTTTGTGTGGCAAAACACGCTTCTGCTAACCATGATTGGAGTGTCATTAACATTTGGGCTTCATTTAAATCCTCCCGCAACCCACACCAAAAACACGCGCTTTGCTGCACATTTAAGAAATGCATTAGAAACGCACATCGTGCTTGCATAACCATAACGGCAAGGCAATCATGCTGCGTTTTCCTGAAATGTGCATATTTTGTGTGGGTTACTGAGCATTCAGAAGGTACAGATGCAAACGTAATGCAAGCGTGTTGCTGTGCTTTTTCAAAACACTCGGCAAAGCGTGCTTTTTCTTGTGGGTTGCCATGTGTTCAGAAAGATGGCGATGCGAACAAATGGTAATGCAACCAGGATGCGTGTTTTCAAACCATATGGCAAAGTGAGCAGTTTCAAAAAGCAGGGCAAAACGCGCATTTTCTGTGTGGGTTGCCGCGTGTTTGAAAATGAGGAGCTGTAAATGCAGCTTAAAGTGTGACGTGTTTTCAGAATGCATAGCAAAGTGCATATTTCCTGGGTGAGTCGCCGCATGTTCTGAAACGCACAGATGCGAATGCAGCCTAAACAATGCAATGCCACCTGAATGCATGTTTTTTTGTGTGATTTTTGCTTTCAGAAATGCACAGATGGGAACGCATGCGAGCACTTGAGTTGCCATTTAGGCAGAGTTTGCATCTACATATTTCTGAAAGAGTGCTTTGCTGTGCATTTCGAAAAGCCAAAAGCATGTGTTTTCCATGCGGGTTGCCTCTCATCCGAAAATGTGCAGATATTACTGTAGCCTAAATGGTAACACACCCCCCCCTTCTAAGGAATACTACACAATGTATAATATGTGAGATTGATCCACATGATTCTGATGATGTTACTCAGGTCTTACATAGCTTATAAAATTTAAGGTGAGGGAACATTTATGTTGTGTAACCCGACTTGACACAACTTTCTGTACAAGTGTACACATTGTTTTATTTGGTACCCTGTATCTTTTTGAAACGTTCAATAAAAATTATTTTGGAAAAATAAAAAAAATTAAAAAATGGTAACGCAAGTGTGACACACATTGCCGCGCATTTTCAAAAACGCATGTCGAAGCGTACATTTTCTTTTGGGTTGCTACGCAATCAGAAATGCGCAGATAAGAATGCAAGCATGACTCACATTGCCATGTGTTTTTGAAATGCATGGCAAAGTGTATGTTTTCTTGGGGGCTGTCCTGCGTTTGGAAATGCATGCATGCAAACAAATGATAAAACAAGCACGATGCTTGCTGCCACATTTTTTTCAAAAAGCAAGGCAAAGCATGCATTTCCTGTGCAGGTTATCACATGTTTACAAAAGTGCGCAGATGCAAATGCAGTATAAATGGCAACACAAGGACGATGCACATTTCCTTGAACTTTTAAAACGCACAGCAAAAGGCCGTGTTTTCTGTGCGAGTTGCCGCACATTCTGAAATGCACAGATGCAAATGCAGCCTAAATGGCAATGCAAAGTCGATTCGCATTTTCATGTGTTTTTGAAATTCGCAGCATAGCGCACATTTTCTGTGCAAGTTGCGCTTTCAGAAACGTGCTAATGTGAATGCATGCATTTCAAAAAGCATACTTGTGTTGCCATTTAGGCTTAGTTTCCATCTGCACATTTCCAGAGATGCAACTCGCACAGAAAATGAACACCGAGTTTCGGAAAGCGATGTGACAATATGCGAGGCAAAGTTGTAGACGGACGCTACCTTTCGCCTCGTAAGCGTTCATGTGGACTGGACTAAGCAGAATCTGGTCTGGATTTTACCAGCCACCGTGGTAGGGCTGGTTGCGGTCCGGAGTTTGTGGTCCACTGGAGTCCACCAGCAGGTGGCTTAAATTACCAGGAAGAGAGCACAGTCTAGCTCTGACCGGGAACTCAAAAAGAGGGATCTGAGGGAGCTCTGTGTCTGTTTGGACTTTAAAAAAAAAGAAAGGGTTTGCATTTTGGCTTTTGTTTTGTGGGTGTCGGGGACCAGCCCCACACCATATAGTGAAGAAAATATACTGTTGGTTTAGCACCAGAGGGCAAGGATTTATTTTTTGTTTTGTTTGTTTTTAACCTTCAAACCAACTTTTCAATAAACCTGGCAAGCCGCCAGATTTTTAAGAAAAATTGCCTGTACGCTGACTATTTCCCTCTGGAAAGCTGATCCCCTCAAGCTAATCTCCCACAACGCACATTTTCCATGTGGGTTGCCACGAGTTCGGGAATGCACACATGCAAATTTTTCCTAAATGGTAATACAAGCATGACATACACTGACGGGCATTTTCAAAACACATGGCAAAGCATGCACTTTCTTGCTGGTTTCCATACATTTAGAAATGTGCAGACGAGAATGCAGCCTAAGTGGCCGCATGTTTTTCAAATGCATGGCAAAGTGTGCATTTTTTGGCAGGTTGCCATGTGTTCCAAAACTCACAGATGCAAACTAATGATAAAGACGGGCCCTCAGCAAAAAATAAATAAAAAAATAAGCGCAGGGCCGCATGACGGGGTGTCCTGGGCATACAAGGGGTTAAGGGAGTCAGGGGGAGTTGAATTCCCGAAAGGGGCGGGCAGGGGTTTAAAAGGGCTGGGCGGGCTCCAAAAGGTCAGAGCGGGAGCAGAAGAGAATCTGGTGAGGACCCGTTCGTTTGGCTGCTGAGCACTAGGCCGAGAGTCCACATGGTGGAGATCGAGACCATGCTTCGCCAGCTCCGTGTGGCCGCAACACATCGCGGTGCGGGCTGGCTCCAGGATCAGATGGCGGAGATCGGGGTGGACCTGGAGGACGGAGGGGAGCGGACGCCTGCACGCGCTCGGCGGTCTCGGCCGCCGGAGCGGTACAGTCCGGCCGCTTCTCCTGGAGCTAGGCGCCACACAGGGAGCCTGGACGCGGACCCTCCAGGGGGACCAGCACGGCCTGCTCCGCCTGCGGCGGGCTGGTCCCCTGGGAGGAATCCCCATCACAGGCGTGGCTCTGCCAGGCGGGGCCGTGTCTCGTCCAGTTCTCGCGCCCCACCTGGTTGACGTGGGAGCGTGCAGGAAGCTGTTGCCCCGCCTGGTGATGTCCCGGCCAGGGGGTTAACCCGGCGCAGGAGTGGAGCCAGTGGTGCCTGCCAGTCGGTGGGAGCGGCAGGCACCCCTACCCGACGCAGTGCGGCCGGTGCCGAGGAGGAGTCCAGGCGAGGATGCGGGGGAGAGTCTAACACGAAGAGGAGGAAGTCAGGACGTGGGAGGAGGCCTTCGGTGAGTCCCCCGGTTACGCCAGAGACCTCCACGCCAGAGGAGATCGTCGCCTCGCTCAGAGGGCGAAAGGTCCAGCTCGGATGACGCAGAGGTGGATCGGTCAGCGGCGGTGGAATCCGGAGCAACGGCTGCGGGGGCCCTGCCCAGGCAGCCCGGTGAGTGCATACCTAATTCTTTAACAGTCCTATATGATAGTCTGTGCTTGCTTCTGGGGGTAGACAGGAGGGCCCTAGCGGCCAGGTTGCCTGGGCCTATCCCGCACTCAGCGGCGGTCGGGTCCGCTGCGTCTGGGGTAGCTCCTGGGTTGGGGGAGTTGGTGACGGGGTTATAGGTCCTGGGGCGGCGGGCGGGCATGCCGGTGGATGCCTGGGTGACGCCTCCCGCAGGGGCGGTTGGCTCCTCGGAGGCGGGGCCCGCTGCGTGCGGGCTGACGCCCCCGGCGACTGCCACAGGGGTGGCAGACGGGGTGCCGCCGATGGCCATGGGTATATCCGAGGCCGCAAGGGGCGAGGTTTATGTCTGTTTCGAGGGCCCCCTTGGGGCTCATCTGAAACAGGAAGTATGTGATAGGATATGGCAAGGTGAGTATGTGGACATTTTTTCCTTACTCCCCTTGGAACAGTTTAATCTGGACCGGCTGCGGTCGGAGGAGTCTCGCCGCGATGAGGACCGCAGGCGCGCCCGTTTTATTCCGCGGACGTTTGCCAATTGGCTTCAAGCCTTTGCCATTATGGCCAGCGTCATAGGGGAGAGACAGCTGGAGTGCTGTTCGCCCTTGTTCTGCTACTTGGATGCCATTAGTGAGGCCCACAGGGTATACGGGGGCCTGGCATGGTTACATTACGACGAGCAGTTCCGGTATCGGAAGGCTCTGCGACCGGCGATGCGGTGAGATCACAAAGACATTAGTCTTTGGATGAAGTTGATGATGCCCGCAAGGGCGGGGCCTTCCCAGTTTTTTTTTTCAGGGGGTGGCCGGCGGTACAGGAACCCCAGGACAGCCGGTCATTAAGCGCAAGGGGTTATGTTGGCAGTTTAATGAAGGGGGTTGCCGTTTCGGGGGAAGTTGCCGATTCCGGCACGAGTGTTCAGGATGCAGCGGGTCACTGTCCCCTTGTATTAGACAATGTAAGGGACGTGCCGCCAATGTTACGGGAAAAGGGGAGGACGCCGGTGAACGTTCGAATGCTGCGCCCCTTTCTAAGTAGGTACTTGGACAGGGCGGCGGCTCGGTTGTTGGACCACGGTTTCGCGCACGGTTTTGTTATCCCTTGTTCCCTGACAGTGTTCTCCCCCTTTGCAGACAATTTGCGATCCGCCTGTCTTCACCCGGAAGTGGTGTCAGGGAAACTAGCCAAGGAGGTGGAGTTGGGCAGGATGGGGGGCCCCTTCCGGAATCCCCCCTTCAGGAACTTAGTGGTGTCCCCTCTGGGAGTGGTCCCCAAGAAGGAGCCGGGTAAGTTCCGGATGATACACCACTTGTCCTTTCCAAAAGGGGGTTCAGTCAATGATGCCATTGACCCGGAGGCATGTGCGGTGTCATACACCTCTGTCGATGCGGCGATCAGATGGGTTCGTCGTTACGGTCGGGGTGCTCTCATGGCTAAGGCGGATGTCGAGTCGGCCTTCCGTCTCCTCCCGGTACACCCAGACTGGTTTCACTTGTTGGGATGCAGGTGGATGGAGCTATTCTATGTGGATCGCTGTCTCCCCATGGGTTGTTCCATTTCTTGCGCATTGTTTGAGCAATTTAGCTAATTTGTGGAATGGGTTGTCCGTGAGGTGTCGGGGGTCAGCTCGGTCATCCACTATTTGGATGACTTCCTATGCATACGTCCGCCGGAACATAAGTTGTGTGGGGTTCTGCTGGCCACATTGCAACACGTCGCGGAGCGCTTCGGGATTCTCTTAGCGGCTGAAAAAACCGAAGGCCCGTCCCCGCAACTTTCCTTCCTTGGGGTTGTGATTGATTCCATAGCCATGGAATGCCGGTTACCAGAAGACAAGTTGCTAGCTTTGCGGCAGGAGATATGTGGGGCTATAGGGCGGCATACAATTCAATTACAGGCCCTACAATCGCTGCTTGGTAAGCTGAACTTTGCCTGTCGGATCCTTCCAATGGGCAGAATCTTCTGTCGCAGACTGTCGTCGGCGACTTCTGGCGTTTCCTCTCCTGGCCACTTTGTGACATTGTCCGGTGAGCATAGGGCGGATCTGCAAGTGTGGGACATGTTCATGCACAATTTTAATGGTCGGTCATTGTGGCAACAAGGCCCGGTCAGCAGTTTCGACTTGGAGCTGTATACGGACGTGGCGGGGTCCTTCGGATGGGTGCCTTTTTGGGTGGTAAGTGGAGTGCTGAGCGCTGGCCGTCGTCATGGCGGGAGGCCGGATTCTGCAAGAACCTGGTCCTATTAGAACTGTTCCCAGTGCTGGTGGCGATGGAGGTATGGGATTCTGTCTTTAGCAACAAGAAGGTGAGGCTTCACTGTGATAACTTGAGGGTGGTACAAGTGATTAATCGATTGTCGGCTGCGTCTCCGCCGGTGGTGCGCTTACTTCGCCATTTGGTGTTGCGCTGCTTACAAGAGAATGTGTTTTTGTATGCGGTTCATCTACCAGGGATGACTAATGAAGTGGCGGATGCCTTGTCTCGCTTTCAGCTGGACAGGTTTCGGGAGTTGGCGCCGGGAGCAGAGCAACACGGAACACCCTGTCCGGAGGGTCTGTGGCAGATTGCCTTGGAGTCGCCGCAGGTTTGATCCGGAGGTCGGTGAGTGAGGGCACATGGGCGGTTTATTCAAAGGCTTGGCAGGAGTGGAGCGCGTTGCTGCAGGAGACGGGTGTGGGCACGGATAGCGAGGAGGCGGAGTCGGTCTTGCTGTATTTCATTGGTAGGAATTTCGCACGAGGTTTGTCGGTGGCCTCCTTAAATCGGAAAATAGCTGGAGTAGCATTTTGGTGTAAGCTCTCGGGGTTTCGGGAGTTGACGAAAGGGTTCTCGGTCCGCCAGGCGCTGAAGGGGTATAGGAAGGGTCGCAGTAGGCCAGACAGCCGGCGGCCGGTTACGTTTGCTGTCCTTCAACGTTTGGGGGTACGGGTTCGGGAAGTTTGCTCCTCGGCTTACAAGGCGCTGCTCTTCCGCACGGCTTTCTGCTTGGCCTTCTTTGGGGCATTTCGGGTGAGGGAGCTTGTCAACCGGAGTACCGCCGTGCACTTTGGCCTTCTGGCGGGGGATGTTACCTGCGATGGGGCTTCCGTAGTGGCGCAGATATGGCGTTCAAAAACGGACCAGTTAGGCAAGGGGGCATGGGTACGACTCTTTCCTATTCACGGTTCATCCGTTTGCCCGGTAGCGGTGGTGGCGGAGTATATGCGTTACCGCCCGGTTGGGAGCGGGTCCTTTCTGGTTCACGATGACGGTAAACCTTTGTCGGCCTTTCAGTTCACCGCGGTTTTCAGGCGTTGTCTGGGGGCGGAGGGTTTTCCTCCGACTGACTTCTCGTCACACTCCTTCCGCATCGGGGCTGCTACCGAGGCAGCCAGGTGGGGTTTGGATGACGCGGTGGTAAGACGTATCGGCAGGTGGGAGTCTGATCGCTTTAGGCTATACGTTCGACCTCAGCACATTATGGGGGATCGGGCTGCATGAAGTGGGTTTTAGAGGCAGGTTTCAATGGGATAGGTGTTGTTGTTATGTTTTTGTTTGTGTTCTTTTACAGATGGTGAACCGGCCTTGGTCTGGGTACTGGGACATTTGTATGTGTTTTGGGGGGCCAAACGGGCGGATGTGGGACCCAACTGTTGACAGCTGGGCTTATCCAGAGACACGGCATCGGTGAGGTGGATTGGAGTACCTGGCCTGCTGTGGTGCCGAGTTTTGCCAGAGTTTAGGAAGTTCGCCGCGTTGGACAGGGCCCCGGATGTCTTAGTAGTGCACGCGGGAGGGAACGATATGGGGGTTCGATCTATGCGGCACTTGATACGGGACATCAAGTTTGACTTTTTGCGTCTCCAAGCTGACTTCCCGGGGACGGTGTTTGTATGGTCAGACATAGTTGGACGCACGTCTTGGTGTTTTGCGAGGTCGGTGTCGAAAATTAACAAAGCGCGGGTGAAAGTAAATAAAGAGGTCGGCCGCTTTATTTCAAGGCGGCTTGGTGGTAAGGCACACCGATTTGGAGTTGGACACTTGGCGGTATCTCCGTGGGGATGGAGTGCACCTTAACGCCGTGGGCATTGACTTGTGGAGCCTTGGGATCCAGGATGGTGTTCACAGGACGTTGCGGGCGTGGAGGGGCTCTCGGGCGTAAGGCTTTACGCCCGTGAGCGGTGGCGGTTGGGGTCTCAGGAGGCCTGTCAGTTTGGTCAGGTTGGGAAGGATCCATCGTAGGTATGGAGTCCTCAGTGGATTGGTCCAGTTACACAGGTTAACTGGAGAAGGTGGGTACCCGAGCCGGCGCATTGTGGCTGGGAATTTGTCGGTACAACAAATCTCTACGAGATGGGTGATATGGGGCCTCCAGGGATCGCAACCTGCCTAACATGTACTGTATAGTTGTTAATGTGTTAATTGGTTGTGTTAAAATAATTGGCCTAACGGCCAATTTTCTCCAAACGGTGTGTTGTCTTTATTTAAGTGACAGGAAGGTAAGAGGTAGTAGGCATCAGGTCTACCCGGGTCAAGACGGGCCCGCAGCAAAAAAAAAATAAAAAAATAAGCGCAGGGCCGCATGACGGGGTGTCCTGGGCATAAAAGGGGTTAAGGGAGTCAGGGGGAGGTGAATTCCCGAAAGGGGCGGGCAGGGGTTTTAAAAGGGCTGGGCGGGCTCCAAAAGGTCAGAGCGGGAGCAGAAGAGAATCCCCATCCTCCCTCCCAATTTGTTGTTGGTTATGTGTGTTTTGATTGTTTTTGTGGAGGCGGTTGGGGTCTCAGGAGGCCTGTCAGTTTGGTCAGGTTGGGAAGGATCCATCGTAGGTATGGAGTCCTCAGTGGATTGGTCCAGTTACACAGGTTAACTGGAGAAGGTGGGTACCCGAGTCGGCGTATTGCGGCTGGGAATTTGTTGGTACAACAAATCTCTACGAGATGGGTGATACGGGGCCTCCTGGGATCGCAACCTGCCTAACATGTACTGTATAGTTGTTAATGTGTTAATTGGTTGTGTTAAAATAAATGGCCTAACGGCCAATTTTCTCCAAACGGTGTGTTGTCTTTATTTAAGTGACAGGAAGGTAATAGGTAGTAGGCAT
The DNA here is from genome assembly GCA_018402905.1 of Glandirana rugosa. NCBI lineage: Eukaryota > Metazoa > Chordata > Amphibia > Anura > Ranidae > Glandirana > Glandirana rugosa. The sequence continues at coordinate 63,037 of BLSH010118459.1, forward strand.
CAGGTCTACCCGGGTCATGCAAGCATGATGCCTGTTGCCACGTGTTTTCAAAATGCACGGCAAAGCATGTGTTATCTTGCAAGTTGCAGTGCATTCAGAAAGGAGCAGATGCAAATGAATGGTAACGTAAGAGGGACTTGCGTTTTTTGAAACACATGGCAAATTGCACATTTTTGAAAAGCACGGCAAAGCATACATTTCCTGTGCGGGTTGGCGCACATTTGAAACCTGCAGATGCAAACGTAGCTGAAATGGCCACTCAAGTAAAATATTTTGCGTGGTTTGTTTGCCGCTCATTCTGAAACACGCAGATGCCTGCATAGCCTAAATGGCAACATATGTGCAATGTGCATTTCCGTGTGTCTTCCAACGCACAGAAAATCGTGCATTTTCTGTATGAGTTGCTGGGCATTCTGAAATGCACAGATGCAAATGCAGCCTAAATGGCAACGCAAGCATGACACATGTTTTTCCATATTTTCAAAACTCACAGCAAAGCACTCGTTTTGTGTGTGTGAGTTGCGCTTTCAGAAACTTGCATATGCAAATTGTCCAAAATGTGAGAGACTCCACCACCACAAAGGTTCGTTCTTATCTATACTGTTGGGACTTCTGTGAGATAACATAGAAGACTATGAGACCAAGTCACACAGAGTAACACAAAAGTAGTGCAGGAACTATTTTTTGTAGGCGGAGATGAGTTGTGGCAATTAAGACTCACCCATTGAAATACACAGGATACGACTTCAAAGTCCAAATGCATTCAGGTGAACCAGGGCTAACTCTATACACTATGTTGCACATTACATAGTCCTGACCACTGTGTTCACCGACTCAAACAATTGATGTTTTTTTTTTTTTCTTTTGAATGTTGGCTGAGACAAAAGAGATTTATAGGACCGTGGGCTGTGGCATACTGTATGTGTGCAGCTAATGCAGCTTCTATACAGAGGTTCTATTTCTTCACCTTCTTGTAAGCCACTCTCACTGTTAAGCTCAATCTACTAGGAATGAGCTGAACACCCCCAGTTTGGTTTGCACCAGAACACCATGAACAGGCAATACGTTTGCGCAAATACGCGAACCCTATTAAAATCAATGGGATTCGAACAGGAAAAATTAAAAGTGCTCCTTTTAAAGGCTTATATGCAAATTATTGCCATAAAAAGTGTATGGGGACCCGGGGTGCTGCCCTAGGAGACATGTATCAATGCAACAAAAAAAAAGTTTTTAAAACTATTTTTTTTTCAGGAGCAGTGATTTTAACCACTTCAATACCGGCGTATTGTCAAATGTAGTGTTGAGCAAACCTGGACTGTAACGTTCGGGTCCGTACCGAACTTTAGGGTGTCCGGGACCCAGACCCGAACACGGACATTTCAAAAAACGTTCAGGTTCGGTCCGGGGTTCTGCTATTTTACTCCACGTGTTGAGAAGCTGCAGGGCAGCCAATCAACAAGCATTTCACTGGTTTGCCCTTAGAAGCCATCACAGCCATGCCTACTAATGGCATGGCTGTGATTGGCCAGTGCATCATGTGACCCAGCCTCTTTAAAAGCTGGAGTCACGTAGTGCTGCAGTCACATGCTCTAGGGTTAGCTGTAGGGAGAGGAAGCTGACAGCGTGAGGGAGAGATTAGAGACATTTTAAGATCTGATTCTGCATCCTGAGATAGATTACTTTACTACTGCTGTGCTGTTGCTCTGAGGACAAATAGCAGAAATGAGAGATTTCACATACCGCTGCTTTGAGTTGCAGATCAAACTCTGCATAAGACAACGATCACTACGATCGTGCTCAACGATCAGATTGTTGGAGGAATTTGAGATTTCAAATACTGCTGCTTTGAATTGCAGATCAAACTCTGCATAAAACAACGATCGCTACGATCGTGCTCAACAATCAGATTGTTGGAGAAATTTGAGATTTCAAATACTGCTGCTTAGAGTTGGAGATTTCAGATTAAACTCTGTCTAACGCAACGATCGTTACGTTCGTACACAACAATCAGATTGTGGGATCCTACACAACGATCAGATTGTGGGAGTAATTTGAGATTTCACATACTGCTGCTTTGAGCGATCTGACTGCACTAGGTAGAGGCTTCTGCTTAGAGGGACAGATTCTTGTTCCAAAACCATTGCCTACTCCTATAGGGCCAGCTGTTGCTGTAAGTGACACATTATTGTTGAAAAATCATCTCCTAGCTCCAAAGGGAGAGTTTCCAGGTGTTGCTTAGAGGGACAGATTCTTGTTCCAAAACCATTGCCTACTCCTATAGGGCCAACTGTTGCTGTAAGTGACACATTATTGTTGAAAAATCATCTCCTAGTTCTAAAGGGAGAGTTTCCAGGTGTTGCTTAGAGGGACAGATTCTTGTTCCAAAACCATAGCCTACTCCTATAGGGCCAGCTGTTGCTGTAAGTGACACATTATTGTTGAAAAATCATCTCCTAGTTCTAAAGGGAGAGTTTCCAGGTGTTGCTTAGAGGGACAGATTCTTGTTCCAAAACCATAGCCTACTCCTATAGGGCCAGCTGTTGCTGTAAGTGACACATTATTGTTGAAAAATCATCTCCTAGTTCTAAAGGGAGAGTTTCCAGGTGTT
>BLSH010118459.1:77237-87550 GCA_018402905.1 Glandirana rugosa
TCTCCCCCTTGTATGTTATATTGATTAATAACATTTATATATGCTATATAGCTGTCTACCTTTTTACCCTATTATACCATCAGAGTTGCGCCCCAACACTTGTTGTATATGCTATATGTACGACTCTGCCGACATCAAAGTAGTCCCTGCATTATTTTGGTCCAACTTTGATGCAACTTGAGGTCCATAGACTTCAATGTTAACCCCTCAAAGTCTCATGCAAATTGCACCTGAATAATATAGATGCGATTTTTGTACTACTTCTGTACGACTTTGTAATATGTTTTCATTGAGCCGAAGTTGCAACAAAGTCATACCAAAGTCTTAGTGATCCCAAAATCACGTCAAAATTGTGGCAAATCAAGGTAAAATTGCGGCAAAAAATTGCGGTAAAATCGGATCTCAAAAGTGTGAAAAGGGCCTTACGCTTTGCAATTGTTTTATTTATATAACAAATGTAAAATTTATATTTCTGCAATTGATATTGGAACTTTTACTCAATATCCATTATTATATATGTAATTCATATCTTGTTACCATCTAATATATTAATCTATGTTTACTGTTTAAAACTCAATAAAACATTTTAACCAGATAATCAATATTGTGGTTCATAGTGAATAAATGTAGAATTTTATTGAGTACATAAGGTAGTTTAAGTCCAGAATAAAGGCTGTGAGTTTTTTTGGGGCTTGCCACTGTTATCAGTGTTCTTGGCCCTGCCCAATTCTGTTTAGGGAACTAGAGAAAACCTCTACCCTATGTTATGGAGATGAGGGAGAATTGTTCTGTAGTCCTTACACACTTTCTGTTAGAGAGTGACAACATTGCTTTGCCATAGATATAGAACAGTGGGAAAGCGTTGTTACCCTAGAACAGAAGGTGTTTCTCAAGGAACACAGCCCCAGCATTTTCACAGCCATCACAAATAGGGATGGGCCGAACAGACCCCTGTTCGGTTCGCACCATGACATCCAAACACCGCAAAAGTTCGGACCCGAATAACGAACCCCATTAACGTCAATGGGATTCGAACTTCGGAAATCAAAAGTGCCCATTTTGAAGGCTTGTATGCAAGTAATTGGGCATACAATGGTTATAGGGGCCGGGTCCTGCCCTGGGGGACACGTATCAATGAAAAAAAAGTTTTTGAACTTCATTTTTAAATGAGTAGTGTTTTTTTTTTTTTTAATTTTTAAAGTGAAAGCATAAAAATGAAAAATTCCTTCCAATATAGTGCCTGGGGGGTCCCCTTAGTCTACCTGTAAAGTGGCAGATCTGTACCATGACTAGAATATGCTGCAGCAATAATTGCATTTATAAAGCCAAAAAAATGACCTTTTACCTGCAAGCTGTCCTTATTTTGCTCAGCAACAGCTGGGGAGCCAGTGTTTATGATGGTGCCACAATGTAGTGCACCGAGAATAAGATTAGAGATTTTTTGGATAAATTCTGGTGTCACTTTGGGATAGAAGTGACGGGTGTGGAAAAATTGGGCTTTGAGTGTCGGTGCTGCCTTCGCACCATAACCCTATAGAGGTTCCTTTTCATGAAGGCAAGAATTGGCCTTTCTGTAAAAAAAATATTGCAATGATATGTACCTGTCAAACAAGTGTAGAAAAATTGGTCTTTGGGTGTCGGTGGTGCCTTCCCACTGTAACCTTATAGAGGTGCTCTTGATGAAGGCCACACAAATTGCATCGATATGCACCTGTCAAGCAGGTGCTTAAAAATGTTCTTTGGGTGTTAATTGTGCCCCTTAAACCTATACCAATAACATTGTTCCAGATTAAATTATTTAACACCCTCAAAGTTAGGCAGCCTTGAAGAAGGGGGGAATTGGAGTGGGAGCTATGGCGCTAGTGTGTTGGAATAGGTAATAAAAAATTGATGTATGGTGAATGGAGGCAGCTCCTCAAAAAAGATTAGGTCCTGGTAACCTAATGACAACTGTACAGGGAGGGGAGGGTAAGGGAGGGGGCAGTGCTTATTAGCAAATTGCCGATTGCCTCTCGGGGAATCAGGAAGGAATTTTTTCCCCCGTTATAGCAAATTGGATCCATGCTTTGCTGGGGTTTTTTGCCTTCCTCTGGATCAACTGTGGGTGAAGGATTGTATATGGGATTATTTGGTTGTATGTATATATATGTATATATATATGTACCTTTTTTTTTTTTTTTTTGGTTGAACTGGATGGAGTTGTGTCTTTTTTCAACCTGACTAACTATGTAACTATGTAAATCTTATGAAGAAGTGGAAATCTGTATGTAGATGCACTTTAATCAATCTTAAGTGGTATTTGGTGCACTTTAATTTAAATACAATACACAGACACACTCCACGGATACACTGTAATATACTGCAATATAATGCGCCAAACGTACAGAGACGCACAAAACTATATTGCGTTAAACTTGCAGTAACGCAGTTAGAACAATATGGCGTTAAACTGGCTCTAACGCACTTAGAACTATATGGCGTTAAACTGGCAGTAACAAACGTAGAACTATATGGCGTTAAACTGGCAGTAAAGAACGTAGAAGTATATGGTGTTAAACTGGCAGTAACGAACGTAGAACTATATGGCGTTAAACTGGCAGTAACGAACGTAGAAGTATATGGCGTTAAACTGGCAGTAACAAACGTAGAACTATATGGCGTTAAACTGGCAGTAACGCACACAGAAGTAAATGGCGTTAAACTTGCAGTAATGCAATCAAATAGATGGTGTTCAACTGTCACTACACTGAGGCTATCTGAACTGTCCCTACTCTAGCTATACACTTATGTAAAGATTAGTGACACGCTCTCACTACACTGAAACTATCTGAGTTGTCCTTACTCTACATACTGTATACACTAATGTATGTATGAATGACACCGTCTCACTGCACTACAGTGAAACTCTCTGAGCTGTCCCTACTCTAGCTGCACACTATGCAAAGTTGAATGATCCTCCTCACTACACTATCCCCAGACTGACACTAATCTAATATTCTACACTGACAATTGAAGCAAAATAGCACAGTTTAGCACACTAGCTAACTAATAGCACTGAACAGAGCCCTGTTCTATCTCCCTCCAGCCCCGAAATCAGACTGAAAATGGCTGCCATTGAAAGAATACTTTTAAACTGTGGGACGCTATTGAGCCATGATTGGATAAAGTCATGATGACAGTGTCCAATCATGACTCTGACAGTGCTCTGTGCCCTGATTGGCTGAAGCTATTACTGCTTCAGCCAATCAGGGCTTGCAATGCATTTTTCAGTGCTGCCTATTGTATATTGTGTGCTCTATTTAGGTGCTCTTGGGTGCTATAATATGTAATAATAGCCTATTGATGTGATGTTTTTCTTTTTTTTTTTTTATAGAGAGATGTGATGTCCCTACTAAAGACTCAATAAATGCACATATTCCTGATACAGCTTCGTCACAAGTATATATTGAAGGAGACAAATTAAGCTTTCAGTGTTATGGAGACTATTATACTGCAAATGGAGAGAGATATGGAACAATTGAATGTCTTCCAGATGGCAAATTTTCGGGAGAAAAATGTTCCAGTAAGTAATGAATGTGTGCACTGTGTAATAATTTATCATCTTGTGAATTGAAAATGTGACCTTTCAAAGTTCAGGACAACGATCACTATAACACCTGATGTGATCAGTCCTATTGTCTGGAAGACAGAAAAGTTATAGAATGCTTTATTTACAAGCTCAAGCTTATATATAAATATGAGTATATCATACCAGGAATAGGAATTAGAACTAACCCAAACAGATTATAGAAAGTATTAGAGGTGAACACTGCATATCTTCTGTCCACACATTTGATGAGGATGGGGAAGTCCTCCCACTGAGCTATTGTATAACCACTTAACCCAAATCGCCATTTATAAACGGTGGCAGCTTTAAGTGGCTGTATCAGGGTATAGCCTGCAGCTACAGGCTATACCCCAGTACCGTTTTTTAGAGCAGGCGGCCGGCTATCCTGTGATAATGGCTGATCCGGCTCAGGAGCCACTCAGTCGTTATCCCAGGGAGCCGGAGAGGCCATCCCCCCCTCCCGCCACCGTCCGCCACTCTTCTCCGGTCTCGCATCCCACCGGGAGACCGGAGCTCCGATCCGACGCATCTGGCCACTGTGTGGAGTCCCTGTGGAAGCCAGAATTGGCTTTGATCAGGACTCCTTCGTACATTTCCGGAATCAACGTCACAACGTCACTTCCAGTTAACTCGGTGTCTAACGGCGCCGGTTTTTAAAAAAAAATGATAGTATTCAGAATTGCCTTTTTTGGCAATCTGAATACTGTGAAGTGCAAAGGAGGGATGGGGAGTACCTGTCACCATATATTACTATCACAACGTTTACATTCCTTGTAATAGCAATAAAAGTGATCAGATTTTTTTTTTAAAGGAACAGCGTTAAAAAAATAAATAAAATAAATAAAAAAATAAAAAACAAAACTTTAAAGCATCCCAGTCCTCGCGGAGCAAAGAAAATGCATACGTAAGTCACGCCTGCATATGAAAAAACGGTGTTCAAACCACACATGTGAGGTATCGCCGCAATCGCCAGAGTATGAACAATAATTCTAGCAAAAGCCTTTCTCTGCACCTCTAACCTGGTAACTGTTACATTTTTTTTAAAGTGTCGCCTATGGAGATTTTTAAGTACCGGAGTTTGTCACCATTCGTTAAGTGTGCGCAATTTTGAACCATAACATGTATGGTATCTATTCACTCGGCGTAACATCCACTTTCACAATATACGAAAAAATTGGGCTAACTTTACTGTTGTCTTATTTTTTAACTCAAAAAAGTGACTTTTTTCCAAAAAAATAGCGCTTGAAAGACCACTGCACAAATTCTATGTGACAAAAAGCATTGCAACAATCGCCATTTTATTCTCTATGGTGTTTGAATATATATATATATATATATATATATATATATGTATGTATATGTATATATATATATATATATATATATATATATATATAATGTTTGGGGGTTCTAAGTAATTTTCTAGAAAAAAAAAATGTATTTTAACCACTTCAGCCCCAGAAGGATTTCCCAGTTTAGGACCAGAACACTTTTTGCGATTCGGCACTACGACGCTTTAACTGACAATTGCGCGGTTGTGCAATGTTGTACCCAAACAAAATTTGTGTCCTTTTTTCCCACATATAGAGCTTTCTTTTGGTGGTATTTTATCCCCTCTGCGTCATTTCTGATCACCACTATAAACAAAAGAAGAGCGACAATTTTGCAAAAAAAAAAAAAAAAAAATATTTCTTACTTTTTGCTACATATCCAAAACAAGATATAAAAAAAAAACATTTTTTTTCATCGGTTTTGGCCGATTTATATTCTTCCTCATATTTTTAGTAAAAAAAAGATCGCAATTAGCGTTTGCTTGGTTTGCGCAAAAGTTGCCGCGTTTATGAATGATGAAAATTAATTTATGGGGTTTTTATTTTTTTTTTATATTTTACTAGTTATAGCGGCAGTGAATGGGTTAACCTGTAGGGGGGGGGCTCTAAGGGGTTAACTGTGTTCCCTCAGTGTGCTCTAACTGTATGGGGGCTAGGCTGGCTGGGGGAGGGGAGTGATCATGGCTCCCGTATACAGGGAGCCTGTGATCACATCCCTTCCCCCTCTGTCAGAACGGAGATCCGTGTTTAGGACCCCCGTTCTATCGCTCTGGGGGGTGATTGCGGGTAACGGGCGGACAATGAGTCCGCTGTACCCGCTCCATGGCCCCCCCGAAACACCTCCAGTGGTGCGCGCTCACAATACTCGTTCTCGCGGCCGCCGTCAGGTGATGCCGTTTTGCGATAATGAGCCAAGTTGCCGCCGTCAAGCCACAGAGGGCGGTCTGCAACTGGTTGACTTGTAAACAAGTGTAAAAAAGGGCTCCAGGGCTTAAGTGGTTAATGACAGCAAGGAGATTTCCCCGCTGTCAGAATACACTAGCCAGCAGCACTGATCAGGCAGCAAAAATCCATCAGGTTTGTTGTACAGAAGTCGATCAGTAGGTCGACTTCTGTACAACTGCCCAGCCCATACATGGAAAGTAATTCGGCCAGTCCCTGCTGAACTGGCCAAATTTTGATCCTTATATGGCCAGCTAAGTGGTTAGCACTTCCACCTGGCAGCACCAGGGTCTATGATTTGAATCCCAATCATGGCACTACCTGCCTGGAGTTTGCATGTTCTCCCTTTGTCTGTGTGGGTTTCCTCTAGGTACTCTGATTTTCTCCCACATTCCAAAGACATGCTGATAGGTTAATTGGCTCCTGTCTAAATTGCCCCTAATATGTATGGATGTGAGATAGTGAACATCGATTTTAATCTCCTTAAAGGCAGGGCTAATGTGACTGTAGAATATACAGTATCTCACAAAAGTGAGTACACCCCTCACATTTTTGTAAATATTTTATTACATCTTTTTCATGTGACAAAACTGAAGAAATAACTTTGCTACAAAGTGTATGACTTGTATAACAGTGTAAATTTGCTGTCCCCTCAAAATAACTAAACATACAGCCATTCATGTATAAACCGCTGGCAACAAATGTTAGTACACCCATAAGTGAAAATGTCCAAATTGGGCACAAAGTCTTAATAGTTTGTGTGGCCACCATTATTTTCCAGCACTGCCTTAACCCTCTTGGGCATGGATTTCACCAGAGCTTCATAGGTTGCCACTGGAGTCCACTTCCACTCCTCCATGACAACATCACAGAGCTGGTGGATGTTAGAGACCTTGCACCCCTCCACCTTCCATTTGAGGATGCCCCACAGATGCTCAATAGGGTTTAGGTCTAGAGACATGCTTGACCAGTCCATCATCTTTACACTCAGCTTCTTTATCAATGCAGTGGTTGTCTTGGAGGTGTGTTTGGGGTTATCATGTTGGAATACTGCCTTCGGCCTAGCCTCCGAAGGAAGGGGATCATGTTCGGTTTCAGTACACAGTCACAGTACATGTTGGCATTTATGGTTCCTTCAATAAACTGTAGCTCCCCAATGCCAACAGCACTCATGCAGCCCCAGACCATGACACTCCCACCACCATGCTTGACTGTAGGCAAGACACACTTGTCTTTGTACTCCTCACCTGGTTGCCGTCATACACTCTTGACACCATCTGAACCAAATAAGTTTATCTTGGTCTCATCAGGCCACAGGGCATGGTTCCAGTAATCCATGTTCTTAGTCTGCTTGTCTTCAGCAAACGGTTTGCGGGCTTTCTTGTGCATCATCATCATCAGAGGCTTCCTTCTGGGACAACAGACATGACGCTGAGCACGTGCATTCAGCTTCTTTAGTCGACCATGGCGAGGCCTGTTCTGATTGGAACTTGTCCTTTTAAACCGCTGTATGGTCTTGGCCACCATGCTGCAGCCCAGTTTCAGGGTCTTGGCAATCTTCTTATAGCCTAGGCCATCTTTATGTAGAGCGACAATTTTTTTTTCAGAAACTAAGAGTTCTTTACCATGAGGTGCCATATTGAACTTCCAATGACCAGTATAAGAGAGTGTGAGCGATGCTACCAAATTTAACACACCTGATCCCCATTCACACCTGAGACCTTGTAACACTAACAAATCACGTGACACCTGGGAGGGAAAATGGCTAATTGGGTCCAATTTGGACATTTTCACTTAGGGGCGTACTCACTTTTGTTGCCAGCAGTTTAGACAATAATGTGTTGAGTTATTTTGAGGGGACAGCAAATTTACACTGTTATACAAGCTGTACTCTCACTACTTTACATTGTAGCAAAGTGCAATTTCTTCAGTGTTGTTGCATGAAAAGATATATTAAAATATTTACAAAAATGTAAGGGGTGTACTCACTTTTGTGAGATACTGTATATGTAAAGCTCTACATAAATTGCTGGCACTATAATAATATCTGTAGTAAATAATAATAGTACAGAAGACTATTTTTCCTAAATACTGAAAAATGCAGGCGACCGCAATGAAAAATAATTATATCACAAAACTGTACTATGTGCAGTGTTTTAATAATAGTAATAAACCTTGGTCCCCACAGGAGGCCTTCGGACAAGTCTAGGCTGTTCGGGCTCCTGATCTCCAGTTTCGTTGTTATCATTTGGAAAATCCTCTATGTTAAATAATTGGATTTTTAATACATACTTACCTGTAAATCCATTTCTTTCGAAGGACATCACGGGACACAGAGCAGGCTATATATTCAATACATACTGGGACGTCCCAGAGCAAAACCTGAGGGGAGGGAGACACAAGTCTCATCATATCGCAGCGCTTAGCACACTGCGGCCAAAAGATGCCTCATCTGCTGACCTGACATCCACCTGGTGGAACCTGGTGAATGTATGCACCGAGGACCAGGTTGTGGCCTTACATATCTGAGCCACTGATGTCCGGTGGTAGAAGGCCCAGGAGGTACCAACCTTCCTGATGGAGTGAGCTCTTACCCTAAAAGGGGGAGCTCTCCTTTTAAGGCCATAAGCCTGAGTAATCAATTGACGGATCCAAAGTGAAATAGTTGCCTTGGATGCAGCCTGACCCTTCTTAGGGCCTTCCAGAAATACAAAAAAGGCCTCAGTCTTCCTGAAGTCCTCCAACCTTTCCAGATAGACCCTAACAGCTCGAACCAGATCTAGAGAGAGAAGTAGGATGCGGAAAAAAGGAGGGTAACACAATATCCTGGTTGAAGTGAAAGGCTGACACCACCTATGGCAAGAAGGACGGAAGGGGCGAAACACCACCTTGTCCTGATGTAACCTTAAATAAGGCTCCCTACAGGAGAGAGCTGCTAACTCTGAAACCCTCCTAGCCGAGGTAACTGCAACCAGGAAAGCTAACTTCCGAACCAAAAGGACCAAGATTCAGATCCCAAGGACAGGGAGGGCATGTCACTGGTGGTACAACATGTGCTACCCCCTGAAGAAAAGTCTTGACCAAAGAGTGTGTAGCCAGAGGTCTCTGAAAATACACAGATAAGGCCAAGACCTGCCCTTGATAGTAGACAAGGCTAGCTTCAAATCCACTCCGGTTTGAAGAAAGGGCAGAATCCTTCCGATTGCATATCCGCGGGTGCCATTTTTTGGCCTCACACCATCCAATGTAGGTCTTCCAGACCCTATGGTAAATTCTCCTGGTGGAGATCTTTCTCACGTTAATAAGGGTAGATAAGGCTGCCCTTGAGATTCCCCTTTTCTCTCAGAACTGTGGGTTCAATAGTCATGCCATTAAATTTAAGAAAACAAAGAGAGGCGCCTCTAAATGCAGCAGCAAGAAATAGACTTTAATGAAGCAGGGTTAAAAACACTCACAAGATCCAAGTGTAGATAGGCATAAAACAGCATAAAAACGGCTACCACTCAGAGGGATGGGTGTGCGCCAATGTCCTCGGTTCAGGATGAAAGACTGTCCCATGCCGCTCCTGCGGCCGCCGTGATGTATAATGCAAAGCCGGCTTGTGCGGCGCGATACAGGAGAAGGCTGGGAAGGCAATCAGAATGTGTCCGAGGATGATGACGTCACTAGTTCCGCGACGCATTTCCTTAGCAGCAGGTCCGATGTTAGGGGATCCTGCGCTACTTCATCAGGCAGGTAGAGGGAGCCAGTGTAATGGAAATGAATGTGTCTTAAATGTCCTTATATATGCAAACGTACCTAGCATGATAATGAAGGGGAGGAACAGGGAAGGACCTAGGAGAAAGACTAAGAACTTATAGCACAGCTAGAGGGAAAAGAATATAGGAGTGAGGAGGGGAAAAAAACATAGCGGTGAGGAACTGAAGCTAATAGACTGAAACATGATAAATTAAAAAATTAAAAAGGTGGACTATGCGAAATTGTTGTCAGATCTGCTAGTATATGGAATAAATATTATATTAATATAGGACATGGTAAGTACTGTAATATAATATCAAATATACTACTGGATCCAGGTGTGATAAAAAAATTTTAAGAGATTTTAAATTGTGTATAAAAAAAGTTTTTGTATATGAAGAACTAGATAAAAATTATTTATAAAAAAATATCTAGCAACTATAATCTCGTTTCTTAAAAAAATCATCTTTATAAAAACTGAATGGGATCCCATTCAATATACATCAATGAATGGAAACAAAAATGGGTCCATATAAAGGGTTCGTTAAAAAACGTAGCGATAAAAGATACTTGTGTAGATGTATTCCTGTATTTATAAAATGGGGGATAATTTACTTAAAAAGAAGGGAAAACAAAAATGGTGATGAGATGGTAGAGGGGGGGGGGGGAAGGGGAGGAAAAAGAGGAGGAGAAGG
>BLSH010118514.1:48595-59266 GCA_018402905.1 Glandirana rugosa
CCCTCACCCCAGTCATGGGGGACCGGGACACGACACACATGGCCAGGGGGGTACTAGTGACCCGACTCCATACACACAGCACAGGGCCAGGGGGTACTGACCCCACTCCCTCCATACACACAGCACAGGGCCAGGGGGGTACTGACCCCACTCTGTACACACAGCACAGGGCCAGGGGGGTACTTACCCCACTCTGTACACACAACACAGGGTCAGGGAGGTACTGACTCCACTCTGTACATACAGCACAGGGCCAGGGGGTACTGACCCCACTCCCTTCATACACACAGCACAGGGTCAGGGAGGTACCGACCCCACTCTTTACACACAACACAGGGCCAGGGGGTACTACTGACTCCACTCAATACACACAACACAGGGCCAGGGGGTACTGAGCCCACTCCATACACACAGCACAGGGCCAGGGGGGTACTGACCCCACTCCATACACACAGCACAGGGTTGAAGCATGGTGGAGTATTGGAGGGGCTCTGATCCCCAAGGACAAGGTGACCTTGGAGTGGGTTAACCAATCAGTGCCCATCTGGAAGGATCTCAGGATACTGAGATTTGTAGTTCCTCCAAAGCTGTCCACATATAGGAAAGCTGGAACCTCCAGTCCTGCACACACTGGGCATGCTGGGACTTCTAGTTCCTGGCCAGTTCATTTCCCCTCTTCCTTTCCCTTTTCCCTCTGGATCTCTAAGTGATCTACAGTCCTTCCAAATAAGAGGCATTAGAGTGCTAGCTCCTGTGTGCAAGGACCGCTGTAACCGCTGAAGTCCTGAATGATGGATGTATTAATAGAGACTTGGTAGCAATCATCATCACCAAGCAAAAGACGTGTAGGGGGTTAAATCAAAGTCAGCGCACATAACAGCAACAAACGCTGAATAATTCCAATTGTATATTTTAGGTGGAGTCCCTCCCCCTCATTAACATAACAGACCCCCCGCACACTGTGACCTTCAAGTTACCCCCCCACTAACAAAGGACGTCAATTAATGAGTCCCGGAAGATTTTTTTCCTTCTTTAAATTGCACAGCTGGTAAAAAACCATCGTGCCAACAAGTGATCGATGCGGCAGAATGCCAGTTAGATGCCAGCCGACGCGGTGCGACCGGTCTGCCCCACCAGTTGCTGGTTTTGTTGATCTCCTTGTTTCTGTTTTGTTACGTTATTTTTATGATATATATTATTATTATTATTTTTTTATAAATTACCAGGAAATCCATGCTTTTAATTAGAAATATTGATCAATGATAAATAAAAATGATAAATAATGACATTTGTTTCTTCATTGGATACAATCAACGCCCAGCCAATCCCATCGCACAATTCTGCTTCCATAGATATCGATCTGCGATTGATCTAAGTACAAGCGATTGCAAACAAGTGATTCACCATCAATTGAAATATCAAACAACACAACGTATACCGTGCCGAAAATACAGCCAATCAGAAATAATCATTTAATCGATCTGAAACACAATGGGTTGTCGGTCACACCAGCGGATATCAATTCATTCCATCATAAACAATCAATAAAATTCCATCATGGTCGATCGACTTGCCAGCTTCAGTAATGGCCATACACTCTTCAATTCTATTATCCAATCAAATGGGCAAACAATCCAATGACTTCCCTTCATGATCAATTTAGGCCAGATCCGATTGATCGGCCAAGGCGGGAAATTATGGATTGTGTTACATCGATCGACAGCACTGAGATGATTTGTTCATGAATTCCATCTGTCAAATTATGTGATTGCATGGTCTACACAGATATGCGATCGATAACGCGAGCAATCGCTCAGAAAAGTGATTGATCGTGTATGGCCACTATAAAATCAATTTTTATTTTATTAAATCATTTCAGTCGCATCAATAATCGATTGAATAAATATCGATACGTGTGTGGCCCCCTTAAATATCTCAATACAACAGAAGGACCTGCTCTATTATACAACCCCCGATCTGTATATATATAGTGAGCGCCGGCTCAGACAGACCATAGATAGATAAATCAGCACAGAAGAATGAGTGTTTCTTAGGTGCGCACAGCTGCCCAGGCACCGGAGCACAAACATAATTCCACGTTTCCAAATATTCCCAGCCAATTGTCTCTCCGAGAACAACGACCATTCCCCAGGTGTGTGATAGAACGACCGTTCCCCTGGTGTGCGATAGAACGACCGTTCCCCAGGTGTGTGATAGAACGACCGTTCCCCAGGTGTGTGATAGAACGACCGTTCCCCAGGTGTGCGATAGAACGACCGTTCCCCAGGTGTGTGATAGAGCGACTGTTCCCCAGGTGTGTGATAGAACGACCGTTCCCCAGGTGTGCGATAGAACGACCGTTCACCAGGTGTGTGATAGAACGACCGTTCCCCAGGTGTGCGATAGAACGACTGTTCCCCAGGTGTATGATAGAACGACTGTTCCCCAGGTGTGTGATAGAACGACCGTTCCCCAGGTGTGTGATAGAACGACCGTTCCCCAGGTGTGTGATAGAACGACCGTTCCCCAGGTGTGCGATAGAACGACCGTTCCCCAGGTGTGCGATAGAACGACCGTTCCCCAGGTGTGTGATAGAACGACCGTTCCCCAGGTGTGTGATAGAGCGACTGTTCCCCAGGTGTGTGATAGAACGACCGTTCCCCTAGTGTGCGATAGAACGACCGTTCCCCTGGTGTGCAATAGAACGACCGTTCCCCTAGTGTGCGATAGAACGACCGTTCCCCAGGTGTGTGATAGAACGACCGATCCCCTGGTGTGTGATAGAACGACCGTTCACCAGGTGTGTGATAGAACGACCGTTCACCAGGTGTGTGATAGAACGACCGTTCACCAGGTGTGTGATAGAACGACCGTTCCCCAGGTGTGTGATAGAACGACCGTTCCCCTGGTGTGTGATAGAACGACCGTTCCCCTGGTGTGTGATAGAACGACCGTTCCCCAGGTGTGCGATAGAACGACCGTTCCCCTGGTGTGTGATAGAACGACCGTTCCCCTGGTGTGTGATAGAACGACCGTTCCCCAGGTGTGCGATAGAACGACCGTTCCCCTGGTGTGTGATAGAACGACCGTTCACCAGGTGTGTGATAGAACGACCGTTCACCAGGTGTGTGATAGAACGACCTTTCCCCAGGTGTGTGATAGAATGACTGTTCCCCAGGTGTGTGATAGAACGACCGTTCCCCAGGTGTGTGATAGAACGACCGTTCCCCAGGTGTGCGATAGAACGACCGTTCCCCAGGTGTGTGATAGAACGACCGTTCCCCAGGTGTGCGATAGAACAACTGTTCCCCAGGTGTGTGATAGAAGGACCGTTCCCCAGGTGTGTGATAGAACGACCGTTCCCCAGGTGTGCGATAGAACGACCGTTCACCAGGTGTGTGATAGAACGACCGTTCACCAGGTGTGTGATAGAACGACCGTTCACCAGGTGTGTGATAGAACGACCGTTCACCAGGTGTGCGATAGAACGACCGTTCCCCAGGTGTGTGATAGAACGACCGTTCCCCAGGTGTGCGATAGAACAACTGTTCCCCAGGTGTGTGATAGAACGACCGTTCCCCAGGTGTGCGATAGAACAACTGTTCCCCAAGTGTGTGATAGAACGACCGTTCCCCAGGTGTGTGATAGAATGACCGTTCCCCAGGTGTGCGATAGAACGACCTTCCCCAGGTGTGCGATAGAATGACCGTTCCCCAGGTGTGCGATAGAACGACCTTCCCCAGGTGTGTGATAGGTCCACCGGCAGCCCAAGGACAGCTGGCACCCTGCCAGCGCTCACAGGCGAGCTGGGCTTAACCCAAAAATACAGCATTCCAGAAAAATGGATCGGCTCTCGCTGGGAGAGCTGGCAGTGTGCGGAAGAAACTGTCATCTGAAACAAAATATCTAAATACTAAGAGGGAAGGATAGATCAGGAGAGAAGAAGGATAGAATGTGTCAGGAGAGGAGAAGGATAGAAGGTGTCAGGAGAGGAGAAGGATAGAAGGTGTCAGGAGAGAAGGACAGAACATCTCAGGAGAGGAGAAGGACAGAATGTATTAGGAGAGAAGGACATCTCAGGAGTGAAGAAGGACAGAACATCTCAGGAGAGGAGAAGGATAGAATGTATTAGGAAAGAAGGATAGAATGTCTCATGAGAGAAGAAGTATAGAATGCATTAGGAA
Organism: Glandirana rugosa; assembly: GCA_018402905.1. NCBI lineage: Eukaryota > Metazoa > Chordata > Amphibia > Anura > Ranidae > Glandirana > Glandirana rugosa. The sequence goes on from BLSH010118514.1 coordinate 52,780, forward strand.
AGAAGAAGGATAGAATGTATTAGGAAAGAAGAAGGATAGAACATCTCAGGAGACTATGGAATGTGACGGAAGGACAGAACATCTCAGGAGACCATCAAACATTACGGAAGTGAAGGATAGAAGGTGTCAGGAGAGAAGAAGGGCAGAACATCTCAGGAAAAAAGAAGGACAGAACATCTCAGGAGAGAAGAAGGCCAGAACATCTCAGGAGAGAAGGATAGAAGGTGTCAGGAGAGAAGAAGGATAGAACATCTCAGTAGAGGAGAAGGATAGAGTGTATTAGGAGAGAAGAAGGATAGATGGTGTCAGTAGAGAAGAAGGGCAGAACATCTCGGGAGAGAAGAAGGATAGAACATCTCAGAAGACCATCAAACATAACAGAAGAGAAGGATAGAAGGTGTCAGGAGAGAAGGATAGAAGGTGTCAGAAGTGAAGAAGGACAGAACATCTCAGGAGACTATTGAATGTGACGGAAGGACAGAACATCTCAGGAGACCATCAAACATAACGGAAGAGAAGGATATAAGGGGTCAGGAGTGAAGAAGAATAGAAGGAGTCAGGAGAGAAGAAGGATAGAACATCTCAGGAGAGAAGAAGGATAGAACATCTCAGGAGAGAAGAAGGATAGAACATCTCAGGAGAGAAGAAGGATAGAACATCTCAGGAGAGGAGAAGGATAGAATGTATTAGGAGAGAAGAAGAATAGAAGGTGTCAGGAGAGGAGAAGGATAGAATGTCTCAGGAGACCATCAAACATAACGTAAGAGAAGGAGAGAAGGTGTCAGGAGAGAAGAAGGACAGAACATCTCAGGAGAGGAGAAGGATAGAATGCATTAGGAGAGAAGAAGGATAGAATGTATTAGGAGAGAAGAAGGACAGAACATCTGAGGAGAGAAGAAGGACAAAACATCTCAGGAGTGAAGAAGGACAGAACATCTCAGGAGTGAAGAAGGACAGAACATCTCAGGAGAGAAGAAGGACAGAACATCTCAGGAGATAAGGACAGAACATCTCAGGAGACCATCAAACATAATGGAAGAGAAGGATAGAAGGTGTCAGGAGAGAAGAAGGGCAGAACATCTCAGGAGTGCAGAAGGACAGAACATCTCAGGAGAGGAGAAGGATAGAAGGTGTCAGGAGAAAAGAAGGACAGAACATCTCAGGAATGAAGGACAGAACATCTCAGTAGAGGAGAAGAATAGAAGGTGTCAGGAGTGAAGAAGGACAGAACATCTCAGGAGAGGAGAAGGATAGAAGGTGTCAGGAGTGAAGAAGGACAGAACATCTCAGGAGAGGAGAAGGATAGAAGGTGTCAGGAGTGAAGAAGGACAGAACATCTCAGGAGAGGAGAAGGATAGGACATCTCAGGAGAGGAGAAGGATAGAAGGTGTCAGGAGTGAAGGACAGAACATCTCAGGAGAGAAGAAGGACAGAACATCTCAGGAGAGGAGAAGGACAGAATATCTCAGGAGAGAAGGATAGAACATCTCAGGAGAGGAGAAGGATAGAAGGTGTCAGGAGAGAAGGATAGAAGGTGTCAGGAGAGGAGAAGGACAGAACATCTCAGGAGAGAAGAATGATAGAAGGTGTCAGGAGAAAAGAAGGACAGAACATCTCAGGAGTGAAGAAGGACAGAAGGTATCAGTAGAGAAGAAGGATAGAAGGTGTCAGGAGAGAAGAAGGACAGAACATCTCAGGAGTGAAGAAGGACAGAAGGTATCAGTAGAGAAGAAGGATAGAAGGTGTCAGGAGAGAAGAAGGACAGAACATCTCAGGAGTGAAAAAGGACAGAACATCTCAGGAGTGAAGGACAGAACATCTCAGGAGAGGAGAAGGATAGAAGGTGTCAGGAGTGAAGAAGGACAGAACATCTCAGGAGAGGAGAAGGATAGAACATCTCAGGAGAGAAGAAGGATAGAAGGTGTCAGGAGAGAAGAAGGATAGAACATCTCAGGAGAGGAGAAGGATAGAAGGTGTCAGGAGTGAAGGACAGAACATCTCAGGAGAGAAGAAGGACAGAACATCTCAGGAGAGGAGAAGGACAGAATATCTCAGGAGAGAAGGATAGAACATCTCAGGAGAGGAGAAGGATAGAAGGTGTCAGGAGAGAAGGATAGAAGGTGTCAGGAGAGGAGAAGGACAGAACATCTCAGGAGTGAAGAAGGACAGAAGGTATCAGTAGAGAAGAAGGATAGAAGGTGTCAGGAGAGAAGAAGGACAGAACATCTCAGGAGTGAAGAAGGACAGAACATCTCAGGAGTGAAGGACAGAACATCTCAGGAGAGGAGAAGGATAGAAGGTGTCAGGAGTGAAGAAGGACAGAACATCTCAGGAGAGGAGAAGGATAGAACATCTCAGGAGAGAAGAAGGATAGAAGGTGTCAGGAGAGAAGAAGGACAGAACATCTCAGGAGAGGAGAAGGATAGAAGGTGTCAGGAGAGAAGGATAGAAGGTGCCAGGAGAGAAGGACAGAACATCTCAGGAGTGAAGAAGGATAGAACATCTCAGGAGAGGAGAAGGATAGAAGGTGTCAGGAGTGAAGAAGGATAGAACATCTCAGGAGAGAAGGATAGAAGGTGTCAGGAGAGAAGAAGGACAGAACATCTAAGGAGTGAAGAAGGATAGAAGGTGTCAGGAGTGAAGAAGGACAGAACATCTCAGGAGAGGAGAAGGATAGAAGGTGTCAGGAGAGGAGAAGGATAGAAGGTGTCAGGAGAGGAGAAGGATAGAAGGTGTCAGGAGAGAAGAAGGATAGAACAACTCAGGAGAGGAGAAGGATAGAAGGGGTCAGGAGTGAAGAAGGGTAGAAGGTGTCAGGAGAGGAGAAGAATAGAAGGTGTCAGGAGTGAAGAAGGACAGAACATCTCAGGAGAGAAGGATAGAAGGTGTCAGGAGAGGAGAAGGATAGAACATCTCAGGAGAGGAGAAGGATAGAAGGTGTCAGGAGAGAAGGATAGAAGGTGTCAGGAGAGAAGGACAGAACATCTCAGGAGTGAAGAAGGATAGAACATCTCAGGAGAGGAGAAGGATAGAAGGTGTCAGGAGTGAAGAAGAATAGAACATCTCAGGAGAGAAGAAGGATAGAACATCTCAGGAGAGAAGGATAGAAGGTGTCAGGAGAGAAGAAGGACAGAACATCTCAGGAGAGGAGAAGGATAGAAGGTGTCAGGAGAGAAGGATAGAAAGTGTCAGGAGAGAAGAAGGACAGAACATCTAAGGAGTGAAGAAGGATAGAAGGTGTCAGGAGTGAAGAAGGACAGAACATCTCAGGAGAGAAGAAGGATAGAAGGTGTCAGGAGAGGAGAAGGATAGAAGGTGTCAGGAGAGGAGAAGGATAGAAGGTTTCAGGAGAGAAGAAGGACAGAACATCTCAGGAGAGAAGAAGGACAGAACATCTCAGGAGAGAAGAAGGGCAGAACATCTCAGGAGAGGAGAAGGACAGAAGGTGTCAGGAGAGAAGAAGGACAGAACATCTCAGGAGAGGAGAAGGATAGAAGGTGTCAGGAGAGAAGGACAGAACATCTCAGGAGAGAAGAAGGACAGAACATCTCAGGAGTGAAGAAGGACAGAACATCTCAGGAGAGGAGAAGGACAGAAGGTGTCAGGAGAGAAGAAGGACAGAACATCTCAGGAGTGAAGAAGGACAGAACATCTCAGGAGAGAAGAAGGACAGAAGGTGTCAGGAGAGAAGAAGGACAGAACATCTCAGGAGTGAAGAAGGACAGAACATCTCAGGAGACCATCAAATATAACGGAAGAGAAGGATAGAAGGTGTCAGGAGTGAAGAAGGACAGAAGGGGTCAGGAGAGGAGAAGAATAGAAGGTGTCAGGAGAGAAGAAGGACAGAACATCTCAGGAGAGGAGAAGAATAGAAGGTTTCAGGAGAGAAGAAGGACAGAACATCTCAGGAGAGGAGAAGGGCAGAACATCTCAGGAGAGGAGAAGAATAGAAGGTGTCAGGAGAGAAGAAGGACAGAACATCTCAGGAGAGGAGAAGAATAGAAGGTGTCAGGAGAGAAGAAGGACAGAACATCTCAGGAGAGGAGAAGAATAGAAGGTGTCAGGAGAGAAGAAGGACAGAACATCTCAGGAGAGAAGAAGGACAGAACATCTCAGGAGAGGAGAAGGACAGAACATCTCAGGAGAGAAGAAGGACAGAACATCTCAGGAGTGAAGAAGGACAGAACATCTCAGGAGACCATCAAATATAACGGAAGAGAAGGATAGAAGGTGTCAGGAGTGAAGAAGGATAGAAGGTGTCAGGAGTGAAGAAGGACAGAACATCTCAGGAGACCATCAAATATAACGGAAGAGAAGGAGAGAAGGTGTCAGGAGTGAAGAAGGACAGAACATCTCAGGAGAGAAGAAGGACAGAAGGTGTCAGGAGAGAAGAAGGACAGAACATCTCAGGAGACCATCAAATATAACGGAAGAGAAGGATAGAAGGTGTCAGGAGAGGAGAAGGATAGAAGGTGTCAGGAGTGAAGAAGGATAGAAGGTGTCAGGAGTGAAGAAGGACAGAACATCTCAGGAGAGAAGAAGGACAGAACATCTCAGGAGACCATCAAATATAACGGAAGAGAAGGATAGAAGGTGTCAGGAGAGAAGAAGGAGAGAAGGTGTCAGGAGAGAAGAAGGACAGAAGGTGTCAGGAGAGAAGAAGGACAGAAGGTGTCAGGAGAGAAGAAGGATAGAAGGGGTCAGGAGTGAAGAAGGACAGAACATCTCAGGAGAGGAGAAGGACAGAACATCTCAGGAGACCATCAAATATAACGGAAGAGAAGGATAGAAGGTGTCAGGAGAGAAGAAGGACAGAAGGTGTCAGGAGAGAAGAAGGACAGAAGGTGTCAGGAGTGAAGAAGGATAGAAGGGGTCAGGAGTGAAGAAGGACAGAAGGTGTCAGGAGTGAAGAAGGATAGAACATCTCAGGAGAGAAGAAGGACAGAACATCTCAGGAGAGGAGAAGGACAGAAGGTGTCAGGAGAGAAGAAGGACAGAACATCTCAGGAGAGGAGAAGGATAGAAGGTGTCAGGAGAGAAGAAGGATAGAAGGGGTCAGGAGAGAAGAAGGATAGAAGGGGTCAGGAGAGAAGAAGGATAGAAGGTGTCAGGAGAGAAGAAGGACAGAACATCTCAGGAGAGGAGAAGGATAGAAGGTGTCAGGAGAGAAGAAGGATAGAAGGGGTCAGGAGAGAAGAAGGATAGAAGGGGTCAGGAGAGAAGAAGGATAGAAGGTGTCAGGAGAGAAGAAGGACAGAACATCTCAGGAGTGAAGAAGGACAGAACATCTCAGGAGAGGAGAAGAATAGAAGGTGTCAGGAGAGAAGAAGGACAGAACATCTCAGGAGAGGAGAAGAATAGAAGGTTTCAGGAGAGAAGAAGGACAGAACATCTCAGGAGAGGAGAAGAATAGAACATCTCAGGAGTGAAGAAGGGCAGAACATCTCAGGAGAGAAGAAGGACAGAACATCTCAGGAGTGAAGAAGGACAGAACATCTCAGGAGAGGAGAAGAATAGAAGGTGTCAGGAGAGAAGAAGGACAGAACATCTCAGGAGTGAAGAAGTACAGAACATCTCAGGAGACCATCAAATATAACGGAAGAGAAGGAGAGAAGGTGTCAGGAGTGAAGAAGGACAGAACATCTCAGGAGAGGAGAAGGATAGAAGGTGTCAGGAGAGATGAAGGACAGAACATCTCAGGAGTGAAGAAGGACAGAACATCTCAGGAGAGAAGAAGGACAGAAGGTGTCAGGAGTGAAGAAGGACAGAACATCTCAGGAGACCATCAAATATAACGGAAGAGAAGGATAGAAGGGGTCTTACCTGGAGTGCTTCGGAGCATCCCGGAGTCCCTTCGTCCGCCTTCAGAAAAGCCTGCTGACCCCGTCTAAAGAAACGGAGAACTGCAATAAGTATGTGATGAAAAATGAGGACCATGTCTCCTCCAACGTGCTCTTTCCTCCTGCAATTCCCCCACACTCGCCCGCCGATCGCCGTCTCATCGGAAACACACAACCACACGCACGCACGCACTCGCCACTTTCACGTTTGGACTACATGTATAAACACACATTAATCTGAAGTCCTGCACGGCTTTCAGGGAAGGGTGGAAAAAAAAAGAGCCATCCTTTTTGAAAAGCCGCCCCTCCCCAGCGCCCTCCCCTCACGCCCTCCCCAAGGCTGTTTCAGAAAAGGGTTTCGCTCCGGTTTTTCACACCTGCTCCCCAGAGCGATGGGGCAAGCCGAACGCAGGATCCACATCGCCGTGGCTGCAGAGAGAGAGGGGCGAAGGGGAGACAGGCAGCGAACGGTGCCACAGACTGCACTCCAGTGGGGGGGACGGAGGATGCACAGTGCAGGGGGGGAGGCACAGGGTCCTAGTGCCGGAGCTGCACAGAGGAGAGAAGCTGCGGTGGGGTTAGAGGATTAGGGGGGCTGCAGGGGAAAGAGGGGGTGCACAGGAAAGGTAATGGACCTTACTTAAGGG
>BLSH010118514.1:94684-107947 GCA_018402905.1 Glandirana rugosa
CACCAGCGTTGCAACGAGTACTTTCGGTGAATAGTAAAGGAAACAGTGGGTTTGCCGAGGGTTCCTTCATACCGTCGACCGCACGGAAGCGCAGGGGCGGTAACGGAGGAGAAACAGAACACTACTGTGGGGGGAGGGGTGCAGAGGTCACTACAATAGGGGGGGGTGATGTGAAGGGGGCAGAAGACACTGCATTGGGGGGTACAGAACACTACTGTGGGGGGAAGGTGGTTTACCCCTGGTGTAAGGGGTGGAGGATGGGCATGAAGGGTTAATATAGCAGAGAGCCATCCAGGGCGCCTATTTGAACCTCGCTACGACATGCCCACCATGGCTCAGCAGCATGCAGTGGCCTCGTCTATATCTCTATATTTATCAGAGCCCAGACAGCGGCTGGCATTCTGCGAATGTCCGAGATTCCAGCTAAAGTGGTTGGAACCTAAAAATATTCCTCGCATTACTAAGAGGAGGCAATGGCGGGGACGCGAAGGCACGCCAGCTGCCATACTTCCTTGGGAGCCGTTTGGGTGACAAAGGAAATGATAAGTGGCTTTCATGAGCAACGTTGCGACCACATGGATCCGATGGTCCAAGCGTCAATATCCATGAGGATTGGACTTTCCCGAGGTGCTAAAGGCCTGCAATTTAGGTGATGGAAATGTTCCAATATCCTGGGGGGAATCCTGGCGTTCTCCTTTAATTTTTCCTTTTTCATTTATTCCCCCGTCTTTTGGCATTAAATAAAACCCACAGACGCTCTGTATGCCCAACACAATTACAATGCAATCTCATTCGGCAGAGGGCCGTGTTTATACAAATCATTGGTGATTTAGGAAATTGCCGTGTGCTGATTGGAATGCTGCAAACATTATGTTCAGAGATCAGTAGAATCTCCATCACCGCATTCTTATTATCCTCCATTATCAGAGCCAAGTGATGGACTGACCGCTGCTGCTGGGTGCGTCCAGAGAGAGCTCAGTATGGCAGGAAAACGACTAAATTCTATCAACATGGAATTATGGGAAAGTAACATTGTTTATAAACATTGATCAGACAGGAGATCGAGAGATACAAAGTAACATTGTTTATAAACATTGATCAGACAGGAGATAGAGAGATACAAAGTAACATTGTTTATAAACATTGATCAGACGGGAGATACAAAGATACAAAGTAACATTGTTTATAAACATTGATCAGACGGGAGATACAAAGATACAAAGTAACATTTCCATAGAATTTCATAGAATCTCGATTTGTCACATTCTTATTATCACAGCTGAATGATGAACAGCTTCTCATTTCTACCAGCATGGAATTATGGGAAAGAAGGTGAAAGTAACATTTGAGATGATGGAACATCTTTAGGGTATTGATGTTTGACATTTCAGACGTGTATTTTGTATATTTGCATACGCAAGTAAAATACATTTTAATGTACTTTGTGCAGCTGCTGACCCTCAATCCCAGCTGTCACCTATGAGTGTGGTTTCTGATTGTGTGATCAATAGGTCAGCTCTGATGCCATGCAGGCTGGAGGCTTCATTAATACAAATGGAAGCAGTCAGCCTGCGGATGAATACTGCCACCTACAGGATACAGGGGGGTCTGCGGATGAATACTGCCACCTACAGGATACAGGGGGGTCTGCGGATGAATACTGCCACCTACAGGATACAGGGGGGTCTGCAGATGAATACTGCCACCTACAGGATACAGGGGGGTCTGCGGATGAATACTGCCACCTACAGGATACAGGGGGGTCTGCAGATGAATACTGCCACCTACAGGATACAGGGGGGTCTGCGGATGAATACTGCCACCTACAGGATACAGGGGGGCCTGCGGATGAATACTGCCACCTACAGGATACAGGGGGGGTCTGCAGTGCCATACTTCCAAATGATTAATGATGTCATTATCACACACATTATATATATATATATATACACACACACAATATCTAACAAAAAACCTCTCACATTTGTGTAAATATTTTATTCTATCTTTTCATGTGACAGCACTGAAGAAATGACACTTTGCTACAATGTAAAGTAGTGAGTGTACAGCTTGTATAACAGTGTAAATTTGCTGCCCCCTCAAAATAACTCAACACACAGCCATTAATGTCTAAACTGCTGGCAACAAAAGTTAGTACACTCCTAAGTGAAAATGTCCAAATTGGGCCCAATTAGCCATTTTCCCTCCCCGGTGTCATGTGACTCGTTAGTGTTACAAGGTCTCAGGTGTGAAAGGGGAGCAGGTGTGTTAAATTTGGTGTTATCACTCTCACTCTCTCATACTGGTCACTGGAAGCTCAGCATGGCACCTAATGGCAAATAACTCTCTGAGGATCTGCAAAAAAGAATTGTTGCTCTACATAAAGATGGCCTAGGCCAGGGATATGCAATTAGCGGACCTCCAGATGTTCCAGAACTACAAGTCCCATGAGGCATAGCAAGACTCTGACAGCCACAAGAATGACACTCAGAGGCAGAGGCATGATGGGACTTGTAATTTTGCAATAGCTGGAGGTCCGCTAATTGCTTATCCCTGGCCTAGGCTAAAAGAAGATTGCTAAGACCCTGAAACTGAGCTGCAGCACGGTGGCCAAGACCATAAAGCGGTTTAACAGGAGAGGTTCCACTCAGAACAGCGCCTCACCATGGTCGACCAAAGAAGTTGAGTGCCGTGCTCAGCGTCATATCCAGAGGTTGTCTTTGGGAAATAGACGTATGAGTGCTGCCAGCATTGCTGCAGAGGTTGAAGTGGTGGGGGGGTAAGCCTGTCAGTGCTCAGACCATACGCCGCACACTGCATCAAATTGGTCTGCATGGCTGTCATCCGAGAAGGAAGCCTCTTCTAAAGATGATGCTCAAGAAAGCCCACAAACAGTTTGCCGAAGACAAGCAGAGTAAGGACAGGGATTACTGGAACCGTGTCCTGTGGTCTGATGAGACCAAGATAAACTTATTTGGTTCAAATGGTGTCAAGTGTGTGTGGCGGCAACCAGGTGAGGAGTACAAAGACAAGTGTGTCTTGCCTACAGTCAAGCATGGTGGTGGGAGTGTCATGGTCTGGGGCTGCATGAGTGCTGCCGGCACTGGGCAACTATAGTTCATTGAGAGAACCAGGAATGCCAACATGTACTGTGACATACTGAAGCAGAGCATGACCCCCTCCCTTCAGAGACTGGGCCGCAGGGCAGTATTCCAACATGATAACGACCCCAAACACACCTCCAAGACGACCACTGCCTTGCTAAAGAAGCTGAGGGTAAAGGTGATGGACTGGCCAAACATGTCTCCAGACCTAAACCCTAATGAGCATTTGTGGGGCTTCCTCAAATGGAAGGTGGAGGAGCGCAAGGTCTCTAACATCCACCAGCAATGTGATGTCATCACGGAGGTCTCATCACTCCAAATGCCAGAAGGTTTGAGGCTTGTCTCTGTGCTGTTTGGCGTATTGTAAGTGGGATACTTTGTGGTATTTGCATAGTAATGGCTTTCTTCTGGACGACTCGACCATGCAGCCCATCTTTCTTCAAGTGCCTCCTTATTGTGCATCTTGAAACAGCCACACCACATGTTTTCAGAGAGTCCTGAAGTTATTTGTGGGTTTTTCTTTGCATCCCAAACAAGGCCTGTTCTGATTGGAACCTGTCCTGTAAAACCGCTGTATGGTCTTGGCCACCGTGCTGCCCCTCAGTTTCAGGATCTTGGGAAACTTCTTATAGCCTAGGCCATCTTTATGTAGAGCAACAATTCTTTTTTTCAGATCCTCAGAGAATTCTTTGCCATGAGGTGCCATGTTGAGCTTCAGTGACCAGAATGAGAGAGTGAGAGTGATAACACCAAATTTAACACACCTGCTCCCCATTCACACCTGAGACCTTGTAACACTAACGAGTCACATGATGCCGGGGAGGGAAAATGGCTAATTGGGCCCAATTTGCACATTTTCACTTAGGGGTGTACTCACTTTTGTTGCCAGCGGTTTAGACATTAATGGCTGTGTGTTGAGTTATTTTGAGGGGACAGCAAATTTACACTGTTATACAAGCTGTACACTCACTACTTTACATTGTAGCAAAGTGTCATTTCTTCAGTGTTGTCACATGAAAAGATAGAATAAAATATTTACAAAAATGTGAGGGGTGTACTTACTTTTGTGAGATACTGTATACATATATATATATTAAAAGGAAGAAATGATAATACGAAACAATAATAATAATAATAATTTATTAATAAAAGAAACAAAGTTTTGTTAATATAAAATAATGTGCCCAGATTTGTGCAATGTAGTCTTGCGTTATTACAAAGGTTGAACAAAGGCTAACACTTATGACCGACACCACATCCTCGATACAAATAAAACATTAGGGTTGTGACCCCAGAGAGTAATGGGACTTTAATGGTGCAGTCAAACCCAACCTCTGAAAAAACACACTTATCTAGACCCAAATGTCCATATAAAAACTTATATTTATTGGTACATGATAAAAGTTTTGCCCAATTGGGCTATAAAAACAGGACACAATCACATATATAAAACCCCAGGAAAGCATAATATATATGCATCTGGACAGATGTCAACTCTCCCTCTTAGGTACGTTAAATGATACATTCAATACCCGATGAACAACAATAGAGGATATAAGGTGGGAGCACGGATGTATAATGCTGTGTCCTTCCCCAACGCGTTTCGCCTTGTGTGGCTTCCTCAGGGGAGACAAGAACAGGATTGGGGTATGTGATCCCTTATTGTGCAAACAAAAGGAAGCTTGATCCACACTGTAGAGAGCAAAAATACTGGGGCCTTTAACAAGACCCCACAGAAGTTTTACCAAGAACAATTTCCTGACCAATAAGGCCGCCCGTCTTAGATACAATCAATTGGTGCATATAGATGGTAGCAAGAGAGCCCAGAGAGGGAAGATGGGGTCAGGAGATATGCACTTCCGCACAGGGAGACGCACCCCAACTTGGCGTCCAAAAATTCAAAAGGATACAAGGCATATATATAACAGTGCCTAACTATTGGTTTGCCCCAAAACCTAGGGAATCCTCTATGTCCAAAACTGTAAGGACTACGGTTGTCGACCAGCGTGAGGGGAGGAATGTCCCTTGTAGTCAAACAAGATCGATCAATCCCCCCATCCACTGGGCAGAGACCCTCCACCGACGCTGGCAAATCTTGAGTTATTGTTGTCAACTGAGACACGAGGATGCTGCTAGGTCTGGTCTGAGCATCATGACACCAATGACCGCTGGGCATGAAAGGGTTTAAAACCACCAAAAAACACTTTCTTTTTGCCTTCTACATCAACTTCAATACATTTTGCCAAAATTGCAAACAATTTGACTACTCTCTCAAACTTCATTTGAATTTGTGGGGGGGGGGGAGGGGGGACTCAATAGGGAAGCCAATTAACTACTAGAATCCGGTATAAAAATAGTTCTCCTTCACCGGCCTCAGTAAGCACCCAGGTAGAAAAACACAGACTACTGCATGCTGGGGTCCTGAGGGCCCCATAATAAGCACCAATGGGCCGCCACAGGTTGGGCACCAAGGATCTAGAGGCTTAATAATTACAACTTATTCAAAGTGTGTTGTCCCGAATGCTATAAAACCATCAGGTCTCTACAATGTTAGACAGGGTATGGTCACCTCCCCGATGGTTCATGGCTCCCACCTACCTTCGTTCCATTGCAAGCCTCCAAAAGCCTCTTCTGGCACTTAACTCTACCAGAAGTTTGGATATGTCCTCTGCTGAATTCTAGGTCAGTACAAGACACAGCAGTGATGTTAGGGTTGGAGGAAGGATATAAGGCATGCAGCAGGTGGCACAGATGTCCATCTGACACCCCCAGAAGTGTTGACTGCTGAAAAGTCTTATGCAGCACCATACAATGGTTGTGCTTTACTGTTGCTTCTCCACTGCAAGTTGTGACAATGCTATGCCCTGCCGCTGTGTTAGAAGTAGTAAATCTTACACAGGGCTCTCACAAATGCAGGTTGAAGGTTTTCTCTGGGATTGGTAACTCCCGAATTGAGTTCTTGGGTCCAGAGGCTTGGGAGGGATGACACCTCCAACCCTGTGTCCAGGTCCTGCAGGAGACTAGCCGGCTGCGTGTTCACAGCCTTTATAATCAAGGGGCCGTCTGAAGTTCAGGGCTCCGTCTGGGAGATACGAGGCCCATTGCCTAGAGGCCAGTGGTCCAGTACAGTAGGGAGCTGAGGTTCAGAGTTGGTACGTGAGCAAAGTGGTGCTATGGGTTTGTCTGAGGGATCAGACCAGAGGCTTAGGTTTGAGGCCTGAGCAGAAGTGCTACAAGAGAAAGCCAGGAGGAACTACATCGCATCGAAGCCCCACAAACCAAAAACACTATTTAATCACTTGCTGACCATAGGCCGTCATATGACGTCCTCGGTTTGCAGTGGTTATCCTGGGATGATGCCTCTAGCTACGGGCATCATCCCGGGTATCAGAATTTTCAGCTGCTGGTTCCCTTTAATGCAGAAGTGATTTGAGCTGCTGAACAGCCACTTGATCACTTCTGCAGGTGGTGGCAGGGGGGTCCCCCCTCCTCTCCTGCCGCTGCCTTTCCCGTGCTCTCCCATCCAATCGCGGAGCCCAGGAGTGATGCGGCCGGCGGTGACGGTTGCACGTAACAGAAAGAGAGGAACTGACATTGTTCCTCCAATTCTGTGAACCCCTGGGAGCTATGATTATTTCACCAGATCCAGTTCTGCCTCTCTGTTTACCCAGCCATTAGCGTCCAGGAAAGCTACCGTTCAGACCGAGACCAGAGGAGAGATTTGGGGTCTAATAGACCCCAGATCTCTCCATAAAGAGATATTGACATGGCCCTTGCTGTCACAAGGGATGTTGTTCATCCAGAGGCGTAACTACAGGGGTTGCAATTGCAACCGGCCCTGTGCTCCAGGGGGCTCGTGTGCCTCCCTTATACACCTGGATGGGGGGGGTGGGCAGCATTTAGAGGAACCAATCAACCAAGTCAACACCTTGAACTTGTTGTTGTGTTCCTCAAACCATGCTTGAACCATTTTTGCAGGGTGGCAGGACGCATTACCCTGCTGAAAGAGGCCACTGCCATCAGGGAATACTGTTTAAAAGAAGGGGTGTACTGAGTCACCAACAATGTTTAGGTAGGTGGTGCATGTCAAAGTAACATCCACTTTCAAAAAAATAAAAAAGCAACATCCACGTGAATGGCAAGAGCCAAGGTTTCCCAGCAGAACATTGACCAAAGCCTCATACGGTCTCCTCTTCTTCCCATAATGCATCCTGGTGCCATCTCTTCCATTGCTCTGTGGTCCAGTTGATGCTCACGTGCCCATTTAAGACATTGTGGGGCCTTCATGGATTGGAAATATTTTTCCAGCACACCCCACAGATGTTCAATTGGATTGAGATCTTTAGAATTTGGAGGCCAAGTCAACACTTCAAACTCTTTGTTGTGTTCCTCAAACCTTTCTTGAATTCATCAGACCAGGCCACCTTCTTCAATTGCTCTGTGGTCCAGTTCTGATGCCCACATGCCCATTAAAGACATTGTGGGGCCTTCATGGATCAGATTTGTTCTTCCAGCACATCCCACACATGTTCAATTGGATTGAGATCTGGATAATTTGGAGGCCAAGTCAACACTTCAAACTCTTTGTTGTGTTCTTCAAACCATTCTTGAATTCATCACACCAGGCCACCTTCTTCCACTGCTCTGTGTTCAAGTTCTGATGCTCACATGCCCATTGAAGTTCTTGTGGGGCCTTCATGGCTCAGAATTGTTCTTCCAGCACATCCCACAGATGTTCAATTGGATTGAGATCTGGAGAATTTGGAGGCCAAGTCAACACTTCAAACTCTTTATTGTGCTCCTCAAACCATTATTGAATTCATCAGACCAGGCCACCTTCTTCCATTGCTTTGTGCTCCAGTTCTGATGCTCATGTGCCCATTGTAGGCACATTTGGCTGTGGACACAGGTCAGCATGGGAACCTTGACTGGTCTGCGGCTATGCACCCCCATACACAACAAAAGGAAATTTTTTTTTTAAATGTTAATAATAACACAATTTTTAAAAAAAATATTCCGCGGTCTCGCGGTCCGGTACTTTTCCATAACAGAGATTAGAGAACCGGAACTGTCCGAGACCTGAGCGTCTCTTTAAATATGGGGAATATTTTATCATGTTTTACAGAGTCCGATGGCCGGGAGACAGCTGTAACAACAAATAAATCAGAAGGTGACAGCGCGCCGTGCCATAAAAGCTTCATCATTTTATTCCACATTTTTGTTTAAATTCAGAGCCGCCAATTACATCGACCTGACGGCTGATAACTCACCGAGCGGCGGTGAAATGACAGAGAGCACCGCTGCCCCTGAGAACATTTCTCATTTCTCTTCTTTAGGAAACAAACACGTTAGATTTGATGAACATTAAAAAAAGGGGAACAAACACCAATCCTCATCCGGGATCAGGCGCCGGTGTTCTGAGCGCCTGCAACAGCCTGACTGCGGATAGTCTGCCCGTCCAATCCCAGCACAGGTTGGTCTCCCAACCAATACGGTACATGGATGACCTGATCCTCTCTGAATGGAAAATAAAGTACGACTCTGAGAGTTCAATCAGAGAGAGGAGGTCTAAAAGGAAGCGACTTCTGCTTAGATAGATAAGATAAGATAAATAGATAGATAGATAGATAGATAAATATAGCTATAGGAAATCATAGGTGATAGATAGAAGCTCGCTAAATATAGATAAATAACGAATTGAAAGGTGACAGACAGACAGATAGACATTAATAGATAGATAGTAATAGATAATGATAGACAGATAGATAGATAGATAGATAGATGTCATAAATCTGCAGTAACATTCATGTCTTGTCTGTCTGCTTACCTCTCTGGTTGTGGTCAGCTTAGAGACCGTGCACCTCTGACCTGTGTGCTTAAGTAATCTTCCCTCAGCAGGGCTCCAGCCCAGCCTCCAATTAGGAACATTATATAACACCATGCAGTGCAAGCCCATGCTGCAGATCAATATTGTGTGTTAGGCTTCCTGTGTGTGTGGTTCCTGCCCTGTACTCCTCGTCTGACTCCGTTTACCGACCTTGGCTTGCTCTTTGACTATACCTGTCTGCTTGATACCCGACATTGGCGCGCTCTCCTGGCTGTCCCTGTCTGCTCGTTGCCCTGACCCTTGGTTATCCTACTGACTATCCCTTGTTGTCCTGCACTGCTGCTTCCTCTCTATCTACCCTTAGCCAGCCATGAGCGTGAGCTGGAGACCCTGGGGGGCCATGACCTGGAGTCAGTTGCAGCGAAGTCCATCCTCACCATCAGAGGCTCTGGTGAAAACCTGCTGGCTCTTAGACTCCGCGCCCTGAGGAGACGTTAGCTCTAGCCTCCTGTGTAATCTGTGTCCGTGTTCCAGTGGATCTGCTTTTCTGAACTACCCAGAGATCCATTCGTAGCAGTCAGCTAAGGATCCACAACCTTAGCAATGCGCCCCTAACCCCAGAGGTGTGCACCTGTCACCTGGCATAAGGTGACCTGACAATTGATAGATAGATAGGTAGATAGATAGATAGATAGATAGATAGATAGATAGATAGATAGATAGATAGATAGATATAACTACAGGAAATGATGGGTGATAGATCGATGATAGATAGATAAAGGAGATGATGTATAACAGACAGTTAACTATAACAAAATGATAGATTGTAGATAGATAGATAGATAGATACTGATCCTTTAATTTTACTAAAATGTTTGTAAAAAATCAAGCGATTTCTGCAGATTTTACCATTTTTCCTCCTCTGCCGGTCATTGCTGGCACATCTGAGTTACACAAAAGGTAAATGAAACCTGGCACCCCCTGCGATCCTTCCACCATGACTGGGCTGTGCTTCTCCTTTTCAGCCACTAGATGGTGCTGCTCATCAATAATACACATCACCATTCTAGCAGAGATGCTGAGGATGCCAGAGATTACACAACACTGCCCTCTCCAGGGACGTCAGTGAACTGCATCCACAGCTAATTATTACAGTTCTCAGGTGTGTTAGTCCCCCTCAGTATAATCTCAGCAGGTACATAAAGGTTTTTATAATACAACCCCTGTGCAGATATTGCCATCCCTGTTATGGAAATGCACATCATATTTTTAGTGAGGAATCCCAAGTCCTTCTTCAAAGTTATTAAAGTTGTGTCAAACTCCGGACCGCCAATTGTGAATCTCAAGCAAAGTAAACATTTCACGCGTTTCCAGGGAAAGAAGATAATTAGCTGAGGTGTTTGCCAAACAACCCGTCCATTCCCTTCCGAATAAAGCCAATGTTCTGATCGCGGCGTAAACAAGATATGGAGATAAGAAGGCGAGGTGACAATGGCACAGAATCTATTATTTAACCCCTTACTGCCTGGCCTTATTCAATGTCATCGTGCTGATAAAATAGGCTTCTTTCTTTCTTCCTCCAGCCATTAAAATACAATACTCAGCAGGCATGCCTGGAACCAAGGGATTATGGGAAAGAGGACAATTTTACAGCAAAACTATCAATTCTGCATTGACCAAAATTTCTTTGTATTTGTTCCCCAGTTTTGCTATTTGGCACTGCCTGGTAAAATGAGCTAAACATAAAAAAAAAGTTTGCACCTAGAATTCTGACTTTCAAATTCAGAATTGTATATAACACATTTTAGCGTGGTCAAAACTGTAATCTCAGGAGTATGACTTTGAAACTCAGAATTCTGACTTCAAAATTCAGATCTCTGACTTTGAAACTCAAAACTGTATTTAAAAAAGTTTTGGATGGCCTCTGGACTCTTTCATATAATTCTGAGTATGTAAGTCAAAATTCTGAACTTAAAAGTCAGATTTCTGAGATTTAAAGTCAGAATTCTAACTTTGAAACTCAGAATGTTGACTTCCAAACTCAGAATTCTGACTTCAAAATTCAGAATTCTGACTTTGATACTTAAAATTGTGTTTAAAAAAGTTTTGGATGGCTTTCTTTGAAAGTCAAAATTCTGAGAGTAAAAATCAGATGTTTGTGTTTTAAAGTCAGAATTGTGAGTTAAAAAGTCCAAATTCTGAGTTTTAAATTCTAACTTTAATGCAGACATCTGACTTTTATTCTCAGAATTTTGACTTTCAAAGAAAGCATCCAAATCTTTTTTAAACACAATTTTGAGTTTCAAAGTCAGAATTCTGAATTTTAAAGTCAGAATTCTGAGTTTCAAAGTCAACATTCTGAATTTCAAAGTTAGAATCCTGACTTTAAAACTCAGAAATCTGATTTTAATCTCAGGTTTTTAATCTCAGAAACCTGATTTTGAAACTCAGAATTGTGTTTAAAAAAGTTTTGGATGACCTCAGGATTCTTCCATAGCGTTCTGAGTTTGAAAGTCAAAACTGTGAAATGAAAAATCAGAATTATGAGATTAAAAGTCAGAATTATGAGTTTCGAAGTCAAAATTTTAACTTTGAAACTCAGAATGCTGACTTTGAAACTCAGAAATCTGACTTTTAATTTCAGAATTCTGACTTTGAAACTCAGAAATCTGACTTTTAATTTCAGAATTCTGACTCTGAAACTGAAAATTCTGACTTTTAATTTTGGAATTCTGACTTTGAAACTCAGAATTCTGACTTTTAACCTTAGAAGACTGACTTTGAAACCCAGAATTAGGTTTAAAAATGTTAGGATAGCCCCAGGGCTCTTCCAGACCTAGAAAGTCTAAAATATAAGACACTTTATTGTTGTTGCATACTTAAATACTAAAAGGGGCAACAATCCGTTCCATACAGCAACAGCTCTATATAAATAAATTCAATTTTAAAATGTAATTTTTAAAATATAGTAATAATCATTGCACAGAACTCCAGCCAATAACACGATTGAACGAAACCCATAAAAAGATAAAAGATAAAAAGAATAACAAAAAAAAGATTGTTATAATATCCACGTTCTAACTAGGTATTTCCCCCCGCAGTACTTTCTTTCTGCCACTAGATGCCCTCAGTCTGACAGCCACTATCATTCAGTCCACTAGTTGTAGACCCGCCCTTAGCCTGTGACTGGACAATGAAAGGAGAAGCAGCACAGTGATAAGCTCATTTCTCTGTCACTCTGCTCTCTCCTCCTATCAGCGTGATTCTTGTCAGCTCCTTGTCCTACTTCTTTCTCTCAAACTCCTGACCTGCTGTGCAGGGACTGCAAGAAGCTGATACCAGGTCAAATAATTGTACTTACACTGCTTGCATTTAATAAATACATTTATTGATGTATGTATAAATACAGAGATGCATTCGGGTGTCTTTCATATGGAGTTCAGCTTTAAATAAAATAAAATACCAAAAACATTGACAAGTACATTCCAATCACAATCGGGGAAAAAAAACAGATTAGGGGTGTAACATGTTGTCTGCAGTTCGGGGTAAAAAAGTGTTTTTTAGCTTAAATGTTCTGTTTCAAATGCTGCTTTATACAGTGAGATTTCTCCTTGGACCCAGTCTGTCTGGACAGCATGGTCACCTGCTGACTTGGCACCATCCACAGGCAGCTTAACTCTTCAATAAGAGACAGAAGTTGAATCTGACGCAACTTTACTTCAACTAATTGCAGTACAGAGGATGTTTTCTAATGACTTTTCTAAGCTCTGTCTGTGCAAATAACTAACAATGACTGAGGGGACATTGGAAGAAACAGGGCAGATCTAGGCAGGGCTGAACTAACTAGCACTAAACAGGAGGGGAGGACAGAGTGAAATTTCAAATCCCATTAGCAAACAAGTTGTAGTGCCTCCAAACTGCCACTAGACGTCAGCACACTACAGAACAATAATAACCCGAGGAAGTTCAATAGAACCTATAAAAATGACATGTAAGTGGGACAGAACTCTGTGTGCCATTGCCCATGCATGTCGTGGATAGGACAGCCCATATATTTAAATGCCCTACCCATGAGGAACAAGGCAAAAGAAGTCCCCAACCCTTTTTTTTAACCACCTCATACTGGTGATTTGGCATAAGGGCCAGGTTAGGAGGATCATGGGCCTGGTGCTGAGGAATTTGGTGGGCCTTTTTTGGGAATAAATAAAATGAAAACACAAACAATTTTTTGTTAAACAGATTAAATATTAAAATAAATTAAATATCAAGGAGGTTAAGGGGGTGGGGGGGGGGTGAAAGAGAGTTGGTTGTGTGAGAGAGGGGGGGGGGGGT